>CM055196.1:23708172-23845672 GCA_029224185.1 Karalla daura
CAAAGAGGCTGAGGTCATCGATGGATAACCAGGAGAATCAGCCTGCCCGGGCCGCAGGGTCAGATCCCATCAGCCTGGAGGAATTTACACCTAAAACTGTTCACCTGAACATCCCAGTGCACCGTCTGAGTGATGCAACTGATCTCTGAGCTCCAAGAGGAACTCACATCATAGAGCAGTTTTAACCAGATCAGAACCAAGCCGGAGCCGTGTTTATCTCAGGAAGACCCGCAGACAGTAATCTGGGCTTTCATCACCCCCTGGCTAGATTATTTGTAACCGACAGTGGTAACATGAGGCTGCAAGACTTTGAACTCCGTCTGAAAAGCAACAACATACGACTCCAGCCTCGGCAGACTTACACTCTGATACTACGATAAGCTCTGTTTTATAAGCTCTTCATCATGTCATTGATCTGCCACTTACATGCTCTGCTCCCAGACCTCTCAGGTCATCAACACTACAGCTCCTCATTAATGCGTGACGGCACTCTGAGGAAGGTTAAGTCATGTCCCAAACTTTTATTTGATATCTTCATACATTTTCTACTCATTTTCTTGTCTTATCAGCATCTGCTCCAGTGCAGTTGTTTGTGAACAGACCTGACCTGGATGTTACTGCACAGAGAGAAACATGAGCAACACACACACACACACACACACTCACACACACACACACACACACACACACACACACACACACACACACACACACACACACAGCTTATTGCTTCCTTCTCCAATGTTGTAGCATGTTGAGATCTGCCATCAAATGTTCAGTGCAATGTAGATAAGATTCATTACTAAACTTAATATCCATCAGTCAGATCCGGTGCTTTACACAAGTATGTAAATACCTAGAACAGGAACAGTGAGTCACACACTGAGACGTGTTTTAAAATAAACTGTGTTGCAACGTGTTGAGGGACACCTCAGCCAGACCACAGATCAGGTGTGTCAGCTGTGAGGGAGGAAGGAAGAGGACAGCAATGGCAAAAAGAGTGCATGTCTGCTGGACCCCCCCCAGAAACACACACACACGCTCCTCTCACCCACCTGGAACCACACACAAAGCCGCTCTTCATCGGTCACAGCTCAGCCTTTAATCCAGCCCTCACCTACAAACAGCCTGAGCAGAGCCCCAGATCTGAGCACACACAGAGCATGAACGAGCTGAAAGCTAACGGTGACACCCCGCTTACTGGTCCACTGGTGATCAGGAAGTGCAGGAGCCGCTGGGTGTGGTGGGGACACAGTCTACACACTCTCAGCACAGATAAGACCAAGGAAGTGGTGAGAGGGTGTGAGGGGGGAGCTGCTGATAACCTGGGGGTGTGAGGTGGACCTCCACACGTCCCAGACGGTGCAGCAGATACCGAGGTCCTTCCCCAATCATTCACTTGAAACTACAACAGAATTTAGAGAAGAGAGGCGAAGAGGAAGAGGAGAAGCTGTACGAGGAGAGATGAAACACTCCGAGGAGGTCAGAGAAACTGGCAGAGATGAAAGGAGACACCGCTCCCCTGTCCTGCTTTCTCCTGATCAATGAAACCTTTCAGGAGGTGGATGCTGGGAAGAGCCGTCCGCCCCACACCTTCCTCACAGAGGTACCGCTCACCTGTTCAGCAGGTGTGGAGGTATCCAGACCAGGGAGTCCACCAGAGCCATGTTCACCTGTCACCAGCACCCGTTATCAAAACGCTCTGAGGAGACCTCTGCTTCTACAGAGGCTCTGCAGAGTCCTGAACCTGGTTACAACACCTTTGTGAGGCTTCTTCAAGACCACCCAGAAAATAAACAAAACATGAAACTCACCATTTCATTTCTTCATCTTTAACTCATTCAACAGTCGCAGTTTGCAACTAAGTCTATACAACAGACATCAGATCAGCTGGGACAGAGCAGAGCTCCAAAGGATAAATGAAGCCAAAGGCAACGTTTATCAAAATAAACCTTAGGTCACAACAAGTGACACCGAGTCCCAGTCACAATAAACCTTTTGCAGTCAAACTATCTGGAAACAGGTTGAATGCCAACAACATTTATGTAAAGATTCATCAACCTTTAGACTATTTAAGATCCTGCAGACACCCTTTTTCAGGTTCAACTTCAGCTCCTTTCTTCTGGTGTGGACAAGAAAAGCAAACTGCATACACTCCACAGACGAAATGAAGAGTATCTTTGATTTAGGACAGTATCAGCGGAGTCTTCTGCTCTGTGGACTCCTCCATCCATCATACAACATATAAAACACCAGTGGGGGTGAGATTAATCCAGCTGTGGTCCAGATAGATTAAACATCTGGATTAAACATCGGGAGGTTGTTTGGAGAGGTCAAAGGGCTAGACCCCAGTTATCACCTCGGCTGTTATGGTCATTTAACATGTTTTGACTCAGTTGAGAAAACACACAAAGACACAGACAGAAGTTAGCATTAGCATTAGCTTGGAGCACTGGGGGAGGTTTAACATTAGCTTTAGCTCTTTAGCACTGTGAACCTGTTCTGTCCAGCGGAGTGACAGTGGCTGTGAATGGTGTTACCTGTCCTCAGTGAGTCCCTCCCTGGTCATCCAGGCCTGGGCATGGCAGGGAGGAGGCTGTCGGGCTGTTTACCGGGCGGAGGGAGGGACGGAGGAGGGGGGGGGGCGGCAGCTGGGCAGCTAACCCGCAGCAGAGGCTCTGCTCCGGCCTGACATCACGGTGCGAACACGGACTCTCGGCTCGGTTCCTCGGGCAGATGTTTGTCTCTGATGTCCCGGCGGTCACGGTGCCTGTCTGTGTCTGTGCCCGGACGTGGAGCAGTCTTCAGACGGGCTTTGTGTTTACTGAACTCCAGCTGACCCACTGATGGTGGCAGCGCACGGCACCACAGCGCCGCCCGGAGGCAGCGGTCGGTACTGCGCCATAGATAGACGGATAAATGTACCTGTCTGTTATGATCCTCACCTCCAGAGGTGGCAAAAGTAGTCATATGCTGTATTTAGGCAGAAGTACAGATACTTGTGAAAAAAATTGATAGAAGTACTTAGAGTATCTCATAACAGGGAAAGTAGACTGCAGTAGATGCAGTAACAAAGTAAACAAATATCAATAACCAGAATTCCAACAAACTAACTTTATTTGTGACAAACAAAATTTTGCTGCAGAATGAGCATAATAACTGTTCATAAACAATGAACACTTTACTAACAAAATCAGTGTGAACTAAAGGCTTATACTTCAACAATTTAAGTACTTTTTCTCCATTTGCAGCTCTGCTATTTAGTACAATGAGAATGCACAAAATTAAAATGAACCTTTGAACAAGAAACACATGACCAACAGGAAGGAAATGTCCCGGGGCCTGACAGTGAGTCACGTCTTCAGTCGCTGGAGCTGCTGCTGTCGCTGTCAGAGCACACGTAGCAGTGATCGTCCTCTTTACAATCTGCAAACCACACACCTGGACACCAGACCACCATCAGGGACCATCAGCTCAGAAACTGTCACAAATCACAGGTGAGACAGGCTTTCAATGGCTGCCCTTACCATCTGAGGCTCCGTCTTCATCCCCGTCAAAGTGGTCCATGTCATAGCTCACAAAAATACTCTGAAAAGAAGCACACAACAAGAAGTGTGAGAACTATCAACCTGACCTGAGGTTTCAGCCCCGTTTCTGCCATTTCAGCAGAACTAAATCCAAGTCTGTTACCTTCTTCTTGAGAAGTTTCTCCCAGCTTCCCTGCTGCAGTTTGACCAGGTTGAGGACTGGTTCCCCGCACTTCATCTTCCAGGAGCAGCGGTCTGCAGCGATGTTGGCTTTTAGCTCCAGATCAGCTCTGTAGAGCCGTCCCTTCAGACTGCACCTGGTTAAAAGATAGCACCTGGTTAGTAGATAGCACCTGGTTAGTAGATAGCACCTGTTTAGTAGATAGCACCTGGTTAGTGGATAGCACCTGGTTAGTAGATAGATGGATGCCAGGAGATAGAGAGATGATGGCACCTGCACCTGTCAGCATCTCTTCAGGCAACAGTATGATGACAATTATACCAGATATATACACCTTTTCAGTTAAAGGAGTTGGCCCCTTTAAGACAGCTTAGTTTACGTGTCCGGTCCCTTTTAAGTCCCGTTTAAGATCATGGTGGACCAGCAAGTTAGAGTTACAGTCCTCATCGTTTCTCCAGTGTGTTCCTGACAGACCTGTAAACCACTCTGTCTGGGTAGAAGTCACAGCTCTGGTCCTCTGGGTTGATCAGCTTCACTGTGATGGTCACACAGTCGGACGTCTCATACCAGTGGATCAGGGGATGGAAACTGAAAGACGCACGTTGGCAGGAAAACCTCAAGTCATAGGTTTGTTTAGGTTGGTTAAAGTGTAGCTGCACAGTGTGAGGGTTGAACATGAGAGTTCAGCACTGAGAGGATGGTGATGCTCTCAGACCTTTCTGCACTGACGGGCTGCTGCTGGCTCTGGCTTTGATCACCTGCAGGCAAACCTGGAACACAAAAGCAGCACAAACAGAGCAGGATGCTATTCCAGCTCTTTAGGGTGTTGAGCTCCTAGTAGTAAGTCAATATCCAGCACCCTGCGATGGTTCAAACCTCCTGCTGAGTGACAAATATTCTGGCATAGTTGGTTATCATGGAAATAAATCAATAAATAAGCAACCTAATTCTGTTTGGGAACTGTCTCAGACTTGCAAAATACTTAAAGTCAAACTAAGTTTTGGAGAAAGTAAATGTGTGATGTGAGCTCCTACCAGTGTCACAGGGACGTGGAGCTGCAGCCTGACAGATCTCAGGCAGATGCTCTGGCTCGTCTCCACTCCTGAGGAACACAGAGTTGCTGTCGACATCAGATAATAAACTAGAGACTTCCTGTCTGATTTACTTTTGAGTCGAGGGAAATCTTTATTCAGCAGAATCTTTTGGACATTAGAACACTAATCTACAGGGACTAGGGTCAGCTCATTCACATTTCCTGCACAGATCCACCTCACCTCGTCACCTGCTCAGCTGACACCGGATCAGCTGTGACCAGCAGGTGCTTCTGCTCCCGCTCTGCAGCCAGGAGGGCTTCAGCTGCTGGTGCTGCTGGTAGTACTGGTGATACTGGGACCAGGGGCGGCATCACTGAGGGTGCTGGACTGAGCCTCTGGGGGGGATCAGGCTGAGCAGGCTCAGGCTGCAGACAGACCGCTCTGAAGGCTTCTGCCAGGACTTCCTCCTCCGCTTTGACTCTGATCTCCACAGAGTCTGAACCTTCCCTCCCCGACCTACAACCAACACAAATGTTCTGATGAATGGGTGACTAGTGACAGTCTGTAAGGAGCTTTGAGTGGTCATGAAGACTAGAAACACTT
The DNA here is from genome assembly GCA_029224185.1 of Karalla daura. Classification (NCBI taxonomy): domain Eukaryota; kingdom Metazoa; phylum Chordata; class Actinopteri; order Chaetodontiformes; family Leiognathidae; genus Karalla; species Karalla daura. The sequence continues at coordinate 23,713,518 of CM055196.1, forward strand.
TAGAACCAGTCCATTTACCATTTAATGAAAGAAAGGAAAGATTTGACAATGTCTCGCAACTTCATTATTGTCTTTAATCATCTAAAATAATCTTCAGACTTCAGTCTGTGTGTGTTTGAGTCATTCACTGGTAATTCAGCTGTTTTATACATTAAGAATGCACACATTTATAATTAAAATAGCTCAGTTAATATAATGAATCTGTCCTATGTAGATTATAGGAGCAGTGTGCTGGGTGGAAATTATTAGAGCTGGAAAATGAGTTCATAATTTGTGGATAATGATCCCGACCCTGAAGCAGTTTCACAGTTCTAATCAGAGTCTGTGTGCAGTCAGGACGTGTCCCTGAGCCTGACGTGTCCAGAGACCTCTGGCCCGGCTGAACGTCTCCTCACCTGCAGACGTGGTCCGCCTCCTCCCTCTCCTGGCAGAGCGCCTTCAGCAGCTCCACGTGCTCCGGGTTCCTCGCTGCCAGCCCCGTGCTGAGGATCTCTGTCGCCACATTGTACTCATGGATCATAGTTTTAGTCCCTACGGAACAAGACCAGTTTCCATATTTGACTAACTCCCACACACAACACTTTATTATTATTTTTATCATCTCTTTCTGGGTTCCTGCTCAGTCTCCCTCAACATTAATGCAGGTTCAAGAGATCGTCTATGACAGCCAAAAGCTTTTACACACATTGGTATTTTTCAGTATAATATATATATATATATATATATATATATATATATATATATATACACACACACACACACACACACACACACACACACACACACACACACACACACACACACACACACACACACACACACACACACACACACACACACACACACACATATGTCCGGCCTGTCTCTGCACATACCTGGTACCTGGGCCATGCAGACCTTGGGAAACAAACAACAGAGATCAGGTTTCTTTTGAGACACAGACTGAAAATCTTTGAGATCATAGTTACAACTTGCCTCCAGACTGCGGGAGAATCTGTGACGGTCTACAGACCCTAGAAACATTCAGTCCTGCACTGAACCAACGTACCATGGGGTCGACAAACACAGAGCTCCCCAGGCTGAGGAGCACTCGGGCTCGGTGCTGCAGGCCTCGGATCTTCTTGCCGATGGCTCTGGTGACCTGTTAGACAAAAGCAGGACCGGCCCTCAGCGTCTCCCGGGTGGAAACAGGCACAGGGTGAGGACGCGTGAGGGAGACCTTGGGGTGCCAGTCGGCCTCGGCGTCCACCGGTTTGACCCTGCAGACGATGATCTCCACGCCCTGAGCCGGCAGGGAGTGAAACTGCTCCGGGAGCTTGAGGATCTGCTGGGACTTGACCTCCTCGTCCTTCCCGACATCAATGAACCGAACCAAGACGGTGAAGAACAGACGGTCCTGGCGCTCCGGCAGAGAGAGGATCTTCACCCTGTGGCAGAGACAAAGCAGACAGTGCAGCTCCTCTTCTGCTGGTCTGACTTTAGGAGAAACCTGGACCAACCACCGGCTCTGCTTCACCAAGTGCAGGGATTATCAAACCAACTTCAACACCTTCTTCAGACTTCTTTAAGACCTTCCAAAAAACTTTAACAACCTTATGTGAAGCTGCAATCAGCTACACATCCTTGACCTACAACCACAACCACACAACAGACCTCGGATCAGCGGCACAGCTGAGTTGTGTCAGACCTGTGGAAGGAGTCTCCGTCCTGCACCGCGTACAGGCCTCCCTCCAGCAGCTGCTCGGGCCCGGGCTTCTTGTCGGCGTAGTAGCAGGACAAAGCAGATGCCATGCTCTGGAACTCATCGTCCTCCTTGGAAACAATCCGACCACTGAACACGGACGCCGTCTTAATGTGGAGGGGCAAAACCTGGGACACGACGCAAATGACACCTGGTGGCTTCAGTCCATGTTTGGCATTTGAACCCAGTTTCAACAACGTTTATGTGGTTAGCGAGATTCAGTTAATACAAGTGAACATTGATCTGAGATTGACTTGTGAGTGTCCTCACCTCTATGACGCCGGCGGCAGGTAAATCAGAGCGATCCAGGTGGGAAATGAGTGTGTGACGGTCCAGACACCCCTGACTGTTTCTGCAGGACCACACACACACACACACACACACACACACACACACACACACACACACACACACACACACACACACACACACACACACACACACACACACACACACACACACACACACACACACACACACACACACACACACACACACACACACACACACACACACACACACACACACACACACACACACACACACACACACACACACACACACACACACACACACACACACACACACACACACACACACACACACACACACACACACACACACACAGGGTCAGTATCGTTGGATGCGACATCTGAGGAAGGCTTCACAACAGCTCTTCACACCACAGTGGACTCATTCTGTGACCAGTGGAGAAACAGAGGCTCTGGAAGGTGACCTGCACACTCCGAAGCTCTTCAGGTAGCTGCAGAGCGGCCTGCTGGTCTTCTGCTCCTCGCGGGCCGCCTGGACGCGCTGAGCGAAGGAGAGCAGCTGGGGGGGCAGCAGAGCGCTGGTCCGGCCCAGGTAACGCAGGAGACCCACCAGGTGACGCGTGTTCTTCTCAGAGATCAGCAGGACTGACTTGGAGAGACAAGCTCTGCTAGCTGCGGGGTCCTGGGAGGAGAGGGGATCAAATCAAACTATAGTTATGAAGTGTGTTTCATGCAGAGGAAGCAGCCTAAAGAATACAATCTAACCGTAGCTGAAAAACCATTCAGGAAGTAGATTTAAATCAAATAAATAGTAGTATTATAGGCATAATGAATGTGAAAGTATAGTTAATCTCAAAGTGAAAACTAAAAAGCAATAAACATGCTTCTGACGCACATCAATATATAAATATAAAACTATATAAATATAAAACTACGAAACTATCAATCAAAACTGCTCTTAAACAGGTTTGTGAGGAGAAGCTTCCACCAGCAGGTGCGTCTATGGCCTGATCAGCTGATGGATATGGGTGGCTCACCTGTTCGGCCAGGTTCCTGAAGCTCCCAGCCAGGCACAGCAGTCTGGGATTGAACACTTTGGGAGAGGCAGGGAAGCCGTAGTGGACCACGCAGGAGGCGTCTCTGATGCCCAGACTCCTCAGACACTCACCGCTGGTCACTGGGGGCCACAGGTCATTCACAGCACAGCGGTCCATTCAGAAAAAGGCCTTCCCACTCCACCTGCGGCTCCCTGTGTGTTCCCACATTACCCAGAATGACGTGCGTGCCGGGCCCGATGTCCTTCTGCCACTGCGGGACGACCGAGTCCAGCTCATCAGGGAAGCCGTCCTGGATCTTCAGGCAGAACGCAGACTTGTTCTTCACAGCCTGCGGGTTGAAAGAGATCCCTTTAATGGCAGCGTTTGCTCAGTCCTCCCTGGTTTGTGCTCCACTCATAAAGTCAGCTCATCTCCAGGAATGAGAGACCTGAAGCACTGACGTGTTCCTGAGGGAGACGTTTCACCTTGAACACATGGTCCACCTCCTGAGCAGAGTTGGTGATGATCAGGGTCTTCTGCCTGACGTCGGGGTTGAAATCCAATGTGCTCAACAACACTGAGATCTTACTGCTCTCTGGAGTCATGTGGATGACCTGAGAGAGGGAGAAAAACCTCAGGACCACAGCTGAGCTTCCTCTGCACTGGGGCTCCAGTCTAACGTCTGGGATGAATTACTCAGACCTCAGGCTGATGCTGACCTGCTGAACGTTCCCGTAGAGAGCAGCCTCCTCTGGGGCGGTCACGATGATGAAGGGGGACGGCATGTGGCTGCTTATCAGAGCCTCCAGGTGGCCGCTCCACCTCCTGGCCACTGCGATGAGCTGCTGAGGACAGGAGGCCTTCTCCTTACTCATCGTCACCTTCTGGAAATGCTGCAGGATGGTCGCCATCTGACAAGACAGTCACGTTTGAAGGAAAGTTACAAAGAGCAGAACATCCATCACGTCTGGGGAAGTGAGAGTTTGCTGAGTGAGGCTCCAGAGCAGACAGCCTGTCAGACTATGGCACATTTCATCTCTAATCCGCTGGGGTGTGACTGGGAGCAGACGGCACCTGGTCTGGGGCCAGAGCGAAGAGCTGGTCGGCCTCGTCCAGCACCAGGTGGTAGAGACTCAGGAAGAGGAAGCAGCGGCAGGACAGCAGACGGACCAGGCTGAAGGGAGTGGTGACCAGGAGCACGCCTGGGAGGGAGACAACGGACCAGGTCAGGGTTCAAGCAATCCTCATGCAGTTAGAAAACACAACCCAGTTAATAGTTGGAAACACAAATATGCAGTGAAAACAACAGCTCTGATAAGTCACATCGATATTTTTTCAACTATTTGCTCACATCTTTCAATCCATCTCAACATTTATGGAATGCACTGAAAGTTAGGGCCACATAGTGAGTGATAACGCCCCCTACTGGACAGAAACATCCCCAGGCAAACACAAGGGCTGAGAACGGTCCGAGTGACGGCCACTCACAGTTTTTGGGGATCTTGACGGTCCTGGCCTCATCTTTGCTGACCCCCAGCAGCACCAGGGCTGGGGGGGGCATCCCAGGGACCTTCAGGTCCTCCAGCAGGGTGTAGACCAGATGGGCTTTCTCCCAGCCAGGACACAGCAGCACTGCAAAGGGCTGGAGACACACACACACGACACTCACACACATCAAAACAGGGAGAGGAGTGAAGACAGGTATGTCTGCTGTTGTACTGACTCCTGAGCTGCAGCTGGAGGAGAAGATGGAGTTGAGCAGGATGTGTGTGAGGAGCGGGGGCAGGTAGCTGAGAGGCTGCTCGGCACTGTGGGAGATGATGACGGTGTTGTGACCCCGGGTCACAGCTGGCCAGCTGTGTCTGTCAGCCAGGGTCAGGCAGTAGCTCTGTCTCCTCTGCAGGACCTGGAGACAGTGAAGACGATCCACTCACCCATCCTCACCCTCTTTGTACGATGTTAGTATGATGCTTTCATCATTTTTGTACCAACACAATCAACATGTTTTTGGACTGAATGTATTTCCTGTTAAACCTGTAGGGTTGTGTGTGTGTGTGTGTGTGTGTGTGTAAGTGTGTGTGTGGGGGGGGGGGGTCTTTACCGAGCGGAGGGCTTCAGTGATGGGGGCGTCGTCCAGGCTGCTGCAGGGCTCCAGTGGCAGAGCAGAGTGAACCAGGACACCAGTCTCCCTGGGCTCTCTGGGAACCACTGGAGGCTCAGTCTGTATGGAGCCCAGCCCCCCCAACATGCACACACACACGCACACACACACACACACACACACACACACACACACACACACACACACACACACACACACACACACACACACACACACACACACACACACACACACACACACACACACACACACACACACACACACACACACACACACACAGAGCATTAACACACCACAGAACAGCTCATCTCCGTCTGAACCGGCAGGTTTCACCTGGCTTCGCTGTGTTGAGTTCAGGCTGAACTGAGAGAACAAACCTCGTCGTCAGACAGAGGATCAGAGCTCACGGGGTTCGGGTTCAACCACTCCAACAATCTGCACGACACACAACATCAACCAATCCTTAAGTGAATGTCTACACCTCTTTAAGACCTTCTTCCTCCTCTCAAAGACCTTCCAAAGAAACTAAGACCTCATTATCCTTTGACTTGTGTCATTTGACATTGTCAACCTTTATACTTTTTAAGGCTCAGTGGACACCCAGTTGTTATATTATTATAAAGATCATAAAGATGATGAGACGGAGGCTCTGTAGAGCAGGTCTACAGCAGCTCACCGTGAGTATATGGAGTCGTCTTCACGGCTCTGCTTCTCTGGAGATGACTCTGCTTGTTCACTCTGCAGGCTGAAAGGTCAGAGGTCATCAAAGTCAAAGTGTTTCAAGGATTCAGATTCAGACCAACGATCTTCACACAGTTGAGCAGCAGCTCATAACAAGTGGTTACCTGGAAGTCTGAATGCTGTCCAAGGGGGGCAGAGAGGAGGACTCTGTGGGCCCTGAACAGGTGATGGGGGGTGTGGTCATCTCTTCAGGTTGACTCTCTGTTAGTTTTTCACGCTGAGCCTCCTAAAGAAGGATAAAGAAAACTACTTTCTTATTGCTGGGGCTTTGAAAAGCTTCTTGTCCAGGTGAACAGAGGTTTAGACTCAGTGAAGGTCTGAACAGTGCTCCAGACATCCACACTGAGCTTGATGAACAGGTTGTGTGCTGTGGATGCGCTCACACTGGCAGGAGGCTGCAGGCAGCTGCTGCCTGGATGCAGAAACTTCAGGAACCTGAGAAACACAACAAGAGCTGCCTCAGAGTCAGCTACACAACGCTTCAACCAAGGAAAGGTGTTGAGATGCTCAAACTCATGCTCCTCTCTGAGCTGTTCAGGTCTGTTCAGGCCTCTGATCCATTCAGGCCCAAACAACTACACTTACAAATAGCTTTTATCCTTGAGCAATACAGCTCTGGATCTCATCTCATTTGGACTGACTGAGGTCAGAGCAGCAGCCGGGGATGAGTCTGCTCAGTCACTAAATGTTTACTGATTCACTGAACTCCTCCTCAGCCATCATCAGTGTGCTCTCACCTCTCAGCTCCAGCAGCATCTCCAGCAGGCTGTGACTGACCCCCTGGACCCTGCAGCTCCTCTGTGACCTTTGACCCGCCGCTTTCCTCAGATATCGTCAGTGGCAGTCGTCGTCTCTAAAGCAGCAGAAAGGTCAGAGGTGACCTGAGGAGATATCTACTGCAGAGCTGAGGATATCGCACAGATCAGAGCTGCAGACCTGAGGTGTGGAGGAGACCATCTGTGGATCATCTGCTCCATCTGCAGCCACACTCTGTGACATCACTGATGATCAGACAGGATTAGGGCATGATTAGAGCAAACCAAGGCCTGAGATAGTGGATGTGGCAACACATCCACCTGTTGCCTCTTCTCTAACCTGCGTCTTCCTGGAAGATCTCTGAAGACGCAGGGAAGCTACAGGAAGTGAGTTTCAACACCTTTATAGGAAACTTCCAAAAAAACCTTAAGACCATTTGAAGATCTAGAAGGTCTTTGACTTTCTAAACAGTCGTCGTTTGCAATATAATCTATAGCGCAAAACCATAAAACAGACCCCAGATCCGCTAGGAAGGAGCAAAGCTCCACAGAATGAATTAAACCAAAGGGGGAGTTTATTAAAATAAATCTTTGGTCTGAAAAAGTGACTCTGACTCTTAATTATTCACCATAAGTACATCAAACTTTCGAAAGAAACCAACACACCTCATTAAATTTCAATTTTCATAACTGAACATAACTGATAGCTGATAGCATAGCTTTTAATACATTCCAAGAGCCTGCGTCCTGTAGATCTGGGGCTGACCTGAACAGGAAGTCACATTAGTGCCTGGTTTGTCTGGAGCCGCCTGGCCTCGGGCTGGCGGCTGGAGGCAGGTCATGGGGCCTGGAACGCTGCACGGCAACATGAGAGGACATCGGTCCTCCTGATCCAAACCCTCGCCATCGGCAGACTCTTGGATGTAGAACGCAAACTTCTTGGCCACCAGATCATCATTGATGCAGATCTAGAGAATCAACAGCATGCTGGTTGATTTCTGTTGATTTCTTCTACTAACATGTCAGATCTCACCTTGATGTCCCCGACCGTCAGGTAGAGCTCAATAGGTTTGGTGTCCGACTCTGACTCGAGCAGTATGGCCTCCGTCTGAGTCGACACTGACGGACAGAAGAAACTTTCACAAAGCAAATCCTCGACATTTCACAGACAGGTCAACCAAGTACAAACAGCTGGAAGAAGATGATGAGTGATGAGATGATGATGTGTCTTCTGAGGAGAAACTGGAGGAACCACAGCCATGAAATCAGCCTCTGAGGAGATGTGACTGAACAATTCAATTTCACAGCTGACTTTAATCTCCAGCTCGGAGACGTGGAAACGAGCTCGACTGTCGGCCGTGTGGTCACCTTGCAGCATCTTGTGCAGGTAGAGCGTGGCAGAGCTGTCCCAGCGGGAGGATGAGCTGCAGAGCAAAAGAGAGATGACTGAGGACAGCGAACGCCTCGGAGACTCTTAACCCGCAGCGAGGCGACTTACATGAGCGCCACTTCATCCTTAAACACAGACACCCGCAGCGTGGAGGGTCTGATCCCCGCCAGCTGGAACCTTCTCACAGAGAACGGCACCTGCAGGAACATCTGCACAGCCATTCGGATGCTGGGACGATGGCATGAAAAAGACGGGAAAGTTTAAAAACAAACAGCACAGACATAGAAAACACAGGTTTCTGTCAGGACCGATATTGATAGAGTGATAGAGAGAGTGTAAGACAGATAATGTGACAGAGAGCTAATGCTAGAGCAATAGATAGGGAGAGAGTGATTACCTCTCCATCATGTGATGAGAGGTAATGATAGAGCAGTGGTGATTGATGGAGTGATAGACAGAAAAAGAGTGATAGAGTAATAGAGATAATGAGAGAGCAATAATAAGATAGTGATTAATAGATATTGATAGTGATCGAGATGATAGTGGTGTGATAGAGATAGAGGGATAAAGACGATACAGCGATATAGATAGATAGATAGATAGATAGATAGATAGATAGATAGATAGATAGATAGATAGATAGATAGATAGATAGATAGATAGATAGATAGATAGATAGATAGAATAACAAACAGATTTGCACATGAGGCAGTTCAGTCGTTGCGTCCTACTCTTTGAAGGAGACAATGAGCCGGTCTCCATGGTCGACCAGGAGGCAGAGAGCACGATGGGACACCGGGTCCACGATGAGGGACTCCACCAGGGCCCGGAACCAGGCCCTCTTCTCCGACCAGAACACCACACACACCTGAAAGCACAAGCAGCCGGTCCAGACAGGTGTGGAGGGCTGGCAGCATGGTGCCAGGCCTCCGCTGCCCTACCTGGCCCTCCTCGGCCGATGTGGGCCTCAGCTTGTGCGGGTCCTGACTGACGTCTCCGTAGAAGTCGTTCATCCGAGCCTGCAGGAGGTCGTACTGGTCGGCGATCTCTGCGCAGCTGTCAGGACCCCCGAGGACCCGGCCCCAGATACAGGACGGATCCTCAATCTGAAGGAGGAGCCCCAGGACACATCGAGTCAAACAAAACCAAAGCCACACCGAGCCGCAGTTTTCTGGGTGGTCAGAAATAGGTGATATATCGAGACTTAAGTGTGGTGTACTACTCTTCCTCCTCTATTCTACAGCATCTTCTTCAGGGTGTCTGCAGAAATTCTTAGGTCAATTTCAATTCAAGGTTTATAAAGAAATTCCCCCAAAAAATTACTTATTAAAGATTATTGACAAACAATGAACATCTGCACCTCAGTATTGTGTGCTACTCTTCCTCCAACATCTTCTCATCCACGTCAGAAGATGATTTGATCGTTTCCAGACACCTCAGGTCCAGTAACTACAGACGGTCACATTGCTGTACACAATACTGTGTGAGGTCTATCCTCACACAGTATTGTGACAGAGGTGGTGAAATAATGCTGCCTGCTGCCTTTCTGCCTTTGGCTGATTTGGGTCACAATAACACAACGTGGTTACAACATGGGTAGCTTACCTTCAGAATAGCAATCCTCAGCATCGTGTCCATCACTTCAGTCACTCAAAGAAAACATGCATGTTTTTGGACTGTGCAGCAAAACACCCAGAGAAATCCTATGCATGAAGAGGGCGAAAACATGCAAATTCCATTCAGAAAAGCCCCAAAACCTAAAACTTTAAATTCAATGTGTGAAATATATAGAGACAAGAGATCATCCAGGAACGGGCCGAAAAACAAACTGTATCCTTTCTCAAAGTTTTCAATGTAATTTCTGGTTACGCACACTTATTTATTTAATTATTTACTTTTCTTTTTTTCTTTTCTAACTTCTTATGTTTATGATTTTGATACTAGTCACATCACTGAACCTCTGCATGCTCCCAATTCAGTTAAACATACTTTAAAATACATGCAGGTTTAAATAAATAAATAAATACATAAAGATAACTGGCCCTGACCTTCAAAATGGAAAAAGTTAAGATGAGTACTCGTTTTCGGCCTTGCTTCTTCAGAATAGTAGACACACAGATGGACACTGATTGAGTAATTAATATAGATAAACAGCCACCTGTCCTTATCAGTGAAGTTTAACGACTGTGCACATTTTCTAGTTTCCGATGGTAACTGAGCCAAATGGCCCCTGGTTTGGCCGTCAAACTGCTGGTTTAGTTCGCCTCGGTCCCGGCCACATGTGGACCACATGTGGACCCCATATGGACCACATGTCACCCAGTGTCACCGATTAGACTATGTACCGTTTTCACGATAGTAAAAACAAAACGCCAAATATTGCATATACTTGCCCCATGCATTTTTCCCGCCTGGCACAATCAAAAGAAGGGGGCGGAGAGCCAGTTGGATAACACTGCCTACCGCCGGTCTCCGTTTCAAGTAAGACGTTCAAACCGCACATTCACGAGTTTATTTTGTCGATATTTCTCCAAAGTTTATCGACTAAACGAGACACACGCACCCGCTGGAATGCCGCCATCCACCTGCGCCATCCATGTCACAGCGCCCCCCTCTGGTCCCCACCAGGCACGGCAGGGGCAAACCTGTTAAGTTGGTCAGTCAGTTTAGGGATAGGTTTCGTTTATAAATTTCATTTCTGATCCCAAATTACATGTGCAATATTTGGATCCATATGCCATGATTTGACTAATCGTAAATAGTTGTTGATTGTTTTATTAGTCAATGAATGGTCTGTTCGGTATTATTTCAGCTCTAGTACTTATCAAAACATAGATAATGCGTCTGTGTTTTTGTATTTGGATGGCCACACATACGCTCATGCCACTATCAATATGGCCACCTTACAATCATAAGGCGAGTGAGCCACTACCAATATGGCGGGCGCAGTGACGTCACCCACGCAGTGTGCGGGCGGAACCTAAACAAACCCTCTGTTTCCGGAGGAGCTGTTTGAAGTAAGTTAGTTTGACGGGCCTGTCAGTCGTGTAGTTGTCGCTGGAGCTGGCCTCAGACCCTCGGCCGGACATGGTCTCCACCGTCCAGAACACGGAGGTGAGCCAGGTAAGACCGAGCCGCCATAGACAGGTGAGTCAACGCTAGTTCTTACCGAGACACAGACAGATGACACAGGTCACCTCCACCAGCCCGGGTAAACTATTACAATACAACGTGCCAGAGTTTCTTGAATTGAATAGAAAAAGGCCCCAACTGAAAGCTTGTAGTTGTACAGTCTTTACGCCTGTCAGGCTTATGCACGCCCCGTCCGTGTATAACTTTCATACCGTGCAAACTATGCAAGTGTTTAGTCAAACTAGTGTTTCCGAATTGATGTGCACAATCTCAATGAACCATTACATGGTCTTAGAGTTTGTAACTGTCTTACTCTGGTGTTTGGATGCTACGCTAAAATACAAATGCAAAAATAGACCTTCGGTGCAGAGAAGGTGTCATTGTGCCTCATGTCCGACAACTACATCTCTCTCTCTCTCTCTCTCTCTCTCTCTCTCTCAGACCCTCAGCAAATCAAAATCAAAACAGATCTGTATTCAACTTGCCAGCACAAATACACAATCAAAACAATAAAGATCCACACTAATGGCTCTCGATTAAAAAAAACATTTACCCAAAAATATCTCTTCTTTTAGTTTTACATATCCTCACCTCCTTCCTTTACATTTTTACTGGCTTTAACCTAAGAAAGTATACATCAGTCTTCCCAAACAGTCCTTACGAACCAAATGATTGTAGTAGCTCAGATGAACAATGATGTAGCTCTGACTCTGACCTGTGCTGGGTCTGCTGAGCTCTTCTGGGGAGCTTGAAGAGGAGGTTCTGTTTGGCTCTGCTCATCCAGGTTGTGCGACTCCTCCACAGAAAGATGCTGATCGTGCTCTGGTTGTAGCCGTCACGTGCAACGCTGTGTTTGAATCCGGAGCTGATGATGGCGACAGCGTATTCAGAATGGGCCTGGCCTTCCCACTGCTCCAGGTAAGGACGTAAAACAATAACAACATTAAAAAACACAACATGACAAAATGCAATATCTGAAGAAGATATGGGATTGCGACCTATTCCCCAAGCCTAAGCTCAGGAGGAAAAGAGCCTATGTGTGGGGTTCTCAGTTGATCTGAATCAGCTGTATGTGAAGGTGCAGTTAATGGTTGCCATGGTGACGGTAACTCCATCCAGTCAATAACCACATGTAACACATACACTGTCATATTATGTAAGGCACACGACTACACTGTGACGTTCTCGTCACTTTGCTCAGGTAGCTGCATTGTGCAAAGGAGGAGACGTTTTCTACGTTCCAGCCAGCGATGATGTGTGTGGTGTGAAGGCATTAAAGAAACTGTGTGAGGTCACCCACTCCAGCTGTGAGCTTTCAGCATCTCTGACACCAATTCAAATACGCAGAGAGGCTGGAAATCTCATCGAAATGTGGAGAAAAGCTCGAAGAGTATTAAAATGTTGAAAAGGAGATTTTGTTCATGTTTTATGCTCAGGAAGACGAATGTGTTTGAAGTATTCTACCTATATAACTAAGTCTGAAACAAAGTTGAATATCTTCCAAAGAATGAACTGGATTTAAAAGTTAAATATAGGCAAAACTTCCGGAAGGTTTCTGAAATCTTTCCATTTTGAGTTTCCAACTGAAACTGTGAAACACTTTATTCATTCATCTGAATGGGAAGCAGTATGAAAAAAAAGTTGAATATTAGAGAAAGTATGAAACATCTTGAGAATCTGAATAGATCATTTAATAATGTAGCTGAATATTTTCTTGAGAAGTTTCCATGTTAAAGTATTCAGCTTCTGCAGCAATACCACAAATGATCGGGAGGTCCTTCCATTCCCAGTGTTTTCTACTCTATAGAAACCTAATCCTTCATTTCTACAATGCCCTCATCAATCATTGCATTTATTTTTGTGATTCTTGATGAGAAATTGATCTGCTGTGTATCCAAAGTGTGATATATTGTTCAAAAACTCTGAAATGCATCAGTGAGTCACTTGGTGTTTCAGAAGCTCCAGACCATCTCTGAGAGCCGAGAAAGATGAACAACAGCTCACAAATTGAATGAAGGCTGAAGGAGAGCAACCTCACACAGTTGTGAATCAATAACAAGCTGGCGTGAATTGATCTGCTCAGTGGGAGCTGAAGGTCCTGGAGCCTGGAGGAGCAGACGGGCTGCTAGACCTAACCCTAACCCTGGACCTAACCCTAACCCTAACCCTAACCCTGGACCTAACCCTAACCCTGGACCTAACCCTGGACCTAACCCTAACTCTAAACCTAACCCTGGACCTAACCCTAACCCTGGACCTAACCCTGGACCTAACCCTAACCCTGGACCTAACCCTGGACCTAACCCTAACCCTAACCCTAACCCTGGACCTAACCCTAACCCTGGACCTAACTCTAACCCTGGACCTAACCCTAACCCTGGACCTAACCCTAACCCTGGACCTAACCCTAACCCTGGACCTAACCCTAACCCTGGACCTAACCCTAACCCTGGACCTAACCCTAACCCTGGACCTAACCCTGGACCTAACCCTAACCCTAACTCTAACCCTAACCCTGGACCTAACCCTAATCCTAACCCTGGATCTAACCCTAACCCTGGACCTAACCCTAATCCTAACCCTGGATCTAACCCTAACCCTAACCCTGGACCTAACCCTAATCCTAACCCTGGATCTAACCCTAACCCTAACCCTGGACCAAACCCTAATCCTAACCCTGGACCTAACCCTAATCCTAACCCTGGACCTAACCCTAACCCTGGACCTAACCCTAACCCTAACCCTAACCCTAACCCTGGACCTAACCCTAACCCTGGACCTAACCCTAACTCTAACCCTAACCCTGGACCTAACCCTGGATCTAACCCTAACCCTAACCCTAACCCTAACTCTAACCCTAACCCTGGACCTAACCCTAATCCTAACCCTGGATCTAACCCTAACCCTAACCCTGGACCAAACCCTAATCCTAACCCTAACCCTGGACCTAACCCCTCATGTCTGGCTGTTTCAGGCCATGCAGAAAGTGAACGAGCGCTTGCTGGAGGGGAATCCTGCAGAGTCGCTGCTGTTCGACGTGGTCCTCGTCACCACAGATGAGCAGCAGCAGCAGCAGAACCCCCGCATCGCCAGCAGCACCAGACACTACGGTAACGTCACTTAAAACAACAACAACAACAACAACGACAACAAAACAAGACATGACCAGGTGTCACTCACTCCACTAATGCACCCCACGGTGATGCCACCTGACCCTGTGGCGGCTCCAGCCCTGTTGAACTGATGGTTTTATACCTTGAACAAACAGATATGCTACTACAGTACTGATGTTTTCATTATTAAAGGAAGTTTTGGGGTTTTTTTTACCTGTCCTGTCCTGCAGTTGAGGCATGCAGTCTGAATGTCTATCCTGAATGTCTGTGAAGGGCCACGCAGAGATGGAGTTCAATATTCTTCATCTGTCAATGGGGGGAAAAAAGCCATTTTGATATTTTATAAAAGGTTATCTGTGGTTTTACTGGATCATAGTGAAAAGCAGTGACAGTGACAGTGACAACAACAATAAGCAACAAAAAACGACAACTATAACAACAACCAGATCAACAGCAGGAACAGTTGCAGCAACAGCTGAGCAGATAGAGAAGAGAGAGGGACAGTGACAACAACGGTGAGGACAACAGAGCAAAGCAACAGGTATCAGGTATATCAGTGTTGTCGTCACCAGGTGAGGCTGCACATGTAGACGTGCTATTCCAGGAAGAGAAACAAACTCACAGCAGAGAGAAGGCGTGTGAGAGGAAGTCCCTGTCGTGACGGCGTGGCGCTCTGTTGCAGGTCTGGAGGTGAGCAGGTTCTGGTTTTGCAGCCAGGAGGACTTCGTCGAGAGTCTCCTGAAGAACAGCGTGCAGCTCTTCCTGACGGCCGACAGAGACGAGGCAGCGCAGGCGTCTCAGCGAGGTGAGGACGTTTACTCTTCCACCTGTAGAGTCATGGAGGACAGAGAGTGCCTAACTTGAGTGCGTGTCCTGCTGCAGGTGTCCTCTCAGCTGTCCTGGACCAGCAGGTGGCGTCCTGTCCGTCAGAGCAGCTCAGAGTCCTGTTCTCTGGAGACGCCATCACCCAGCGGCCCGAGGACGGCCCCATGACGGTGAGGCCACTGCCGCTGATCGACTGGACCACAGAGATGCTCTGCAGTAGCAGCACAGGCTTGTCGATGTAGCAATAAACTGATGTGTGAGTTAGGGTGAGGTCAGCAGGCTGTTGACCTGAGGGTGGACCCTAACCTCCTGAGGTCAATCGCCTGGTTGAGAAATGGATTGATTAAAAAGTTAGTAAATCAACTCTGGGAACATTAAGTATTTAGAAACCTATTGTGATTGTGTGATATATTAAATACCAGCAAGACTGGCCTCCTGTTGTACTGTTAATTATGTTATTCATATTCTCTCTCTCTCTCTCTCTCTCTCTCTCTCTCTCTCTCTCTCTCTCTCTCTCTCTCTCTCTCTCTCTCTCTCTCTCTCTCTCTCTCTCTCTCTCTCTCTCTCTCTCTCTCTCTCTCTCTCTCTCTCTCTCTCTCTCTCTCTCTCTCTCTCTCTCTCTCTCTCTCTCTCTCTCTCTCTCTCTCTCTCTCTCTCTCTCTCTCTCTCTCTCTCTCTCTCTCTGACCCCCCCCCCCCCCCCCCCCCCCCCCCCCCCAGACCTTCTCTGCTCGGCTGGGGCAGATGCAGCAGCGTCTGGGCGTGTCGGGCAGGCCCTCTCAGCGTGGTGCTGCTGACGGCGTGCGGGGGCAGGGAGAGCTGCGGCGAGGCCCTGCGGACGCTGCGGTCCCGGGGTCTGAGCGTGGACGAGGCGTACTGCCTGGCCGGGGCCCCCAGGGGCCCCATGCTGTCCCTGCTCAGGCCTCACCTCCTGCTCAGCCACGCCGTCGGAGACCTGGAGAAGTGATGACATCATCACCTGTAACGTCCTGCAGCCTCCCGGAGAGTTCAGCGCTGTTTGAAGAACGCGTTTGGCCTCGTGAGCGAGCACGCTGGATGCTGTTAGACGGATGACACAATCAGTTTTTATTCTTTTTCTTTTCTTTTAGATCAATGTATCTTTCACATTGCATTGGAATCAGTCTGATTCTGTGTGATGCTGTTACTTTGCACAAGGGAGCAGTATAACTGTGGTGCTACACATGATGAGGAGAAGTGTGAGTTTGTATGTTCAAACCTCAGTTCTCCACAAGCTCTTATTGCCTTGACTGCTGAGCTGCTGTCTTCTGGTCTTCTTCTTTATGTTTACTTGTGGGTTCATGTGTTACTTGATGTGTGTGTGTGTGTGTGTGTGTGTGTGTGTGTGTGTGTGTGTGTGTGTGAGAGAGAGAGAGATATCTCAGTGCACTAATGGTTCAAATAAAAAAGGGAAATTCAGTCATGCAAGTTTGTTATTTACAGTGACCTCTGGCTCTGCTCCCACATGTCTCAGGTTCATGCTCCTCGACCACGGTCTGGTCCTGCCATCAGTACACACACAGCGGCCCCAGCCCAGACTGGTGGAACAAAGCTCTGCACACCATCAGTAGGAACATCCCTGTCTATCAAGAGTCTCTTGAAGAGCCTCCTCTTCAGAGAGCACCTCCTCTCCTAACCACTGCTCCCATCCCTCTTTACCAAGTCATCCATATCAGCACCTCTTCTCTAACTTCCTATCGTTTAGCTCTTGTATCAACCACAGCACTAATGCTGTCCGCCAATTGCAAATCACTTTGGACAGAAGCATCAAGCAGCCAAATAATGTAGTTTAGCCGTTGTGCTGCCTGAATGGAGGCAGCAGGTGGCAGCAGAGAACACAAGAAGCATCATGTAGAAACATTGATTGTGAAATTATTGTCTAACATTATGTGCATTCAAGAAGATTGAGATCTTTAGTTGCAACATCCTTGAAAAGACTCCACAGGTCTTGAATAGGAGGCTTGAAATGGGCCTGATAAGCCTTGAGGAGGTTCCAGGGTCCTTGAGGATGAGGCTCTGATCATGATTGAGTAGATGTTGATTGAGTCTTTGTATCTCAAATGCAGAAGCAGAAGAAAAAACTTGTTCTTTTCCTCCAGATTTGGAAGCTCTTGTGCAGCTGATTCACTCTCTGTCCTGCTGATAGTTTTGATCCAGGTGCTTGTATAACCGAGACTTTAAATTTGCTGTCTTGCTTCGTCTCCAAAGACTGGAGCAGGAGTCCTTGAGGCAGCTCCAGGTGAGTGGAGACTCCTTGAGGAGTCCTTGAAGAGGCGTAGCTTCTGCGCCAGACATCCCAGGCACCCTTGAACAGGCTGCAGAGACAATAAATACAATCAGGGCAGCCGAGCAGATCCTGGGAGGACGTCGGACAGCAGGCGTGTCATCAGCAGCCATCGTGTCATGGCCGCTGCTGCAAATTAAAACATGCTGCGTGAAATGAGGCAGCCGGACGAGCTGGGTCTGACTCTGACGTGCAAGCAGAAAAACACGGTTTCAATTATCAGGAGCGAGCTTTGTAATGAGCACAGGCATCGTTCGGTTCAGCCTCCGGAAAACAAACATTTGTCGTTTAAAGGAAATGCATTCCAAGGAAGCTTCATTATTCTGTCACGTCAGGAGGCTGGGATGTGCTCTAATGCAGGGAGGAGCCGGGAGCAGCTCCTGGAAGGTGAATCATGAACCCTGTGGTGTTGCATTTACTGGCAGACAGACAGGAGGTGTGTCCACCTCTGCACACAACAAGGCCTCGAAATTACAAACGCCTCGTGTGACCTTCGGTCCAGAGTCACATGAGAGTGATCAGCTGAGAGGGTCCAGACCCTCAGCAGGATTCAGCATCAGCCGGACCTCAAAACACGAAACAACCTCAAACACAGAGAGAGAGAGAAATGGACACTGCTAGAAACTGAAATGTGGCAGAAAAACAAGCTTTCATTGACCATAGTGTGGTCATGACTGCTTGTACAGCTATAACTTAAAAAAAGATTAGAACAGAATAGAATTGATATAGAAATAGAATAGCCTTTATTGTCATTGTCCAGAACAGTAAATGTCACAGGTACAATGAAACTGGAGGAGAGTCCTCTGAGTCACCATCATTGTGTTTCTCTTCTGTCTGACATATTTTCATGAACTGATTCAGTTCCCACTGGTTGCTGTTATCTGCAGGAATGCCTCGTGGTCAGTGAGATGCTGTGAGGAGCTCGTACAGAGGTTCACAGTGTCTGAGAGACGAGCTGAGAAGAGGCTTTAAATCCTCTCGGCAGCTCCAGAAGAAGAAGAAGAATCTCCTCTCTTCATCCTCTCCGCTCCAGTGCAAACACACCATCAGCATCTTCACGATCATCACAAGCTCCAGAAAGACTCAAATATTTGCCTCGAGGATGAGGGTATTTAAAATGAACACACAAGGGAAAGATACAAGTACAGCGAGGAGAGCACTTGTGGTAGATGCACCTAATTACAACACGGTGTAAAATCAATAACTCGGGATGAAGGTGAACAAAGACGCAGCCAACAAACAGAAAGGACATCAGGACACTGACGGCAGTGACACTTTTCTCTCTGCTCCTTCTGCTCTCAGCCACGGGCAGGAAGGTCAGGATGAAGGAGGAGGAGGAGGAGGAGGAGGAGGAGGAGGAGGAGGAGGAGGAGGATGAAGCATCTGTTGGATCCTGGAGCAAACTGGAGGGCAGCAGCATCAGCAGCAGTGGTGTCAGGGAAGTGACAGAGATAAAATATGTGGAAATAGAGCAGAACTGTGCTCCACTGTGGGGGAGACCAGGCCTTGTTTTTGCCAACACAAATTGTGCTTTGTGCTTGTGTGTTCTTTTCCCAATCTGATGATTTCATCACATGTCTAATTGGAAAATCTGAAAACATGGATCAGGTTTTTCTTCCGAGGACAGCGCGGCCCTATGAAGGAGAAAATGTGAAACAGCTTCATTTGATATTCCTAATTACATTTGATATTTTTAGACTGAAAATGTCTTAAAAACAAAATTGGGTTCAGCCTGAAGAATCACTCATCGGGTCACTCAGACTCTCTGATTCCCTCGAACGAGACGGATGACGAGCCATGGCAGACGTCAATCAGTCCGGTCTGGTGTCCCCGTGCCAACAGGAACTCTGATTTCCCACATCTTTCTCAGACCTTGAACTCAACTCATTTCCCAAACCTTCTTGTCCTGATTGATTAGGGCGATCATCATTTTCTGTCTGCAGCTGCTTCCACAGCTCTTATCTCTATTTGTGGCTCAGTATGACCAGAGTCAGAGCACATACACACTCACTGTTCTCACACACACATACACACACAACTGCACACACTCATTATAATAAGACACAAACACACACTAGTGTGGAAACTGACCTGGAACAAACATTAAAACCTTTGTGTCAGTGTGTCACAGCGATGCGAGGAACATTTGGCTGATTTAATTTTTCAATGTGATTTAATAAGGGCACACACAATTAGACAGACAAACACACACACACACACCTCTGTATGTGAGAATAAACAGCTTCAGGTGACTGTTGTCACTGAATAAAGGGGTCATCGTCACATTTAAAACATAAATGTCACTGAGGACAAACATGTATCAGCTCAGTTGTCTCACAGAATCGATTCACTTCGTTTTTGTTTGATTTCAGATGAAGGTCAGATAAGAAAATGTAGATCACGCTATCATTTATGGTTGTGTATGCATGTATATGAACATCTGTGTGATAACGGCGTGTGTGGGGTATGGGCTGGTGTAAAAGCAGCGGGCCGGCTGGAGCGTCACCTGGAGACAGGTGAGTTTGAGTGACGGCAGCGTCTGGTTTGATCTCGGCCCATGTTTGCTGAGAGGCAGACTGGCGTTCAGATGCTGCGTGTGCCCCCGGCGCTGCTCTCTGACTGGCCGAGTGAAAACAGCAGCTGAGCTCTGACGTCCTGACACACTCTCTGGATCCGGATCGGGGTCGCCCAAACCCGTCTGCACACTCTACAACCACCCAGCGAGGAGGGGCTGTCCAGGCCCACTGCGGCCTGGGTCTGTCTTAGCCACTGTCACTCTCCTGATTGACAGCTCTGCTATTGATTCAGCATTTCATCCTGATACCATCAAACTTTTTGTGCTCTTTGAGGAAATGTATTGACTGTATTTGGAATTCTGCTTGGAGTGAAGCAACCATCATAATGCGCCTCGCATCAAGTATCAAGTAGTGTGTCTTTAAGTGTCTTTAAGGTCAAGAGAAATTATGTAAGTTTTTTTTTTAAATATCATCTTATATGTTGTGCATCCAACTGGGGCATGTCTACAGGGTAACATGTGATCGTAAGTGCCGCCTTATTCCCATTAAACATGGTTGGCTACCTGCCCGGTGAGGGGCGGAGCTTCAGGTGGTCGTTTTCATGAGGTTTCCCCCAAGAGAGAACAAAAACATCTGATTTAGTATTGAGATCTTAAAGGATAACACATAAAGGCTCAGTCTGTATAGTACAGACTGATGGATGTTTTAGATAGAATGATATCGGTGTGTTTAGAATGTGTCTGTCCAGTCTGAACATCTGCTTCAGGGTTTCTACTGGGTGGACTGGGTCCAGGTGGTGGGGTTGTCTGGGTGTGCCCCCCTCTGCAGCCCCCACAGCTCACCTCAGACCTCAGACCTTCAGTCTGAGCTGCAAAAAATGTCACGTCTGTAAATCTGGGTCTGACCTGGATAATCCTCACACACACACACACACTCACTCAGTCACTCACTCAGTCACTCACACACACACACACACACACACACACACACACACACACACTCACACACACATACACACACACACACACACACACACACACACACACACACACTTAGGTTTAAAGCTTCAGAAGTTCTGTTTTTCTTTTCCATGATAATAGAATAAGATGAACATAACTGAATTACTGAACTTAACTAGAATTAATAGAGTGTGTACTAAATGGGGCAGTTTGAATAATAAGAACTTTTACTTTTGGCACTTTCTAATATAATTTGAAGTCAGCATTCACTTTGCAGAGCTTTTATTAGAAGTCCTCTCACCCCCAAAACTGTCTTTAGAAATCACTATAATCCATGCATGCTTGCCCAAAATATAAAATTAAGATAAATTGCCATTCCAATTCCAATTATTGTGACGCCCCACACACACACACAAACAGGAAGCGAGAAAGAGAGCGAGAAACGGACATTCACTCACTCATACACGCACGCGCGCGCGTGCCCACACACACACACACACACGCACAGGCAGCTGATCAGAGACAGTCAGACAGACAGATGGATCAACTCATGCTGGCGCTTCAAGGACTGGAGGACACCGCAAAGCGCAGCTGATAAGCGGCTTTAATCTGCTAATTTGGCCTCTGTGGCCTTTATCGAGCTGCAGGTGAACACACATACACACACACACCTACCTACACACACTCTCCGGAACTCCTCCACGGATCTGCTCCTTTCGACCCATCCACAGACCTGGGGACCTAGGTCTGGATCTGGACCACGTCGACCTGGTCTCCATCAGCTCCCAGGATCATCATGTTGAACTTTAGCCGCAGTAGAACCAAGAGTTAAGTGCGTAGGGAAGATCGACTGTCCCCAGTCCTGTTTTTGTCTGTGCTTCAGTCGTTTTTTCTGTGCGTAAAACGCTTTTCTCCGTGCATAGAAGGCGTTTCTTTCCGTGCGTAAAGCGTTTTTCTCCGTGCGCGAGGTATTTCTTTCCGTGCGTAAACTGTTTTTCCTCTGTGCGTAAAGTGCGCACCGCCCGGAGCGCGCTGGAGATGCCGCCGCAGCCCCGGTGCCGGAGCCCGGCCCGGCCTTCATGAGAGCCCGCAGCTCCTGCGGCTCGGACCGGGACGCAGCGCAGGAGCCTCGGCTGGAGGACGGTGGAGGAGAAGATGGTGGAGATGTCTGTGAACCTGAGCTCTCAGGCTTCAGGGGCGATGGAGGCGCCTGCGGCTCCGGCGGGCGCCTCGGGACAGCACAACGTGCCGGCGCTGGTGTTCGGGGTGCTGCTGATCGTGGTGATCATCTGCGGGAACATGCTGGTGTGTCTGAGCGTCTTCACCGAGAAGGCTCTGAAGACCACCACCAACTACTTCATCGTCAGTCTGGCCGTGGCAGACCTGATGCTGGCCGTGCTGGTGCTGCCTCTGTTCGTCTACTCGGAGGTGAGAGTCCACTCAGACATGGGAACACAGAGCAAACGAGGGGAAATAGAAAACATCATGGAAGACTGTGTAGAAAGTTTTGCTCTTGCAAATAAGTCCTAATTTATAAGCATGTAAGAGATGTTTTTAATTTATTTTAACTCAATAGCCACAGCATATAGAGGAGTGCTGTAAATAAGCAATCTGGATAAATTGCAAAGTACAAGTGTAGAAAATGATACATCTCCACAACATGCTAAATAGTCTGTTTGTGCTTTAAAAATAAAGAAAGAAAGGAACACGTTATTTGCCGTATCAAAGCACATCTGGGAAATATCCCACTGCTTGAGCTGTCACAGTTTCTCGGGACGTAAGATTTGTGAGGCTGGGATCTGGGGATCACACGTACAGAGTGCAAGATACGACTGTAGATAACAACATGTCTCCAAAGCATGGAAAATGTGTCATATCGATGCGCAACAATGGTGCGAACAGAGAGGTTTGCACACAGTAAGGCAGGCATAAAGCCTGAGGATATGAAACTAAAAATCAATCAGACAGAGGCTATGTGTTTGTGTGTGAGCCATAAACAATGTAAATATGCGAATAACATCTGGGGAATAAGCAAACCATAACGTTAAGTCGTTATTCCTAAGCCTTCAGCTGATAATTAATTAATTTATAGTCACAAGCTGCTCTTTAACTCGAATTATTACCACAGTTCAAAAACACACTTTAAGCCTGACCTAGACTCTAAAACGCCCCTAGGTGTGAGTGTGAGAGTGAATGGTGTATCCGGGGTGTATTCCCAGCCTTCACCCTGTGTGAGCTGGAGATAGCCTCCAGATAATGGATGCATGGACATAGTTATAGTAGCTGATGGAGAGTGAACAGGTTGATGGAACTGGGAGCTGTCTGGCCCAGGAGGACACGTAGACTGGGAAAAGACAGGGGGTGAGGGGCAGCTCACATGCTGGTCTAGGAGATGAGGGCAGATCTGTGTTTCCTACTATATGAGAAACATGGTGGGAACCTCTCTCAGGCTTTCCCTAGCACACCAGTTAGTTAGTGAGGTTACAATCAAACACTGAGCTGGAGCAATACCTGCCCCTCCCACCAGCCTGTGACTCATAGCATACAGTGTAAGATGTTTTGATCTTTACTCCATGCACATTGTTGAGTAGTTTTCTTTCATAAATGCGTCAGAATTGTTTCAAGATTATTTTATTCTCATAATTCATGAATTGGCAGGAAACAAGTGGAGCGAGTGGAGACGGTTGTGTACAGAATTTTGCAGATTTTTTTTTGCAAATATCGCATTTCATCTATTTCCCAGTGACCTCCAGTGTTTAAACTATTCATCCCTTGGGAGGTGATTCAAAGCACACTGAGTGGTTGTACATCAGCACAAGAAAAAGAATGAGATATATGAGAATATGGGTAACTACTGTTTTTACGGCAAAACGTGTCTGTTAACTGAACCTCAGTCTGAACCTAAGTCTGAAGTTTCCTAAGTCTGAAACATAAAAACTTTAACTCAAAGTCTTCTTCCGTGTTCCGGAGGAGTCCCTTCTTTGGGAACCTTTGGAAACACATATC
The DNA here is from genome assembly GCA_029224185.1 of Karalla daura. Taxonomy (NCBI): domain Eukaryota; kingdom Metazoa; phylum Chordata; class Actinopteri; order Chaetodontiformes; family Leiognathidae; genus Karalla; species Karalla daura. Next base: position 23,737,428 of record CM055196.1, read on the forward strand.
ACTGATTATAGGGTGATAATGAATGATATGTGCATAGTAGATGAGAGCATAAAGTGGGCGTGTCATCAGACATGAGTCCCTCTATGCTGTCCAGCATGTGAACAGGGACATGAATGAAACACACATCAAATTATCACCTTAAACTTGTTTTGAATGTTTCTGGTCATTTCTATTTCCGCTGTGAAACTTTAACTTAAGTGAACTGTCCCTTTAACCGTGGTCCCTGAACTCCAGCTGACCCTCGGTGGAAGCCCCGCCCCCTAGTGGTGACGTCACGGTGCAGACCGAGGGCCCAGGGTGACCCAGTCTGGCACTCGTTGACCGTCAGATGTTTAACATCGTTTCCTCTGGTTTCTGATCTTGTTTGTGTGATCTCTCAGTCTTGAATGTCACTTTTTATCTCTTCATTTCACCGACGTCAATCACTTAACCGCTTTCACTTCTTTTTAATCTTCAACATTTCATCCCAAAAAAAAAAAAATCTAATTTAGATTAGCCTGAACGCTGGTCCCAGCACAGTACGTCATTGTCTGTCCCAGCTGAGAGAGCCGACGCTGTTCCTACATTCCTCCTGACAGTGGCGCTGTGCCAGGGGTCAGAGGTCAACCCGGGGGCCCACCAACAAAAACATATTCTAGGGGAAAACAATGAAGACAATAGGAGCGTGTTTGTGTTTGTTCCGCTCATCCTCTCATCCTCTTTGTGTTTCCTCATCCTGCTTTCCCAGCGCTGCCTCTCGACGGCTGGTCTGTGCGTGTCCTGTAATGTGAACTTGTTGTTGTTGACGTCTGATCAGTTACAGAGCAGACTCGCTGCTTCCTGCAGCACAGGTGGCGAGGTGTCATGAAATAAGAGGGTTAGAATAAAAATAAATCATAAATAGAATAAATAGCATAGGGCAGCTTCAGGTGGATTCAAACCTGTGACCTTTCACCCCTAGAACACAGCTAGGTTCAATCTAGATAACACTCTAGATGACACTTCTAAATGTAAATAAGTTCTATACGTTTTTTTTCTTGGTTAGAATCTACATTATTACTGCATAAATGTGTCTTCGGTTCAGATTCAGTTAACTTTGCAGTGGTTAATTTTAGCTTTTTATTTATTTTTTTGCACAAGTGTAACCACATTTTATACTATACTTACCTGGATCAAATCAAATTACCATTATTATGATTATTATTATTATTATTATCTTAACAGTTTTGCTGTTTATACTGGAGACAGTGTCCAGGACAGGCCTCCAGCTCTACACACACACACACACACACACACACACACACACACACACACACACACACACACACACACACACACACACACACACACACACACACACACACACACACACATCTGTGGTTCAGATGAAGACAGCAGACCTCTAGGAAGGCGTTCCACAGCCTCAGCCTGACCGTACCTCTATGTGCAGCACCTGTGTGGGTGACCGGGCTGAGCAGGTTCTTCTCCTCTCAGTTCCAGGACGGCGTGTGGACCCTCAACACCACCATCTGCGACGCTCTGATGACCATGGACGTGATGCTGTGCACCGCCTCCATCTTCAACCTCTGTGCCATCAGCGTGGACAGGTGAGAGGCGCTCCCCTGCACAGGTGCGGCGCCTCCCGTCCGCCCACGGGACGGGATGATGAGATCTGCCTCACCTTTGACCTGTGAGCGTCTGTGTAACACAGTGATCTGTGATCGGGTTCAGCCGAGGTCGAAGGGAAGCTCCGGTGAACTCGCTCATCGGGTTCGATCACACTGTGGCAAATAGAGAGGCTCCATACCTATGAGGAGTAGTACATACAATAAACACTCTATCTATCTATCTATCTATCTATCTATCTATCTATCTATCTATCTATCTATCTATCTATCTATCTATCTATCTATCTATCTATCTATCTATCTATCTATCTATCTATCTATCTATCTATCAGTAATCTTAGTTGGTTTCATATGGATTTAACTATTCAACTACTACCATGTCCAATTATAAAGGCAGACATATGGAATATTGCCTTCTTAAGCAGTTTCAAAGGGCAAAACATGTATGTATATTATTATTATTGTTATCTATTATTGTTATTGTTATAGACCTCTTCACATCTTATTTCTAGAGGTCTTTTCAGGTGAAATGATCTTTCTTCATGTCACTTGTTTTGAGCACCTTGTGTGTTTTTGTTAATTGTTTTGTTAATGTTTTTTTCAGTATAAAACCTCATCAATTATGACAGATCTTCCTGGCTAGCAGGTCACATCAGGAGACACTGAAAACCAGTTTAACCAGTGCAAACTCATGCTGATACAGAGACGCCTCACACATAGAGGAGGAACTCACACTATGAGAACTGTTCTCTCTGCCCTCTTCATCTCACACTGCAGACTCTCTGTCTGACTGAGAATAAACCTCACAAAGACGCTTTCATTCTGAGAACCTACTCCAGGCCCTGGAGTCCTCCCAGCACGCTGGCCTGCTCACAACCACGCAGACGCATATCTGCTCCTCTGCCTCAGCTCTGCACCTCCTCTACCTGAGCTCTGCTGCTCCTCTGCCTCAGCTCTGCTCCTCTACCTCAGCTCTGCACCTCCTCTACCTGAGCTCTGCTGCTCCTCTGCCTCAGTTCTGCTGCTCCTCTGCCTCAGTTCTGCTGCTCCTTTGCCTCAGCTCTGCTGCTCCTCTGCCTCAGCTCTGCTGCTCCTCTACCTCCGCTCTGCTCCTCCTCTACCTCGGCTCTGCTGCTCCTCTGCCTCGGCTCTGCTCCTCCTCTACCTGAGCTCTGCTGCTCCTCTGCCTCCACCCTGCTGCTCCTCTGCCTCAACTCTGCTCCTCCTCTGCCTCAGCTCTGCTCCTCCGCCTCAGCTCTGCTCCTCCGCCTCAGCTCTGCTCCTCCTCTGCCTCAGCTCTGCTGCTCCTCTACCTCGGCTCTGCCGCTCCTCTGCCTCAACTCTGCTCCTCTACCTCAGTTCTGCTGCTCCTCTGCCTCAGCTCTGCTGCTCCTCTGCCTCAGCTCTGCTGCTCCTCTGCCTCAACTCTGCTCCTCTACCTCAGTTCTGCTGCTCCTCTGCCTCAGCTCTGCTGCTCCTCTGCCTCAACTCTGCTGCTCCTCTGCCTCAGCTCTGCTGCTCCTCTGCCTCAACTCTGCTCCTCTGCCTCAGCTCTGCTGCTCCTCTGCCTCAGCTCTGCTGCTCCTCTGCCTCAACTCTGCTCCTCTACCTCAGTTCTGCTGCTCCTCTGCCTCAGCTCTGCTGCTCCTCTGCCTCAGCTCTGCTCCTCCTCTGCCTCAGCTCTGCTGCTCCTCTGCCTCAACTCTGCTGCTCCTCTACCTCAACTCTGCTGCTCCTCTACCTCGGCTCTGCTGCTCCTCTGCCTCGGCTCTGCTCCTCCTCTACCTGAGGTCTGCTGCTCCTCTGCCTGAGCTCTGCTGCTCCTCTGCCTCAACTCTGCTGCTCCTCTGCCTCAACTCTGCTGCTCCTCCTCTGCCTCGGCTCTGCTGCTCCTCTGCCTCAGCTCTGCTGCTCCTCTGTCTCAGCTCTGCTCCTCCTCTGCCTCAGCTCTGCTCCTCCTCTGCCTCAGCTCTGCTGCTCCTCCTCTGCCTCGGCTCTCCTGCGGGACCGTGCGGCTCTGATTGAGGGGAGGAGGTGAAAGCTCAGCCGTAACTCAGCGGCTGGCTGTCAGAGGAGCGGCTCTAATCGGCCGGGGGTCGGCTGCAGCCCGCAGCTAAACAGCTGATTAATCAACAGCGAGCAGCCTGGCGGGAGCACTCGGGACACCTTGGCCTGGGTTTGGAGTTTCCGCCGCCGAGGTCGACGGGGTCACACAGTCACGCACACTTCACTGTGATGTGGAAATATGAGGGCCACCTTTTTTTTTTGTCGGTTTCCTGTAAAAGGTCCAAAAGATGAAAAATCAGCGCAGGCAGAGCGGTTTGAAGTCCCAAATTATGGAGACGTCTCCAGAGATAAACTGGCTGCTCTGCTCTTAATGTGACTCTATGAGATTATGTGAACTCTGGACACGATGGTGAAGGATGAAAACCTGAGGTAGAGGAACGCGGGACACTCCTCCCATCTGATGTCCCAGCTCTGGAGAATGTGATTAGACGAGTGAGTGATGGAGGCTGCAGGGCTAACGTGGACTGATGGTGATGAGCTGAAGCTTTTTGGAGCGGTTTAGAGTTTAACTGGAAGACGAGGTCTGAATAATTCTGCAGAGGGAACGGGTGGAGGGAGGCGGTCTGTGGTGGCTTCTGCAGACTTGATCTTCAGACCTCTGAGTGGTTTTAGCAGGAAGTTGGTGGATGAGGCATGTGGAACAGAGTCAGACTGTCTGTTATGCTGCTTGTTCCTCTGAAGTCAAAGAGACCATTTGTCTTCTCATTGATCACACATTTGTCCATGAGCCCACAAGATGAGCTCAGATAAGTTTATCTTCACTTGACATTCAGAGCAGAACATTTACATTTCCTGTTGTGGGACGGTTGAAGGCAAATTCTTCTGTTTTATTGTATCATATGCACAGACAGGCTGGTAGATAGAAGCTCCATTGATCCCTTTGTGAGGGTCCCTTCATGAAATTCAGATGCATATTTATATATTTATATCATATTTGTTCAATTCTTGCAGAAAGTGTGAAGCTTTCTGAACGCTGCAGTACTCGAATGAACACCTTTCCATCAGAGTTGGTTGGGAACTTGCACCATTTTCTTGTACTACAGTTAACTCTCGTTGTGCTCATGTGAAGCGACACGGTTTGTTTGGTTAAATCCCTCAGAGGAGTCTCTCTCTGTTGTGATAAACAGAAGGCAGAAGCTCTGCGCGTTTATTGCTCCGATCTTATCTGAACCAAGCCGTTATCACTGCCCACTCCGTTATCACTCTTCCTCTGTTCAGCTTGTTCAAACACACTTATCTGCATTTAAAAGCTCATTACACAGCAACTAAAAAACAGCCTGGAGCAGCACAACTCCCCTCAAAATGTACAACATGTGGTCGTAGTGAAATCCAGACTGAGTGGATGCAGTTTGGCTTATGCTGCAGTTTTTATATTTGTGTAAATTTGGAAACTGACCTGGATCCATCGGGACTATTCTTCACAGTCTGCAGAACGAGACCGAGCAGTTTTTATATAATCTTCCAAACTGACAGACGGATGCAGGTGACATCCTTACCTCACCTCGCTCGAAGCAAAGTGACACTCAATCATTAAGAAACGGCCCATAAATGTTTTATTTCATTTCCTCTCTGACAGTTTAGACAGTCTTTTGATCTGTCAATCACACCTGTAACTAATGACTTTATCAAACGCTTGTTTTGTTTACTTTCTGCCTGTGATACGTCGAAGCGCTGGCTGTTCAGAAAAACAAGGTTGTGACACTGATCCATCGGGGAGCGATAAAGAAACAACAGCCTTCTATTTCTGCCATAGAACTGTCAAGATCCAGGTTGGGAAGATAGATTTAGACAGATAGACAAACATCCGTCTGCTCAGCCTTAAAGGACTGCCATGATTCATTCATCATTTCAGCAGATAATTACTTTCCTCCCTTTTTAAATGCATTTTCATAGCTTAGCCATCACTTGAATTGTCCTTTAGCTTTTGTTGATCAAGCGTCTAGATCTTCACCCTGCGCCTGACAGCTGCAGGAATCAGTTTATGTCCTATTTCTCCTGTTATTGCTGCTGTTGTGAGGAGTGGGGGGGGGGGGGGGGGGGGGGGGTTGACAGGTAGAAACGGGACAGCTGATGCTCGTCAGTCAAAAACGTTCATTCTTCAAAGGCTTCATCCGTCCAACAGGAGCTAATGACAGTGTGTGAGACAAACCCCAGAGGACGAGCCCCAGATGTTGACTTTCCATTTGTTTCAGACTATTGTAACTTGTTTAGTTTCTGGCCTTGACACTGAAACCCCTGCTGAATATCTCTCTCACTGTCAGGCTCTAACGTCCAGACTGAAGACGAGCTCTGCTGCTGAAACTTGTTGATAAACTCGTCTGAGTCGAGTCGAGTCAAGGAGCTTAACCAGCAGGAGAATAGCATGCGAAACGGGTCCTTCTTAGCCCCGAGTCTCTCCTCTCAGGCACGGGCGTCTATCTTCAGATACCTCTCAGTACTGAATGAAATTAAACTGTTGTCATGAGGATGAATTATTTCCTAAAAGAAAGGAACCAGTTATCAAGAAGTGACAGCAAATCACTGATAAGACGAAGCATTTTGTGGGTAAACACTGTGTTTTGGAAGCTGTGTCATCTCTGTCCATCAGCTGCTTCTATCCCAGTGGGACAATGAAACATCTAAAACATCCAAGATGATCAAATAGCGATACGAGCAAATTGCCTCGGTGAGTTAACAAAATGATCTGACATCAGAATGACGGAGGAGGAGCAGCTGGAGTAAGATCAGCATCGCAGCCAAAGTGAAGCAAGCTAAAGATAAACTCGTTTGAGAAAGTACAGCTGAACTTCTTCTGCACTTTAACTTTCCTGGCCTGTGTTTCACTCTTGGTCCAAATTTCATGGAAACTGGAAAACCTGGGCTTTAAAAAACAGAACTGGAGAAGCCATTTAGATGAGAACCCGTCTTCAAGAACCTAAACCAAAAGTCCAGTTGCTTTTTCTTTCTTGCCTGAAACTTCACAGAAATCGGCTCGTCCAGGTTATTGATATTCCTCTGACCTGTTGCAGGTTCATCGCCGTCCTGATCCCCCTCAACTACAACCGGAAGCACGTGGACCTGCGTCAGACGGTGCTGCTGTCGGCCACCTGGGTGCTGGCGCTGGCCGTGGCCTCGCCCGTCATCTTCGGCATCAACAACGTTCCGGGCCGAGACCCGCGGGAGTGTAAGCTGGAGAACGACGACTACGTGCTGTACTCGTCCGTGTGCTCCTTCTTCATCCCCTGCCCCATCATGCTGCTGCTCTACTGCGGGATGTTCCGCGGCCTGCGGCGCTGGGAGGAGGCGCGCAAGGCCAAGCTGAGGAACAGCATCCAGGCCTGCCGCAAGCTGCAGGAGGCGGCCGCCTCGCTGCCGCCCCTGGCCTCGCTGCCCCCGCCCCTCCCGCCCATCATAGAGCGGGACCAGACGGACACGCTGGACGAGCCGTCCACCTTCGCCTCCCCGGACCGGCCCTTCCCCTCCGCCGAGTGCAAAGACGGGCCCGTGCCCACCGTCAGCTTCTCGGAGATCAGGTTCAACCCCGAGCCTCGGAGGAGGAAGACGGCCAAGATCAACAGCCGCGAGAGGAAGGCCATGAAGGTGCTTCCTGTCGTCGTGGGTGAGTTCACTTCCTGTCCCGGCAGCTAACGTCACGATCTACACGGCAAATAAACTACCCGAGCTCAGGTCGCGTTCCCAGAGGGTCTCGGAGGCTGCCTCACTTCTAGAGGCTGCACACACCTTCACCTTTTCACCTTTCTTCAAATGCTGTAGGTACACAAAACACAACAGTTCTGATAAAAGGTCGTATCTGAAGGCTTCATCTTTAGACAGTCTCTATTTAGAGAGCGGAGGGACGTGAACGCCTCACCTCTAAGAGGCTGTAGGTACCCGAGAGCCTCACGACTGAAAAGAAGCTGCAGATTAACACATTTCAGCAAGGTCTGCAGGTACCTGAACACCTCAGCTCTTATAAGAGGCTGTTGGCACCCCCATCTTCAACTCTAATGTCTGTTCAGTGATCTCTGGTGCCTGAAAGCCTCACCTCTGCTCAGAGGCTGCAGTTACATGGATGTGTCATGCAGGAGGGGGACCCAGAGCATGTCACTTCTCATATTCAACTAGGAGTTGAATGTTTGTTGAGAGGCTCCGGGTGCCTGAACACCTCACCTCTGTTAAGAGACTGCAAGTAGATGAAAGTTCCACCTGTCCTCAAAGGCTGCGGGTACCTGAACCCCTCACAATTCATAACAGGCTGCAGGTACCTGAGCACCTTCACCTCTACCATGAGGCTGGATGTACCTGAACGCCTCACCTGTGCTAAGAGGCTACAGAAACATGGACATTTCACCTCTCTTCAAAAGCTGCTGGTCCCTGAATGCATCACCAGTGACTGTTGTCTGTTAGAAGGCTGTAGGTCCCTGAACGCCTCACAGCTGATAGTCTCCGGGTACATGAACGTTTCACGTCTCTATGAAGGCTGCAGGTGTCACACATTAGTCGAGAGGCTGCAGGCACCTGAACACCTCGCCTCTGTTCAGAGGCTACAGGGACCTGAACGCCTCACCTCCACCTCTGATGTCTGTTGAGAGGCACTAATGCATCAGTTAGAAAAGGTCAGCCTAATAATAGCAGAGCCAGTGTTGGGGCTAATGCGTAGAAGTGCTTCCCTTTAGCACACAGCAGCTAATCCTGCAGCTACTTAATCTGAAATCCAATTATTATGTAAGCTTGGTCAGCGTGCAGGTAGTTTCTCTCTGCCCACGGGCTCACATGACTGCCCCAGCGGCTCCACAACATGCAGGACAGCTCATCACAATTTGTCCCATTGATGTACAGATTGTGAGCTCTGAGCTAACACGTGATGCTGTGCCAAGTGTCAGCAGCACAACTGACTCAGCCGCTGATGGACTCATCGCACTAGAACTGGTTGTTTACTGCGGTTGTGAGGAGCGTTGAATGTAAATTTGAAGTCATACATGTGGACGAAAACTTCACGGTTTCCCTCTGCTGTTTACCTCTGTGCAGTAACAGCCTGTGCTGGGTTGAAGCCAGTCTGACCAGTCTGGAATGTCTGGAGGGTTTCATCTCTATGTCTCAACAAGGATCTTTTATTATTTATGTAACCTTTATCTAAGCAGGTCAGACCCGCTGAGATCCAGATCTCATTAACAAGGGCGACGTGGCCAAGAGGTCAGCAGCACACTTAATCAATTAAAATGGTACAGGGAATAAAAACAGAACAGATAGCCGTGAGTAACAAGGAGGAGTAGTGCGAGGTGCAGCAGGTGCAAACAGGTCACAGCAACAATTAAAAACAATCTCGTCTGTTTTCTTCAGCAAAAGAGCACAAGGTGTCCAGAGACTTTAGGTTGGACATTCTCAGCTCAGATTGGACAGAGTTCCTGGGTCCGAACCCGAGGGACAAGCAAATGATATATGGCACATGAGTGTGATACGTGTTGGATGTTCTTTGAAGTGGACTAGATAAATAAGGAGGGCCAGCCAAGAAGAGCTTCCTAGATAAGAGCCACTGAGCTTTACCATAAAGCCTGAGCTGAGGCGACTACAGCCTCTGACGGACCTCAGAGCAACAGTGATGGACAGTGTTAGTGCCAATGAGGACATCAGCATAATCAATCTGAGGGAGAAAAGCTGCAGACACAAGAATACTACGAGCTCTGAGGGAGAAGCAGGATCTATGATGGAAGAAGAAACCAAGTTGGTTTGGAGGACCAAATACTTTAAAAAGAAAGCAGAACATCCAGCTACTTATAGCTGTTCACAAGCTCTGTTATCATCTTGGCCAGTAGTGATTGAGGTATAGATAGATAGATACTGTAGAGATGCATACTATTGATACTTTATTGATCCCGAAAGATCCCGAAAGACATTAAGTCTCTCACATGACAAATACCTTTAGTTTGGTCTTTGGTCTGCATTTCCAACCAGTTCCAGTGACTGCACGTGATCTTGGAACCGTGTCGTTTCCATGGCTGAGCTCCTCCTCGCTCCTCCTCTTCCTCAGGTGCCTTCCTGTTCTGCTGGACGCCGTTCTTCGTCCTGCACACGATGCGAGCTCGCTGCCAGGACTGCCACGTGCCCCCGGCCCTGATGAGCGTGGTGACGTGGCTCGGCTACGTCAACAGCGCCCTCAACCCCGTCATCTACACCGTCTTCAACACCGAGTTCAGGAACTTCTTCAAGAAGTTCCTCCACCGCTGCTGCTCCAGGAGCTCCTGACCAGGAGCCAGACCAGGAGCTCCTGACCAGGACCAGGACCAGGAGCTCCTGACCAGGAGCTCCTGACCAGGAGCCAGGACCAGGAGCTCCTGACCAGGTCCAGGACCAGGACCAGGAGCCTGACCAGGACCAGGAGCTCCTGACCAGGAGCCAGGACCAGGAGCTCCTGACCAGGTCCAGGACCAGGACCAGGAGCTCCTGACCAGGAGCCTGACCAGGAGCTCCTGACCAGGTCCAGGACCAGGACCAGGACCAGGAGCCTGACCAGGACCAGGAGCTCCTGACCAGGAGCCAGGACCAGGAGCTCCTGACCAGGACCAGGACTAGGAGCTCCTGACCAGGAGCTCCTGACCAGGAGCCAGGACCAGGAGCCTGACCAGGACCAGGAGTTCCTGACCAGCAGCTCCTGACCAGGAGGCTGCACGGACGTGTCGCACACGCGCAGCAGCCCGAGGAGACGCTTTGCCGTCTGCAGTGTGTCTGGGTTGCCATCGCTTCATTCCTCTGTGAGGTTTTACTTTCTTTTTGTTTTTTTTACATGTGCCGACAGCAAAGTTTGTCTGAGCTTCGTGTTTCCTGTGAAGAAGCTTCAGTCTGAGGAACAAACCGTCCAGAGGATCAGCTACACATCCACAACAACCGCCCACAAGATTTTATATGTTCAAATCACTCTTTTCAGAATAAAATGTTCAGAAAAAAAAAAATGCTGGTCCTTAAGATGTTTTGTTTGTTTGTCCTGAAGAGTTTGTTGTTGTTGATCATGACAACCAGCCAATCAGCAGCTGTTCTCCTGAGTGTGAACAAACCCCTGAAATGTGAAGTTGTTAGAGTTACAGCTGCAACAATTAACTAATTAACTAAACAAACACTTGCCTTTAAAATCATGATCAGATTATGAAAAGGAGTGTATGTGTGATAGTGGATTGTCTGTCAAATTAGAGCTACAGCTAATAACTTTTTATAATCAGAATAATCAGAAATGCAGTACAACGTCTTTGATCTCGGCTTCTTATAGGTGAATGATTTTCTCTGGCAGGTATGTTGTTGAACTGAGGACAAAGGCATTTAAACACCTTATCTTGGCCTTTGTGAAACAGGCATTAACACTTTTTGGACTAGAAAAGCAATAATCGGCCTTAGCTTCATAAGCTTTAGTTATAAAACAGTGCAAAACTCTTCTCATTCACACAGCGACTGATGATTTCCAAAAGCCAAAATCTGGTTCAGGAACATTTATAAAGTGTCTCACATCAAAATATATCGTATGTGTAGGTGTCTGTTGTCTATCTATACTGGTTCTGCTATGGTGGGATCTTTCATTATCATGACTGAACTGGTTTGAGATTCAGGCCAGATGGAGCCGCTCTGAGGCAGGGCTGGGAGCACTGGGAGCTGGACGCTGGGTGCTGTCTGACCATAGCTGTCACTGGGGTGAAATGAGCGAGGAGCTGCAGGAGGAGGAGGAGGAGGAGGAGGAGTCCCCCGCTGCCCGGCCTCCCTGCAGGACCAGCACAAGGTCGTCTGGAGGTCGTCAAAGTTTGATGAGGAGAGGCGTGGAGACAACAAACACAGCCTCCAGCCTCCTGGAGGAGGAGCCTGGAGGCTGCAGCACGCAGACGTGGAGCGATGCTGAGTTCATCTGTTGATGAACAGAGCTCGGGCGGCTCCACTCAGAGGACTCTGCTACGGTGAGACGCTTCAGGTTTGATCCAGAATCACCTCACAACACGGGGCTGTAGGAACAGGAGAGGGACGTCTTCAGACTGCATCTTAAGCAGGGCTCCACCCATTCATAGGGAACCTATTAGGTTACCTAACCTAAATCTCTGACATTAATAGTCGATTAATGTGATTGACCTCACGCTGTAATCTGAATGACTCTCAATCAATTAATTGTTTAACTTGGAGAAAGATGCCAGAACAGTGAAAATGATCAGTGCCTGTTTCACAAAAGGCCACGATGAGGTCTTCAAATGCCTTCTTATTAGTCCTCGCCTCAGTGGTCAAACTTCTCAGAGACGAAAGAAACCAGAAGATCAGACAGGTTTCACTTAATTTCTCAAAATTTGATGCTTCAATTATTAAAACAGTCTTACTGGATGATTGACAGAGTAGTTGTTGCAGCTCTATTTATAACATTTTGAGAGTGCATTCTGACAGACAGATATCTACTGTACTGTCACCCCCCCCCTCCCCTCCTCCTCCTCCTCCTCCTCCTCCTCCTCCTCCTCCTCCTCTGGGTCTGTGCCTGCAGTGAACGTGGAGGCTGGGCGGTCTGCAGAGGGAGCAGCGTCCAGCAGCTCGCTGTCTCAGCCGCCTGTCAGGCTGTGACGTGCTCCCTCTGGAGACCCGGGTCAGCGGAGGCTTAGCCCCGCACCGTCCACAATCAGCTTTCTGCTCTCGCTAATATTCAGCTGCAGGTGGTTCAGTCCATGCTGCGCAGGCTTTGGTCCTGCTTATCTGACACCAGGTGAAACCTCAGAAGTGAAGCTGTGAAGTGTCTCCAGTCTGAGGAGGAAGAGGGGGAGGAAGAGGAGGCTCAGGACTCACACATCACCCAAGTGAAACACAGGCATGTCGCCTGCTAATCCAGGATGTCTGAAGCCAGTATCAACACCTTCACCTTCCAAAAAACTGATAGACCTCATCAGTTCCAGGCTGTAATCACCAACACATCTTTAACTCGGTAAACAGCCGTAATCTGTAGTTCAATGCAAAGAGTACAACTGCAGGACAGACCTCAGACCAGCTGGGCAGGAACAGAGCTCCAAAGAACAAATGAAACAAGTATAAAAAGAAGAGAAATCTGGTCCCAGCCAGCGATACTGTGACACTGTTACCCATCATACATGAACCACGCTACCAACATCATTTAATTACTCACAAAATCACAATTAAGATTTCTTTTATACTTTTGGCCTTTTATTTTCCCAAAATTGATTGATCAACCCTAGACACTTTTAAAGACCCCCTGGACATCATCCACTGCATCACCTGCAAAACACGGTTCTAAAGCTCCGGCTCAAACTGGAGAAACTCCTCTCACTCACATTCCTTCAGGAAGCGCCTGGGAATAACAGGCGGGAATGATCACAAACAGCTGTCAGAGTCACCGCCGTGTAGACGTGAAGGTGTCCTCTGCAGCAGGGGACGAGACGCCTGGCTCTGGCAGGTGTCCTGGACTTACAGGTACTGGTAAGGTAGGAAATGTCTGGTCCTGGGGGGTGGTCCCCCGCCTGCTGCCGGGACCGAGGCGCAGCAGTCAAATGTCACAGTCTGAGGAGACTCATTCACCCAGAGCCGCAGTCTGACCGCCGGCTGCCCACAGCCTGTCTAGAGCTGCGAAACACAAAAGGCTGAACAGAAGAGAGTGAACACACGGGTCTGTCTGCTGCAGGCCTGCACAGGGACGAACACTGGGACAAATAAGAATGAATCAAAGTCCTGAGGAGGAAGGAAACTGGAGAAGAGGAACGACTGCATTATCATTCTAGACTGAAAATGGCACGTTTGGCAAAAAAATATAGAACAATATATGCACACGACTGTCCTGAGGAGAGGGAAGATTTGAACATGAAAATATTTCAGATCAGAAGGAAACTGAACATCAAATGTGCACAACACTTCAAAGAACGAGTTCAGCCCTAATTTGACTTCATTTTGACGAGAATTAAATAAAAATATTTGATCGTGTAGACACGATGGCATCAATCACAGCAGTTAACGGCTGTGATTAGTTTAAGACAAACACTAAAAACTCAGTTTGCATTTAACCTGATGATTAAATGCGAGTGGCTCTGTCACCTGACACGTTCAGGTCTCTGCTCACCTTTGACACCATTCACCTGGAGCCAGCGCGCATGTCAGCCCCACAGAGCAGCCTCGGCTGTGGAGGGCTGAGCTTTAATTTAATATAGTCTAAAGCACATGTGACTGACCTTTATTCACCGCCCCTGGACATTTTGTTCTGCTTTGGCTGAATGGCAGCAAATCACAACACACCAGACAGCTGAGCAGTAAACACCGGCATCATGAATATGATGAAATAAATAAGGAAATGAGGTGAGAGACAACGGTCAGTTGCAGTCTTTAGGACTGTAGGTCAGCACCATGTTCATGTAAGAGCGCAGGGTTGTAGTTTGTCCTTTTAAAAGTTGACACATCCAGCTCTGAGTTCACAGCACCAAGTTCCAGACGGGACAGTTTGTCCCATTTGTCCCGTAAGGACTTCCTGTCTGATCACATCCCTGCCGGTGCAGACGTGGGGCCTTCATTTCACCTTGTCCATGTCCATGGCTGTGATTGGCTCGTCGTCCTGGGAGGCCACGCCCCCGGCTGACTGACAGCAGGTGTGCTGATGATCCTTCCAGTCCTGGAGAAAAAAACAAAACCATGAAGAAGAAGAAACGACAGGTCGGTCAGACACCTGAAGTTCATAACAATGGATTATAAACTGCAGTTCCTAAATCAGCCACTCGAGGCAGACTCCAGAGTGAGTCTCTACCCCCAGACCTGCACATGAAGCTTTACTATTACCTAACATGGAGGGAATGGTAATTAGGAGATTTGGTTCATGTGTGTTTTTGCAGACCTTATGCATCTCACACTTCTGCAAAAATATCTCTGCATCATATCTGCAAAAGTTTTCACCAACGTAATTTTACATGATTGGATGATTATGACTGGATGATACAACATCAAATATAACATCTCCCACCTTTTACAGTGAAATGGAACAGAACATGTCTTTATGAGTGGACATGAGCTGTGAGCCTTACCTTCCTCTGGCAGAAGATGGAGCAGTAGTTGACTTTGTGGCAGCCCGTACACTCGTTCATCGCTACCCGACCACAGTTCACACACATCTGCTGCAGAGCCAGAACAGCAGAGTCACCATCACGACATCAGAGAACACGCAACAAAACGAGCCAATCAAGACAAACATGCAGGTGTAGTTCCCCCGGCTGCCAGTAGAGGGCACCACAGGGGAAAATGACTGACTTTACAGATCCTGTTTTGACTCAAACTCGGATTATGTGTGTGCGTGTGTGTGCGTGTGTGTGCCCTACATTGATGAGGATATCGGTGATTTCAGAGGTCCTCTTGGCCTCCGAGTCATCGAACTGCTGAAACGACTGACTGAGACCACACTGAACACACACGCACACACACATCAGCAACATCACATCACCCAAGTCCTTCTTTTTTCCAATTATCAAACGACACATCAAATATGAATGCTCACGTTACTTAGCTCTGTTGTAGCTATACAGTGGACGTGTATTTTCTGAGAAAAGAATATTCTCAGCGCGTTCTTTCGCCAGCAGGGGGCAGTGTTCTGTTCTCACGAAGAATTTGAGGCAAACCTTGAGGCCGTCATTATTCAGACCTGTGGCTCATAGCCTTGTTCCGATTCAGCGACTAAAACGACAAAACTGTCATTTTTTGTGTTGTTTTTTGTTACCACGGTAACAAGGTTCCAAAGCTGTAAACATGTGCTTACCAGCTGTTCTCTCATTGGTCAGAAATATCACGTATCAAAACAAACACAGAGAATCGTCTGGTTTTGTTTCTCTGGTTGATAAATCAGTGGGCACGTAAAAACTAAGAAAAATAGTAACTGACAGTTTCTTGCCACGCCAACCAGATCATATGTGCACCTGCACACAGTCACGACCAGTCACGACTAGTTATGACTGGTCATGACTGGTCATGACTCATCATGCCTGAAGCCAGTGAAGGTCCGAAGAACCCCTACAATAACAGGATGTTTCCTGTTTCACACACGTCCATACAAAAAGAACACATAAGGTGAGCAGTCATATTGCATGTGTGTGTCACAACCACTGGTGCACTTCTCACCTCGGTCCTGCCCCCGTGACCTTTGACCCCGAGCAGGTCTGAGCCCTGGGAGGTTTTGGCCTGTTCCACCAGCGCCTTCAGCTGCTGGACGTTGCTCAGCAGCGTGTTGGCCAGCTCCTCCAGGTACAGCCAGGTGTTCTTCTGGCTGTCACTCACCACTGGCCCCGCCCCCGACACAGGCCCCACCTCCAGCGTGCTCACCAGCCCCGCCGCCGGGGACGCCGCCCCCACCGCCGCCGCCACCGTGGCCATCTTGGCCTGGACCGGCTGAGGAGCCACAGCCAGCGCAGGCAGCGCCGTCAGGACTGGGAGGAGAGCAGGGTGGGTCTGTTACAAACCTCGTTTCATTTGGTTTCTGGCTCACAGTTTGGTAAGATTGTCTATTTTTACTGTATCTTGTCATTTCCTGCTTACGTCTCAAAACACACTGCAAACAAACAGGAATTTGAGCAGAATAAATGTGCCATTGAAACCCAGTCAAACTGTCTTTCAATGTCACTTGAAATAAAGCAGAGTATGTCAGGGAGTCAGGCTGAGCTTTTGTCTTGGAACTGATCATTTTCACTTCTCTCCACCACATCAGCAGCTTCATCTTAAACAGGTTTTGTCTTTGACACTGCACAAGAAAGTAATAATGCATAAAGATCAGCGTTGCTGCTCATCATTCATCTTCCAGGCTCTAACAATTCAACACAAACATAATACTGTGCAAGCAGAATATTGAAAATAATTAAAAAAAAAATGTTCTTTCATCTAAAAACATGGTGTTTAAATGGGTCAGATCTCAAATGTATGAAGTATGAACTATAGGCAATAGTTTTCACACATATAGGTGAAAAAATGAGCTCAATGAGAGAAGAATATTAATCAATGATATCTTTTATAGCAACTTTACAAAGTGTGTGTGATCCGCTCTAACCCTCCAGTAATAAATATTAGAGCATTCCCTGAGGATAAACTAACGGAGACAGCGTCCTCGTTTCTAAACAACAATGAATAACTCCTTAAGAGACTGCAACACATTCACTGCTACTTCTACTCCCATACATATATACAGATATCATACCGTACATATATCTCATTACCTATATAAAACAACCAGTTCAACGACTCGACCACATCTGCTCTTTCTTTGAACCACCAGAGCTGCAACAAACTATTGCTTTCATAAACCTCTGAAAGTGGTTTCATTTAAATCCCTATTTTGTCCCAACCACAACTCCTGTCACAGAGACTACAGAAACCAGGAAATATTCACTTCTTTGCTAGAAGAAGCTGAGAACACAGCATTTTGAAAACATTGTTCCGATAGTGCTGAAATGGATGAACTGGTGATTAAAACTGTTGTTTATTAATAGTAGCAGCTCTGTTTACAGCTGTTGGCCACACACACACATTCACACTGATCACTTTGCTCATTATCCGATGTTTCTCTGTGGCTGTGCTGCTGGAAGCTGAACTTGGATGAATGGATTCTTTGTTTCATTGAAGGCAAAAAAAAGGACGTTTCAGGACATAATCCTGAGCTTTCATGAAGAATTTTAAACATTTCCTGACATTCCTCATTATTTCACATTATGTTAAATGAAATAATGAGCTCCAGTCTACAGTGAAGGCCAGCGTTTGTTTGTGGTGACGTGCAGGTGTGGTCGCCGGCACATTACTTCATTACGTTAAAGCAGAACTGTGCATCTGACACACAGCGCTGATTTATCCCCAGATAGAAATGAGTGCGTACGTATGCGAGGCTGTGAGGGCCTGGTCGACAGCTGCAGCTACGGTCAGGTCTCCACAGACCGTGTTTCTGAGGTTCTCATCACTCGCTCAGATGTTTAATGCAGAGACGGCGCAGCGTGTGGCAGCAGAGCAGGCGGGGGGTCTGAGCAGATCCAGGTCACTGTGTCTGTACATCCTCCATACGTTCAGCTGACCCACATACAGCACGTCTTCCTGAGCCGCTGACGGCTCCACCGAGAGCGCAGCGCATCCAGAAATAACCACACATCCATCTCCGCTCCCACAGGTGACGGGCTGAGGGAATATGGCTCACCCTTATCTTAAATGTGCTGGAAAAACTCCAGTCATTTTCCCAGAAACTGCAATTATGTCATTGTGTGAATAATTCATAGGGAAGTTATTTAAAGATCTGCTTCTCTAAACTATTGTTCTTCCACTGGGGCTGTGAAAAGATGTAATGATAGAGAGGGAAGCTACACATGAAGCTGTACACATGAAGCTACACATATGAAGCTGAAGCTGCACACATGAAGCTGTACACATGAAGCTGTACACATGAAGCTGCACACATGAAGCTGAAGCTGCACACATGAAGCTGAAGCTGCACACATGAAGCTGTACACATGAAGCTGTACACATGAAGCTGCACACATGAAGCTGTACACATGAAGCTGAACACATGAAGCTGAAGCTGCACACATGAAGCTGTACACATGAAGCTGTACACATGAAGCTGAACACATGAAGCTGAACACATGAAGCTGTACACATGAAGCTGCACACATGAAGCTGCACACATGAAGCTGCACACATGAAGCTGAAGCTGCACATGAAGCTGCACACATGAAGCTGCACACATGAAGCTGCACACATGAAGCTGAAGCTACACATGAAGCTGCACATGAAGCTGAAGCTGCACATGAAGCTGCACACATGAAGCTGAAGCTGCACATGAAGCTGCACATGAAGCTGAAGCTGCACATGAAGCTGTACTTCCAGGGGAACTGTCACTTCTTGTACTGAGCTCAGCAGAAGCTCAGACTTTAGTGCCCCCCACTGTTCGCCCTCTGAAAGTGTCACACTGATTACATCGATCCCGATCAGTTCCATCAAATCAAGTCTGTGCATCATTCATATCATCTATACTGAAACTCTCCACACACACACACGCAGGCAGACACACATGGGCCCAGGGAGCCTCATTAACCTCAGGGTGAAGGACACAAGAGACAGAGCTGACAGCTGGGTCACTTCTCTTTCTCATCCCTGTGTTAAGTACAATGGGCAGAGCGTGTGAGTGTGTGAGTGTGAGTCTGAGTGTGTGAGTGTGAGTGTGAGTGTGTGAGTGTGAGTGTGAGTGTGTGTGTGTGTGTGTGTGTGTGTGTGTGAGGGGGGGTCCTATAAAGAGGAATCAGTCATTATTCCTCTCCTACCGAGACCTAATTACAGCCGCCTGACGGCCAATCAGAGAGCAGCTCTGGTGCATCCCTCTGTAAGCTACAGGTCATGCAGGGGACTGTGGAAAGACCCTCTCCCTCTCCCTCCTCCTCCTCCTCTTCATCCTCCTCCCCAGTGAAGATCCACAACAACTGACGCACACAAAACGATCAAAGCTTGACCCGATCACGGGAGGACTGACATGTCTGTCCCCAAAATGTCTCCCTGAATATGTCAGCCTGTGACTTTCCTCTCAGCTCACCTTTACCTTCCCGTCCCCTCTCAGGGCGTTTCTATCACGCAATACAGACTGGTGATGGAAACATCTGCAGTCCATGAAAACCTCTCAAATATCACGAAACCTGTTGTTGTGTGCTGAAACATAATGGTGACTGGTTATCTGGTGTTTTTCCTCGTTGACCTCAAGCTGCTCATCCTGCTGGTTGTCAGAGACTCCAGCATTCGTCATAACTGAACGTTTTCATGTTTCGATTGTGTTTATTGATCCTGACCAGGACAGAGCACCGTGTGCTGTCCTTCCAGCCTTCCAGCCTTGGTCTGATCAGCACAGACCACAGAGGGACAGACAGAGGGACAGACAGCGGGACAGACAGCGGGACAGACAGACCCAGGGAGGGTGGAGACGTACCTGCTGTGCTGGCGAACACCTCGCTCTGCGCCGAGCCGTCTGAGATGATGGCGGCGGCGGCGGCGCTGCCCGTGGGGTCGCCCGTCGGGCTGCGGTCAAAGGTCAAGGTGCCGGAGGTGGTGAACTGAGCGGCCGGAGACATGGTGACTGTTGGAGAGGACAGAGGACACGCTCACATCACGTGGTCTCACAGGTGTGTGTGAAGAGGTGCTGCTGACGTACACGTGGTCCCCGGGGCCAGCGTGATGTTCTTGGCGGCAGGATGCTCCTTTTTGGGGACCGAGAGGCGCGGCTCGTTGTCCTTCTTCCTTCTCTTGTAGGGGACAAAGAGGCGGACAGGGCCAGACTGAAGGGAGGACGAAGAGACACGGGACATGAATACAATGTCAAACAACAGACACGACTCTACCTCACAATCGCAACATCAAACCGTCTGGAGGTTGGAGCAAAGAAACGCTGATATCAGAGGATCCCAACTGTAAACATGCAGCCACGAGGCAGAAACAAACATTTGGTCTGGAGCGTTTCCTGAGTCAGAGAGACGCTGGCTGACTGCCACCTGATGTCACAGCAACACAGGTCTCATCTTACCAGGTAGGAAATGACACAGAAGCTCCCCCATCAGGCTGCACTGAACTTACCATGGTAATGTTTTCTGTTACCAGAGAATCTGGAACCTTGGCACACTGAGAAGAGAACAAGATGAAGAGAGAGGGTAAGAACAGCACACAGCTGACTCGTCTTTATGTCTGAAACTGCAGAACAATGACTACGTCTTTATGCAGAGAGTCACTTGTAAACACAAACATTTTCACTTCGTAATGAAACACAGAAAATCAGATTGCCATCACAGAGACCAGAATGGACCTGGATTCATTCTAATTATTCCAGACTGTTCTGAACATCGTCTCTCACCGCGGTCAAGTCGTCACAACAGGCTGCACAGGTGCAGGAGGCAGCATGAGGGTTCAGGATCCGCTCCTACACACACACACACACACACACAGACACAGGCAGGGTCAGCAGAGAGGAGGTGCGAGGCAGCAGCACAGCACAGGTGTGAGCAGGCAGACCTGGATGAGGCAGAGCAGCGGTCTGCCTGCGTATCTGATGCTCCTCTTCCAGTCTTTGCTGCTCGCTCTCCCTGCCAGCCCCTCGAACTCAGTGGGAGTGAACCACTGCTGGTTGTGTCGGATGCAGCGACCTTTACCTCCTGGACACAACACAGCATGGCCAGAGCTCAGGGACAACACATTATCATGACCACACTCACAATCTGCTTTCACCGTCACTGCACAGGGACACTACTCCAACACATGCGAGGGAATGATGTTCAGTGAGGAGAGCCCCCCACCCACCTCAGAAAGTCAAGTCAAGTTAATCCTCCTTCACCTTTGTTTCATGTGGTCGTTTAACTCATCTGTTCTTTTAGCACTCAGAGTTTTTATCCATTTATGTTGTTTTACTCTGGTTTTAATCCTGTCTAGCACGTTCACTTGAAATGCAAACTGCACCACAAGTTTATTATTAAGATTTTACTGTTTATTAAGAGTTTATACTGTTTGTTTTTTAATTTCTTTTTATCCTGATGAGATCCTTTAATTTACATCGTTTACTTTCTTTAAGCCATGTCATACATTTCATGCTATTGGAAATGTACATTCATCCAAACGGCATCAATAAAGTGCAGTCTAAGTCTAAGTGAAATAATCATTATTATAGAACCACAAAACAATGTGTATTGTGTGATTCGATCTGAAACGTGGCTCAGTCTGAGGCTGGGACAGACATCCATGTTTAGCCATCAATCACTGTGACCACCACTTCTGAGCCTGCTCAGGTCCTCCACCTGCTGGTGTGGTTTCCATGTGAAGGTCAGGGGTGAAGGTCAGGGGAAGGTCAGGGGAAGGTCAGGGGAAGGTCAGGGGTGAAGGTCAGGGGTGAAGGTCAGGGGAAGGTCAGGGGAAGATGGGCCCCTGGCCCTCAGGACAGGCACATCACTCACCTGACCCCAGTCGGTTCTTGTACAGGACGCCGCTGGAGTTCCTGCAGCGGACCGGCAGCTCGTTGTTGTAGACCGACGGGTCCCAGTTGTACTTGGAGCAGGAGTCTTTGTCCTGGGGGGGGGTCAGAGGGGTGGGTGGGGTCTGCGAGCCTGAGGGACATACAGGAGGATAAAACAAACAGACGATCAGCGTGATGGACTGATGACTCTGACACTGATGGGAACTCTTTACAGTTCCTGGACCTTTTGGAGTTAGTTCCATTTGTGTGTGTTCACACTGCAGGAGTTCTAAGGTGGCTATTGTCCTTAAATTTTAACACCTCGAATCCTGATCATCAAAGGCAGGTAAGATGATCCAGGATATGTTTGTATCTACATGCTAAATGATTCATTCCTTCCAATCTATCTCCAACAGCAGCATCCTCTTTTTCTAAGTGAGTGACACATTGAGCATAAAGCTGAAATCCTGAAACATTCATGAATCATTCATTAGTCTGGAGACGATCGTGCCATCACAACTGCATTTAGCAGCTCTCCCAAACATGCACTGACGTGATACACTTCACAATAAATCCCAATGCCATGCTTACTGACTGAGATTTGGCCTCTTTGAATATCCTAGGATTTTAAACTAATGTCAAACCTGGAAATCTTTTTGAGTAGCAAGAACTCCACACACACACACACACACACAAACACACACACACACACACACACACACACACTGCAATAACACAGATATACCTGAGGCAATGGCGGCAGCAGACTTGAGGCCGGTGGCCTCCACGATGCTGCCATCTGTGTGGACCACGATCAACGTGGCCTTCTGGGTACTGAGACCTTCACCCAGCTGCAGGGTCGTCCTGCCACTCTATAGGAGAACAGAAAATACCAGACAATGTCATATTCATGCCTATTACTCTATTTGGCCATTTCCTGACAGCTTCCTCTCCCTGCTGGCATTTAACAGCATGAGAAGCACCATGTTAATAAGGTCTGCGATGACTGTGTATAAACACCCAGTGTCGTGTGTTCACCTACCAGCATGTGCTCGGGGAGACTCCCTGATGTGGCGACCGTCGTGGTAAAAACATTGTCCTCGGCAGAGTGAACGTCTCCTACCGTCACGGCTGTCACCTCTGCTCGGAAACAACACATTCAAACAGATTATCATCACGATCACCTTGAGGAACTCCGTCATGCCAACACAGCAGGTGCATCCAAAGAGATGTGAGTCATGGCCACTGGACTTGTTAAATGTTATACATTTTCTTGAGGATGTGCCACCTTCAACTTCATCTTCACCAAGTGCTAGTTCATAACAATGTTACCTAAAGACACTTTTTTCTTCACCCATGTGAACATGTACACTGCGGAGGGTTAACTGAAGGTGGAGGTTACATCCTTGGTTACCCAGTCTCTTGGATGAGAGATGAAACACCTTCAAGAATCTGCAACGGGTCCAGTTTCCATTATTATCAGTTAGTTAAATACTGCTCATAAAAAAGACATTGTCAGTCAGCCACAATGAGTGTGGAAGTAGCAACTACAGTACTGATATACACAGGCACGTGCACACACACACACACACACACACACACACACATATACACACATACACATATATACATATACATACACATATGTTTTTCATCACATACATAACATTTTTTGGGGAAAAAACCCCGGCATATCAGACTGGAGTGGCGCTATTAATAGTCTCTCCTCTGCTCCCAGCTCGGCCAGTTACAGAACGTGGTGACGTCACTTGTTCTCACTAAACTACATTCAATATTAAGCTATTTTAACACGGAAAAGCGAAATCTATCGGCTCTAACTCGACCAATTCACTCATTCACACGTAAAAAACAATATTCTTATACGTCTGCTCTTCAACTCGGCATACACTACGGCAGCTAAACTAGTTAAGTAACTAACTAGTTAAGCACTGATACTGTGATATTTTTCATTTTATCATTTCAGGCACCGGAATCTTTCAGAACAGCAATTGAAACTCGCTCTAAAATATGTAATATTTAGTTTTGACTTTTAATATTAAATTATTGGCTATTTACTTGTACATGATGAAATATGCAAACTACGTATGCAAATATGCAAACTGAATTGAAATTTAATTTTGGCAATAGTTTAGTCTATGTAAAAGGGAGTGTTTACATGTTTCACATGATTGTTGGAAGAAGTTCGTGCAGTTTTAATTGTTACTGATGGACTATATTGACCCCCATCGGAGGCGGTTCATCCATGAGACTGAAGCTAACTGAAGCTAACAGTTTCTGTTAGCTTCAGTTAGCTACTGTTAGCTTCAGTTGCCTTGCCTGCAAACGCCGCCTCGGCCTCGTCCGGGTTCGGCAAGGACTCGGCTCCCATGTCGATGTTCCCCGGTTCGGTCATCACTGCCATCGTGGGGACTTCGGGCTCCGACTCGGTATCCGAGCCGTCTCCCACCGGCGGCGGGAGGCTGATGGGCGGATCATCCAGCCCGAGTGCTTTCGTGGCCGAGTCCGCCTCGTCCATTCTTCGGGAGGCCGACGAGAGCCGAAAGAAACCGAGTCCGAACGGAGCCGAGCTCGGTACGAACCGAGAGCAGGGTAGAAACACCGATACTGTTTACGATAATCGATCAGACTACCGCGATTTTTTTCCGACGAATTTGAAGGAAATCTCTACGAATTAGGTGAGCTTTCAGCAGCCCGTTTGGCTGTTTGTTTTTCACCAAGTCTCAGGAAAGGGATGCCCCCAGCGGAGATTACCGGAAAAACACGAACTGACCCGGGTCCCGCTCGGCTGTTTGTTTTTCACGAAGTCTCCCCAGCGGAGACTACCGAAACAACCCGAGGGGACCCGAAGCCACATGCTCAGGCTCAGCCTGGCAGTAGCCTACCTGGGCAGGGACACTCCGTTCAATGAACCTGTGTTTACATTCGATGCGTTTATGACCCATTCCAGTTAAAAATGTGTATTAAAATGTCTTGATGTGAATATTGCACCCATGCATGGCTTACTGCAATAACTGTGCATAAGGTTAATGACGGCCTCTGCAGCCTAAAGAATGTAAAATGTCAAAACAGCATTTATATATATTGGGAAACTTAAAATAACAAACACTGTGCCATAAATTCCCATGGTCCTGCAGGATTTTTTATTTCTTTGATCATAAAAATATATATTCCTCAGTCATACTATGGTGATGAAAAAAAAACAACCACCTTCATTGAAGATCATAAAATACAAGTTATTTTCAGTGTATCTCAAATAATAATAACCTTCTCCCATACTATACAATAAGTTCCACAATTAAAATATTGTATTGTATGTATATTAGTAATAAAAATACTAAATAGAGGCTGGGACTGATAAGCATTAAAGACAGGTGGAATGTAAAACTTCTGATATCTGTTCCACTCAGCAGTGAACTGGCTGTGGATTAAACAAGAACAATGAAATGTTACAGCGATGTAAAATATCCCTGTACACCAAAGAGCACAGCAGATCCCAACTTTAAATATTAATCATTAGAAAGAAAAAGGTTGGACTGCAAACACACACACACACACTCAGTCAACTTTTATCAGACTTAAGTAAAACACAAATGAAGTCTGATGAAGTTATCTGCAGTGTTAAAGTGTAAAAGCAGTTGAAGAAGTTGTTGGTAAAGATATGGCAACTACAAAGACCAGTATTACCAGTAGCAGAGGGAACTGCAGCGACCAGGACAATATGTACGAAACAAACTGGAAGACTAAGACTTTGGGATGATGCTCTCAACTGAACGTAATGATGATTTCTTTTTTTCACTGGAAGCTACATTTTTTAAATGTGAAGTAGCTGTCCTGAATCTGTGATATGGAGTGGTAATGAAACTTGTTTAATGGTGACTGACCTTCATCAGCTGACAGCACGCAGCTGTGGTTAACCTCAGCTGAGTGGCATTCAGACTGTCTGGCTCAACAGGCCACGCAGCAGCAGGAGCAAGCGTTTCCATCTTAAATAACCAGCAACTGTGGTAGTACCGCACCGACAACTGTTTCACCTGCTGAGCTGGTTTATTACCATTGTTGGACACTTTTCTCTGGGCTCTTCAGGTTTGTTTTCTTTCTTGGCACAGAATCAAAAGTCCTCCATGCAGCAGAACCACAGACACGGTTCTAAACAGAGTCTGGAGTCTCAGCTCCACATCAGTTCCAGCTTCGGGCACATTCCTCCACCCATCAGCTTTGAATCCTTGAGACCATGTAGTAAAGCAGGAAGAAGACCAGAACCAGGCCCATGGAAACGTAGCAGAGGAGGCGACGGTTGTCTCTGCTGGACCGGACCATGGTGGAGAAGCGCTTCACGCTGCCACTCAGCAGACCCGTCGCACTCAAGAAGTTTGAGTCCTGTGAGTTGAATAAGAGGATGTTATCTGAAGAAATGAATCTCAATTTGGCCCAGAAATGGGTTCTAAAAATGTTCTAAATCTATGTTTCACAAGGCTCCGCAGAGCAGAGGGACTTACCATGCCGTCCAGATAATCATTCTGGTCTTCAACCTCTCTGTCGATGTCGTATGCCAGCTGTCACATTCAGAGACGGGACAGATGATGAGAGCAGCACGACTCATGCTACAGCTTCTGTCCTCATCTTAGTACAGAACCCTTTGACATACAGCATTGGCTAATAGCATAGCACAGCACTTTCCTACCGTCTACTCCTGATAGTTTTTTTGATAGTTTACAGAAATTATATATATTTATATATCCACCAGCATGAGCACGGTGAGACAGACAAGGCGAGGGTTGTGACTCACAGATTTCAGTCTGGAGACTTTAGAGGCCAGGTTCTCAGCAATCCGTTTGTTTTCAGCATCGAGCATGTCATCCACAGAGCCATGACCTGGAAACAGAAGAATACGAGATGAGAAATGAGACGCTCTATAAACAAAATTCATATTTAGAAAACACCACGGTCCATGTTCTGAATAATGTTCTGAATCTCCTATGGCTCATCATCCAGAGCCTTCAATAATCTCCAATACGTTCAGAGCTCTGCTCTGTTCCTCTATCTCGAGTCTTATTTATTACATTTCATTGATCAAAGTGTACCAGATAAGTATCACCACCCACTGGATCACAAGAGGAGTGATCCCAACCTTACAACAACAATGTATATTTTTTACAATACACTAGGAAAGAGTGACCCATTTCAGGCACAAAGCTTAGAATGACAAGAGGGATAATTCCTCAGGTCCAGACCCGGCAGTATACACCATCAATGCTTGGAGACAACAGCATACACATCTTTGAAAGGGTGGACAGGTAGTTTGAAAGAAAACTAAAGGAAGCCATCTATGTCGAGTTGGAGGAACCACTTCTCAACACAATCCCTACCCTGGATATTCACAGAATCGTTCATAAGGTTTACAGCAGACCTAAGAAGACCCAAACTACATCCAGGAACTCACTACGACTACACTAACAAGTCCTCAGAGAATAAATCCTGGTTCTTCTTCATCCAGGTTGTCAGAACTGAAAGTGTCTCGGCCCTGCGGCTAATGTTAGCCTCCTAGCTGAGCTCTGAGCTCGGTCCTGGGACAAGGAAACACATCCAGACTCAAAAGAACAACTATGTTCTGACATGTCTTCTCTGAGAGCTGCTTTATGCTCTGCTATGCCCAGCTCTGAGCCGCTGGAGAAGGTTTGTAGCCGACAATTTCAAAGTGAATACGTGTCAAGATACAGTACCTCTGTTCCAGTCCGCCATGTTGAAGAGTGACGTCACGATCAGCTGTTCTGCGCACAACAGACACTGTGTGTGTGTGTGTGTGTGTGTGTGTGTCATGCATATCCGCTGGGTGGCAGCATATACGCACATACACAGGCAGCTTTCCCAGGATGTATGTATGCATCAAACGTTCTTATCCCAGAAACTTACATCAACTATGAGGTTAATTATTTGTTTCTACAATAACATTCCCGGAGTTGCTAATTATAGATCACAGGGGGTGTTTGCAATTAGGTTTGTGTCAGACTCACATTGTCTAGCAGACACTTGTATGGTCAGATATTTTTGTGGTCGTGTGAATTTAAAGCTGGATGCTTTGGAGGGTGTGTAGGAAAGTGTTGTCCATCCCACACCGACCTATCCGGCCCGCCTCACACTTCTGCACTAGCACTTGTCAGGGTCAAAGGTCATGGTAGCCCAGTGTGAAAATACTATCATGCAAATGTGAAACAGTGATATCATCCTGTGTGTGTGTGTATGCATGTGTGTGTGAGTGTGTTTGTCCAGTTAATCCTCCTGTGTCTCTATGTGCTGTAATCCACCTGTGTATGTGTGTGTGCATGTGTGAGCTTGTGCGCCTGTGTGTGTGTGTGTGTTTGAGTGTGTGCGTGTGCCACCTGACGTCAGCCTGTGGGGGGAAGGGAGGTTTGCATGAATTCTGTGTGTGTGTGTGTGTGTGTGTGTGTGTGTGTGTGTGTGTGTGTGTGTGTGTGTGTGTGTGTGTGTGTGTGTGTGTGCGTTTGTGTAAGAAATGAAAACAACAGTAGTGGAAAGCACAGTGTTGCATTTGGAAGAGAAGGAAGAGGACAGCCAGTACAGTCGCTGTGTTGCTTCACTTCTCTCTGGTGCCTGCACACTCATGGTAACGACCTGCTGGAGTTTGTTGTTGTTTTTTGTTTTCAATTTATTTCCATCTTTTCCTATATTTCTCGGGGGGCTGGTGGTTCACTGTTGATTAGGCTATTTCCCTGTGGCTGCTTCTTTCAGCTTATCCCCTTGTTTGTCAGTTTTAGATCTTTTTAAGTGTGTGTGTGCACATGTGTGTGATTCAGGTCTTGAAGGACCTGCTGTGTGTAGATCCAGAGTGTGCAGAGCTGCTCTGTGCAGACCTGTTGGGCGTAGACACAGTGTGTCCCTCTCAGCAGGAGGAGCTGCTACTGCAGTCTCCCTGGCACTCACTGAAGCCACAGATTGTCTAATTAGATTAAGCGAGGCTTTCCTCAGATAATCATTTAGCCAGCTCCTGTTTTTTCCTCCGATGGAGCGCTACTTGTGACTGTGTGCTTGCTGAAGGTCATACTGAGTTTCTTTATTAAAAAACGAGGCTAGATTTTGGATTGAATTGTGGTCCCCCCCGAGCAGGACTGCAGACCACTGGCCGAGGAGCTGTGGCCAGGTTATGGGCTGGAGCTGGAGCTGGGAGTGTGACGCTGCTCAGAGTAATCGGACCGCCACTAATACCTGCTGCTGCTGCTAACAGGAGACGATGGGGGAAGTTTCTGTAAGTAAACCCTTTCTTCTCATTGTTCCTCCTCTTCTCCATGCTGCACTGATAAAGGGATGTAGTGATTTACAAGGCTCTGAAGAGTGTAGTTTTTGTTTTGTTTTAAAATCCTGCATGTGTGTATCCTGCCTTCACTCAGCTCATCCTCACAGCCGTAGCTCACCTGGCTGCGAGGATAACTTCAATAGTTGCTAAACAACTGAGAGTTTTCTTCAGTATTTTATTTCCCCCCCGCTCTGAAGATTTAAAGCATTGTGTTGAGTAAAAAAAACAAAAAAAAACACATGTGTTTTTGGGGCTGTTTTGTTGCAACAGAGCAGATGAGGCTGCAGCTTTGAGCTGCGAGCTGCAAAGCTTTATCCACCAACTGGAGCATCGTGACTTGTGCTCAGTCTGCTCGTCTTTCAGTCGGGTCTTTTCTTCCTCTGCTTCAGCCTGAAACGGGCTGCTTCTCCCTCGCTCAGATTAAGCCTCGCCTGACTGATTGACACAGATTACAATTGAAGGCGCAGAGGTCACAACCTGGGAGAACAAATATAAAGGCTTTCAGTTCACACACCAGCAGGCACCACACTTACACTCCCTCACTGGCCACGTCTACTTAGATCTATTCCGATAGGGTTGTTTGGTCAAGTGGGTGCTCTGAGATTAATCTGAGAAACACGGGCATGATTGAATCTTTTCACCTGTTATGATAGAACAGCAACAACCCTGAAATTAATTAAATAGATATTTATTATTCTTTAGTTATTCCAAGCATTCCATCTTGAGAGATTTGCTCAGCAAAAGCAACATTAAAGTATCACATTAAACATATTTACATTCATGTAATTGGCTGATATGTTTTGTCATTATCATATAATGATATTATAATGTCATATAATCTCTTGTTTTCCATTTCTGAAGTTTACAAATGAAGAATTGATAACAGTTACTGAACTGTTACTGGAAATGTATCCATACTCTTCAATACAATCGGTGTAATGCAAGTCTGTTTTATGCAATTCTTCTGCTACAGCAGAAAAATCTCTATGGGATCCCTTATGAACACCCTAATGTTTCCATTTAGTTTAGAGTTTGTTGCAGAACACTGTAAATGTAAAAGACTTTGAGATGACACTGCTATGAACTGGTACTTTAGATTAAACTGAATTCAGTTGATCAGGGATGATTACAGCTATCCATCTTCTAATGACAGAACTGAAACTGCTCTAAAACTAATCCCACTCTCCTCCTGGAAATATCAATATGAAATATTTTGATGTTATAAATAATCCTGATAAAGTTTTTTGAAGATTCAAGATCTTTGTTTAGTTTGCTGTTTGTTTGCCTATGTGTTCTGCTATATATCCACCTAATTAAACTGAAT
The DNA here is from genome assembly GCA_029224185.1 of Karalla daura. NCBI lineage: Eukaryota > Metazoa > Chordata > Actinopteri > Chaetodontiformes > Leiognathidae > Karalla > Karalla daura. Next base: position 23,767,667 of record CM055196.1, read on the forward strand.
GAACCCATGACTGTGATGATGCTACGATCTTTGAAACGCTGGGATTTGTCTTTCAGACACAGAGTCCCAGTGAGGCCAGATCTGCAACTCAGGACGACCACTGAGTCTGTGTTATCTTGGACGGCCTCTGTCGAGTCCCAGAGGAAGCAGACATGGCCAACAACTCTTTCCGTGGGTCCAAACATGGCCGACGCGCCGAGGCCAACCACGATGCGGAGTTCAGCTGCTCGCTCATGGAGCTGCGCTCGCTCATGGAGCTGAGAGGAGCAGAGTCGCTAACCAGGCTCCAGGAGTGTTACGGAGATGTAAACGGACTGTGTACCAGACTGAGGACATCACCAGTAGAAGGTAAACACGTTAACCCTGCGTAGACCACCTTCAGTCTGCTACCATGAACCCTCACACGGTTCTCCTCTGACTCTGAGGAATGTAGAGCAGGATTTACGCTTTGGATACAAACATCTACTAAAAGTCAGTTTCATCCGATTGTCCTTCACACAAAACATACAAAACAAACTGTAACTTGTTGAGAAATAAGAATAAGAATAATAGACCTTTAACCGTTCCACAGTGGAGAAATTTCATCGTTACTACAGCATATTGATTATGACTGAACCATTTTAGCTGATTATAAATGTGATACATAAACAATGATACATTGTACGTGTATCATCTTTTTCTTAACTCAGATTTCAACATTTCAAGTTTTCAATTTCCATTTGGTATTCATGTCCTCTAGGCCCCAACAACCTGAGGTTTTATTAGAAAACACATTAGATGTTATTTTGACAATTACAAATGCTCATAAGAAACATACTGTACTGTTTTTCATAGAATCCTTCATTTAGGATTGGATGTTATTTCTGTGTCTTTGAACAATGACATGTACTCTACGATACAGGATCCAACTAAGAGCTGAATGACCTTATGTCATTGAGGTCTGCAGGCCATAAATAGTAAACTGAAGTTAAAAACTTCCATTATTCACAATAATTTGAGTTGCTAAAAAGATAAAACACTGCATAAGGTAGTAATACAGATATTACTGAAGATGTGTAATCATCTAAAATGGTTTGGTGACCGGGGACGTCAAGGTTACTAACCTGAAATGAACGCAGATACGTTGTGGTCAATCAGTAATAATGATGTTTATGAGCTCCCTTGGCTCCATCAAACAGATGGAGGATATTTTAGCTTTAGTCTGGCTTCAGGGGCTGCTGACTGTATGATCGGCTGTGGCCTCGGGCCTCTGCTGACCACGCTCTCCTCTCCTGGGCTGCAGGACAATGTGAGTCAGACGACTCAAAGATGCAGGAGCAACATCACTGATCTTGTTTCAGACAGGTTCAGTGACTTAAAGTTTGACAGAAAGATTTGAATAAAGGAGATTGTCCAGTATGAGCAGCCAGCTGATGGGTATGTTATGGTGTGTCTCTCTCTAATAATAGATGCACTTGTCATTAAATAAGTTATCTCACAGACTGCTTGTACAGATTGAGCAAACGTGGGATATCCGGGGTGCATTAAATACAATGCTTAGTTGTGAATTTATTATGAAATTTGTTACTTTAGATTTGTTTCAGCATAGCTGGTTGTAATCTCTTCACATGTCACTTTCTCACATCATGTGAGGACATCAACAGGTCTTAACTGTGACACAATGAAAGGTTCACAGAATTGAAGTATTCAGAACAGACTTATGTAACAATCCCATCAAAATGATCAACTGGAATTTCATGGAATTTCTTTTCTACTTCCTTCAATTCAGATTTGAACTGACATTCTACTTCCTGTTTGCAACCTCGATTCCAGTTCAATTCACCTTCATGGAACTGAATTGGAATTTGGAAAACTTTATCAATTCTATTCAGAATTTAGTACAACCATTGTTGGGAATCAACACTTTGCTCGGCTCACAAACATCATCACACAAATGAAACTCCACTGGTGAACCTCTGCTCGTCCCGTCTGATCTGCATGTACCGCTCGGCTACCCGTGACCTCAGCGACTCGAGGGTGTGTCCTGCGTGCTCACATGCTGGGGATGATCAGAGGAGTGTATTTTACTTTAAATGCTATACTTAGACTGCAGGACAACTGCAGGGTCAGAGAGACACAACTTGGCTCGATTCATGGACATCCTGCAGTCTGTCAAGTTGTTTATCGCCTACGAGAGGTCGACCACTCTACCAAACGAAAAGTCCACCCCAGTCCTCGTTAGCCAACCGTTTAGATAATATCCCTCTCTGATGATGCTACGAGGTGCAGAACTAAACCATCCCTGCATCTGCTTTAACCTACCAAGACGTAAGAAGTAAAAGTGAGACCAGCCGAGTTTGGGAAATCCTACATCAGATCACGTACATCAGGGTGACCTTGGTTGCACCCTGTTGCATAAGTGTCAATTCCCTCTGACCAATCAGAGGGTGTTTTCACTCCACCTTTTGATTTCATCTGAAATCTCAGCCGAGGTGTAATGGAAAGCAGGATGAACTGGAGCGGATCTATGGAGTGAAACTGCAGTGAATCAGTGGACCCAGTGTGTCGTAGTGGACTCGTCGTCTGTCCTAATTCTGCCCTTTGACATTTTCCACATCATCATTAATTCATCCAGTCTGTGTGTCTTGCACAAGCTCAGTAAACACCTTCAGCATTTCTCCTCCCGCAGCCAGAGAGAGGGAGGAAAATGTCAGCAGCAGCTTGAATTCAGCGGAAAATCCATCACAGCGCTCCGCTCCCCTGCGTGTGTCTCTGTGGCGACAGCTGGGGGTGGATCCATTAACTCGCAGCATAATCCCACTCACCTGAAAGCAGAGAGCACACACAGCTCGCTCTCCACCCTCTCCTCTCTGAGGTTTCATGTTTTCGGCTACATGATGGAGGAAGCGCTGGGTGAAAAACAGAAAGCCCCGCTCAGACTGACCAGAGATCAGCTGCAGCGGTGTGGCAGCTGCTCCGCGTCCACAGGGAGCCGAGCCTGTTACGACACGTTGCTCTCACTGAGGACACCACACAACATCACACCACAACACGTCAAAAAGACACAAACACCCCGCGCAACAAACCACACGTCGCACCTTCATGATCTTCAGTTTCCATTTGACTCCTTCTAAGTGTCTGTGCATGCTGGATGTGACAGGAAATGTGTGTGTGTCTATGTGAGATGCCTGTTTTGATGCTAACAACAGATGGATAGATAATAGAGAAAAGTGTGACATAGATGAAGTCTGATCCATGAATCCAGACCAGTCACTGTGACCTAATGTTGGGCTGAAACACTGCCTGTCTACTTTATGAACATTCCCCATTGAAAGACATTCCTGGAAAGAGATTATTCTGCAGACTTTGACTTTTGGCACATCATGATGGACTGACGGGGTAAACGGCTCTCATGCCAAAGTGTATTTTTATCTATTTATTTATTTATTTTTTCCTGTTGCCCCTACAGAGAGGTTAATCTGAGTATTATCTCTATAACTGTTTTGTTCCAAAATGCTGCCTATGACTCTGGAGTTTCTCCCTACTGACCTGCTATTGAACTTTCGATGTTTGATGCGTTTTTTTTGCCATAACGTGTTCACAGTCAGTGACAGGGACAGTTGGAGGCATGTGAAGCAGCTCTTTGTGGACGTAAACAAATCGAAATGCTCTGGAAAGTTTCTGAGCAGCTGCGAGATCTTTGAACTTGAAACCACAATTTGAAATGCAAAGATGGAGCCCGTGAATAGGGTTCGGTTTAATCAGATTATTTGGCTCAAGTTCATCATGCACGTGTGAGCCCAATGATTATATGACTCATGTCATGTCATTACCTACAAATATCAACCCACTCTGCATTCATTGTCAGAGTTAAACTGTGCTGGAATGTTATTACGCCCTACCTGGGATCAGCAGCTGTTCGAGCAGCTCTGGAGATCACCTTTGACCTGTCGCTGAGATTGACTTTTTCTTTGTCTCCTGCTGCAGGTTTAGACGGGAGGTCAGAGGACATTGACCGAAGGAAAGAGGTGTTTGGACAGAACCTCATCCCTCCTAAAAAGCCAAAAACCTTTTTGCAGTTAGTGTGGGAAGCCCTGCAGGACATTACGCTCATCATCCTGGAGGTAGCAGCCATCATTTCATTAGGCCTTTCCTTCTACAGACCGCCAGATGCCGAGAGACAGAGTGAGTCGACACACAGACCGTTCAACCAAACGCAGCATTTCACAGAACAAAAACATTTTTGACAAAGTGTGTTTGGCACGTAAGCCGTAATTCTACTTAAAATCCAGCTGAGAGGTGTTTTTGCAAGATTTAAGAGAATCTTCTACATTCTGCTGTTTCCACTACCGTTTTACCATTTCTATGGGAAATGGAAACGTATCTGCCCCTATAGTAACTCTGATATTTGGGTTTGGTGCATTTCTAGCTGGCCTGGAAAGGCAAAGCGTCTGAAAAAAGAAAACTTCTGTAAAAATGTTTTGCAATTTCCATTCCCGCTTAACCAAAACCATTCTAGGGGTGATGAAAAAGCACCCTCTATGTGTTAAAATGAAACTATTCCATCGTATAAACTTGCCTCATGTTTGTGAATTTGTGAAGAAAGAGGGCAACTACCAGATTATCATCTTATCAGACTATCAGACTATCAGACTACTAGACTATCATCCTATCAGACAATAGGACCTATCAGAGTATCAGACTAACAGATCTATCAGAGTATCAGAGTATCAGACCTATCAGACTGTCAGACCATTAGACCTACCAGACTACCATACTATCAGCCCTATCAGACTATCAGCCCTATCAGACTATAGGACCTACCAGACTACCAGACTATGAGACTATCAGACTACCATACTATGAGACCAATCAAACTATCAGACCTATCAGACAATAGGACCTATCAGCGTATCAGACAATCAGATCTATCAGAGTGTCAGACTATGAGACCTGTCAGACTATCAGACCTGTGTGTACAGACGTGCAGACTCAGCTGTGTTGTGTCCCGTGGTCAGACTGTGGCAGTGCAGCCGGTGGCGTGGAGGACGAGGGCGAGGCGGAGGCCGGCTGGATCGAGGGCGCTGCCATCCTGCTGTCGGTGGTGTGCGTGGTCCTGGTGACGGCCTTCAACGACTGGAGCAAAGAGAAGCAGTTCCGAGGCCTCCAGAGCCGCATCGAGCAGGAGCAGAAGTTCACGGTGGTGCGAGGAGGGCAGGTGATCCAGATCAAAGTGTCCGAGCTGGTGGTGGGAGACATCGCTCAGGTCAAATATGGTGAGAGAGCAAAAGAAAATAAAGTCACATTGTCTTTTGTCCTGGTTCAGCATGTCCATGCAAGGTCCATGTGTTTTTTGTTATGAACAGAGATAGTTGGAGCCTTTATATAAGCACACACAATACCTGGAGTTACTAGATGTTGACAGTTGAGAATGGGACGATTGAAAGACGTGCTGCAAGAGGGAGGGATGAGAAGATGTTGACAACTCATCAATTAATCGACTATTAATCAACATACACTGGCAGATGATCTAGATCAGAGACCTGTCAGTCAAAATGCTTTAATGTTAATTTTGCAGTTGTAAGTTCTTTACAAAGCCTTTAACCACCTTCTCACACTCACCCAGAGGGATTTCTGATATTGGGATGAGTAAATGTCATATTCCTATTTGTGTCAGCAGATCATAAGATCATATGATAGATCTTTATCACAGAAAAGCACATGAATACCCCCAAACATCGCAGACTGAGAGAGAGCACAGATTGAGAGGGACAGAAATAATTGCCATTGTTAAGCCTGATGGCAGAGGGAACAAAGGATCCAGTGGCGCTGCACCTGTTTGTTTTCCTCCTTTAATTGCCCTGATCCGGACTGATGATATAACCCGAGCTGCTGAGCGTGTGTGTGCTGCTGTGACAGGCGTGTGTGTGTGTGTGTGTGTGTGTGTGTGTGCTGTTCCAGGTGACCTCCTCCCTGCTGACGGCGTCCTGATCCAAGGCAACGATCTGAAGATAGACGAGAGCTCTCTGACCGGAGAGTCGGATCATGTCAAGAAGAGCCTCGATAAAGACCCCATGCTGCTCTCAGGTGCTTCACTCTCACATCGAAGTTCAGAGCGACCTGAAAACGTTACCGGCACACACTCTCTGCTGCTGCTGTTCAATCACGCTGTCTCTCAGGAGTTCACTCACACCCTGGAGCTGGTTTCACACTGACATCATACAACTTACAGCTGAAAATACTGCAGAAATGAACATTTATGGTTCTATGCTGGACAAGGGGACGATTTGACTGTATCTGTTGTATGAGGATTATCACTGAAGTTCTGGTAGCAGCCAATATATAAACATCATCAATAAGGATAGTGTAAGTGAGGTAATACATTCAGGCTGGTAGTTCACAGTAAGAATGATATAAGAATGATATAATGAATATGACAAATACGAGCATGTGTGTGCAAACATGAGGCTTGAAATCAAAACACGATGTGCGAGTGGCATAATAAGTTCAAGACACTGTCATTTTGTGATTATTACAATGCTATCCTACCGTCTTTATACATAGGAGCACAGCCTGAGATTCAGCGTGTGCCTCTCAAAATGTATAAACCTTTTGTAGAATAATCTTGAGATGAAGCTCAGCTAACTTACAGTCGTACAACTTACACCTCAGACGCCTTGTTTGATACATGTCTGTCTCTGAGATATGTTCTATTTGATTGTAATACTTGTCTCTTCCTCCCTCCCTATCCCTCTGTCTGTCTCTCTCTCTGTCTCTACCTGTCTCTCTCTACCTGCCTCAGGGACCCATGTGATGGAGGGCTCTGGTAAGATGGTGGTCACCGCTGTGGGCGTGAACTCTCAGACTGGGATCATCTTCACGCTGCTCGGCGCCGGCGAAGAGGGAAACGACGAGGAGAAGAGCGAGAAAGAGAAGGAGAAGGAGAAAGAGAAAGAGAAAAAGAAGAAGGACAAGAAAAGTAAGTGTAATGACTGGGTCCGGTCCAGTCCATCGTGCACTTTGACTGATTGAAATACACATTCACAGGTCGTCCTCCTCGTATAACTTAAAGCGTTGTTTGGTATTTTGTTCTTACAGATAAAAAAGAAGACAAAGGAAAGAAAGGTGAGTGCTCTGTGTTAACTTATTACATATTACACTTATTATATTATATTCTGTCTGGGTATCAAGGTTATACTGAGCAGCAGCAGTTCATTACAGTCGGTCTGAGCAGCAGAACTACAATTTCCTTTTATTTAGTCCTCATAAATAGATAGTTAATTATTTTATCTATCCATAGAGGGTTAGGGTTGCATCCACAAGTCATAGGTAAACATCTTTACAGTGATAACAGTAAGCAAAGGCAGTGATGAGAGAAGTAATCAAGCTCCCATCAACGTCTGTGGTTAAATTGTCTTGTATGGTGTCCTCTGTCATCCAAGTACTGGGATCAGTCGACCACACACCCTTTACTCTCACACTCTCACCTGAGGACCAGAGTCTCCAGTCAGCCCCACCATGCCTGTTTTGGGACTATGGGAGGAAACGTGCTGAACTCCACACAGAAATCTCCTCACACAGTCGAGCAGAGTGGTACCCACTGAGCCACTGAGCCGCCCGGGGCTGGGCTCTAAGTAGCTTAGATAAAAGTAGTGATGAATACACAGATCAGCTCAGTGCCATCTCACCTGCACTATTATCCAGAGGAATTCACTCAATCCTTCTATTCTGGTCAGATTTCATGGATTTTTCCATGTAAATACAGAATTAATTTCATCTGATAAAACTGTGCTATTGCATATATTATTACCTCGTGTTGTGACATCTCAGATTCTTTTGAAAATTGCATGTTTTCCAAATTCTATTTGATATTTGTGGTGTCTAGGCCCCCATAACCTCTAATAAATAGTGCAAAATGTGTGATCAGAGTGCTTGGTACACTCAAAAATCTATCAACATAATGCTGCTTCCTACAAACAACTCCTACCTTACAGGCCATAAGTTGAAGTTAAAAACCTTAAATCCTCTCTAGAATGTGACTTAAAGGAAACATAAGGTTACATTACCCAGCATGTATTACTTCATGCTTCGGTCATTTATGTAACCTGGAATGAACACGACAAGTTTAGGGTTAAAGAATCCAGATTCCTCTGGGCGGTCTTCAGGTGAGACTGTGTGTTGGAGCAATTTGTTTCTCCGTCCCTGGGACGTCATCCCGGTTCGTCCCTGTGGTCCCTCTGAGTGTGTGTGTGTGTGTGTGTGTGTGTGTGTGTGTGTGTGTGTGTGTGTGTCCCTGTGGTCTGACCAGCAGCAGCAGGTGCTCCTGACTCTGTTGATGGTGATTAGGACCAAGCAGATTACCGGCCTTAAGCTCGGCAGCTGCTTTCTTCTCCTGCCTGCTGCTGCTACCTGCCTGTCCACTAATAACCTCATTACTGAGCTGGGATCAGCACGTTCACACACACACACACACACACACACACACACACACACACACACACACACACACACACACACACACACACACACACACACACACACACACTCACACACTCACACACACACTCACACCCGCAGGTTCCCTGTGGTGCGGGCGTTATTGTTACTGTGATGAGGAAACAGAGACGATAGTGCAGGTGAGTTAGCTGGCCGGTGCGTGCGTGTGCCGTCCACTAGGTGTGTGTCGTCTGCTCCGGAGTGAAGCAGGCGCTGCAGGATTAGAGAAGCACCACCTGCCTGCTGACGTCCACCCAGCCACACACACTACGACCCACCCTGGACTCTGAGCACAGACCTGCGCTGGCAGCCCGGCTCATATATACTGTATGGCTAATACACGGGGTGTCTACCTGAATACATACACGTGCAATATCATTTCTTCAAATTTGCTATATTTTCTCATATCTTCATAAAGATTCCTGCAGCATGTTGCAGAAATATTTACATATTGTCTTAAAAAGATCAGAATAAGGTATATATATATATATGTTGCCCCCATGCAGCATCAGTCAGCAGAGCTGTTCAGAAATGGAGCTAAATATTCACAAAGTAAAAGTAGGACCTGATGCATTTCTGCGCTGGGTTCTTACCAAGATCAGAGGCGTTAGATAACTTATCTTTTCTTGTCAACTTTATCCTATAATCTTGAATCAAGCACTTTACATCTTATTTCAAGAGATCTTGTGAAATTATCTTGCTGCATGGACGGATAGTTTGACTTGTTTTAAGGACTTTTCTTCCTCAGATTTGGTGTTTTTCTCGTGTCTCCTCCAGGAAAAAACAAGGATGGGGTGACTGAGATGGAGCCTCTGAACGACGGGGAACCGGAAAAGAAGAAAAACTTACCGAAGAAGGAGAAGTCTGTCCTCCAGGGGAAACTGACCAAACTGGCCGTCCAGATAGGCAAAGCAGGTAGGGACCGGTCATACGGACACAGAGATACAGGAACAGATCACTGTGGAAATGGAGAAATGCAGAAGTATATGCAACAAATGCAAATAATGCAAAATGCAATAAATGTAGAAATGCATAAATTATTTAATAAATGTAGAAATAAATCAATGTAGAAATACCTGATAACAAATATTGAAATCCAATTGTGCTGCTTATTGCCATTATCACTCCAGACTGTTACTATTTCATGTGAAAAGTTAAAACAAAAACGTTTTGAAGCATTCAACAACTGCCCGAGTCTTTCCTCTCCCGGTCTGCCTCATCTTGTTGGGATCAGATTCAGAATACTGTTGTTTTCTTCGTGGCTGAACGCTTCCTGGTGGCGGAGTGACGTCTACGTGTCTCTGCGCTAATCCACAGTTCAGCTACAACGCTGAGTTGTAAAAGTGAAGCTTCGTTTTTTTCTCCTCCTGAGATTTATGATGTTTTCTTCATGGCATGTCTTCACTCATACGCTGATTATTCTGCAGAACGTTAGACTGTGAACGACTTACTACTTACTAACTACTTACTATTTATAACCTGCATTCTCTGTCACTTGTACTGCAGTTGTAGACAATGAGTAATATCACTCTTATCCTGGCTTTATGTTTCACACAAACCTGTGGTTGTCCTTGAATCTGCATTGTGTGTATTCAGATTAACCAGATATTCCTGCATTCATAAGCACTCCATCTTGAACCCATCTTGTCTGCGTTTCCAGGTCTGTTCATGTCCACTCTCACCGTCATCATCCTCATCACTCGCTTCGTGATCGACACCTTCTGGATCCAGGGCGTGGTCCTCATCAACGAGTGCGTCCCCATCTACGTGCAGTTCCTCGTCAAGTTCTTCATCATCGGCGTGACCGTGCTGGTGGTGGCCGTGCCCGAGGGTCTTCCTCTGGCTGTGACCATCTCCCTGGCCTATTCTGTCAAGGTCTGTCTGCAGGCTGCAACTTACCACATGAAACAGTAAAGCTGCCTAGAGACAGACAGTGTGTGTCTGTGTGGAGCACTAGACCAGCTAGAGACACATTCTGTCATATCTCAGTTTCTGTTTCCATGTTTTAATCATTTCCTTTAAATGCACGGTAACAGATGTCATGAAAACTGTCAATTTGTGGCCATCAGTTCTGATACTGTATCAACTCAGTGTTATTGTAGCTTCAATAATGTAGAAAGGTTTTGGTTGGAGACATGACATAGAGAAGCATGACTGGAACCTCCGAGACAATCCTGGATCAAAAACTCATTCATTCACTCGTTCTTTTCACAGACGTCTGTTGTGAATTTAGACTAAAGCACTCAGACCCAGAAACACAATTATCCCTCATACCAGGCAACAAAAGAGCGACCTTCCCACAGCGCCCTGACCTCTGTTTAGAAGATCCTCTGTAGCTCCCTTTCTAATCAGGCTCCACAATCACATTTTAACCATTTCTGCAGCTCCACAATAAGGGACTCCTATAGTGGTGGCAAAGCTGCACACATTCTGGTGAATAGATTCTTTTTTCAATCTGCTGCAAGTTACATTTCAAGACCAGAGCTTGTGCATGAGCACCTGGACCGTAGAAACAGCTTTTCTACTTTCAATGGTGCACTTGACACTTATTCTTAAATAAGGCCAGATATGTTGCTGTCTGGAATATTACCTGGTTCACTGTCTTCATCCATGTTGTTTCCTCGTTAACTTGACACCTTCACTCCATGGTTTACTCTCCCTCTCCAGTCAGATACTCTATGTGTCACCATCCAGAGATGAACAAGAAGCAACAAGCCCATTTTGGAGTGAAAATACAGAGTTTGTCTTCAAATGTGGGGAGTGAAAGTTATCTGAAATCAGAAAAATGAATGCTAAGTAGCAGCAGGACGGTGTGCTCAGCACGTGGACTGTGCAGTGGTTACTCTCTGCACTGCTGCAGCTCATCTTATCTCATATCTCTTTAGAAAATGATGGCCGACAATAACCTGGTCCGCCACCTGGACGCCTGCGAGACGATGGGCAACGCCACGGCCATCTGCTCCGACAAGACGGGCACGCTCACCATGAACCGCATGACGGTGGTGGAGGCGTACATCGGGGGGCGCTACTACAAGAAGGTGCCAGAGCCGGACCTGATTCCCGCCAAGATCATGGACCTGCTCATAGTGGGCATCGGGGTCAACTGCGCCTACACCACCAAGATTATGGTAAGCTGCAAAAAATAGCCGTCCATTCGGGACGCCCCTGGGCTAAGCGTTTGGCCTCCAGGGCATCAGGTGGTTCTGGACCGCGGCCATCGAGGCTCAGGCCCTGCACGCATGCTCAGTAGCTCCTGCTGCAGGAGCAGTTTTCATCAGATTCTGGAGCTCACCTGACTCATTATTTATGTTATTACTTGATGTGACCTTTATTTTCTGGCTGAACTCCAAGAGGTTTAGGATCCTCTTCAGGGTCAGCTAATTAAGTCTGAGAGGTCATGGGAAGGTCAAGACAAAAGGCGTCACTACTAGATGTGTTTCCATTCCTACTAGAAATGTGCAAAAATATCTCCATAAGAAAACTTTAAATGGAAACACCTACGTTTAAAAAAAACCTCTCTCAACTATTGCTAAAACATTTTTACGCTCCCATGTCGATATAGAGGTTTATCAATACCTTTTTGCGACTCATCCACAAAACACCTGCAAAAAGCAACTGTGCTTTGCCTACATTTTAGAAATGTTGCTCATATTTTGTGAAAAGCTTTAATGGAAACGTCGGAGTTGGAGCTAATTGAAGTTTTTCTAAATCTTATTAAATATCTAATGAACAAAGCTTTGGACGCCCATCTTAGTAGTTCTGGGAGACAAAGTATTTATATCTTATATGATGACCCTTTAATGGAAACACCATTACTTTATGGAAGCAAAACTTAAATGGGAGTTGAGTAGCTTTTTGTTTCCCCTCAGCCGCCAGAGAAGGAGGGCGGGCTGGCTCGCCAGGTGGGAAACAAGACTGAATGTGCCTTACTGGGACTCTCCCTCGAACTCCGCAAAGACTACCAGAACGTCCGCAACGAAATCCCGGAGGAGAAGCTTTTCAAGGTCTACACCTTCAACTCCGTGAGGAAGTCCATGAGCACTGTGCTAAAGAACTACGACGGCAGCTACCGAATGTTCAGCAAAGGAGCTTCTGAGATCCTGCTCAGGAAGTACGTCCAGAGCTGCTGCTGCTCACTCAGCTCTGTCTGCCCTCGGTCAGATGATCATCACTGATCATTTCTTGGGTTTCAGGTGCTGTAAGATCTTGGGAGCCAACGGCGAGGCCAAAACCTTCAGACCGCGGGACCGAGACAATCTGGTGAAGGAGGTGATTGAGCCTATGGCCTCAGGAGGCCTGAGGACCATCTGCCTCGCCTACAGAGACTTCCCGGCTGGTGAGGAAGATCCGAACTGGGACGATGAGAGCAACATCCTCACCGGCCTCACCTGCATCGCCGTAGTCGGCATTGAGGACCCTGTGAGACCCGAGGTATGTCAGCCCTGTGTGTGGACGGCTCTGTACGGAAACAAACACCCGTTACAGTGAGTTGCTGCCTCCAGAACATCTCCCCTAGAGCCCTGTGGCCTCGCACTGAGGTCAAATGCAGTTTTATACAGGCTACAGTATTAAAAATCTCCCTAAATGGGGCATCATTTTCAGAAATGTCTGAGTCCACATGGACTCAAATGCTGTAGTACATATGCCAGGCCTGTGTGTGGCGCTGTGACACTTCCACGCTTCTACACCAAAACTGGGAAAGAAGCATGGAGTGTGCAAGTAGCAAGCCTGTAGTTTGCCATTGTTTTTGGTTGTGTTGCATCCAGTTTTGGTTGCTAGGGTCCAGCTGTGGTTGCTAAGGTCCAGCTTTGGTTGCTAAGGTCCAGCTGTGGTTGCTAGGGTCCAGCTGTGGTTGCTAGGGTCCAGCTGTGGTTGCTAGGGTAATGGTTGTAGAGGCGGGGCTATGACAGCATCGTTTCACCAAAGATCTGTCTTGGCTGTCACATAAATACTCTGGGGCAGAGCTTTCAGCCTTTCCCAGTGTGGTACTCTGTTTCATAAAATATATTTCCCTGCCAAAATGTTATTCTTAACAGATTTTACAGATTTTTTACTCTTACAAAACAACGCAGCTTACCAAACTAAGTGGTAACTAGAGTGATGAAGCTATGGAGCACATACACACCCAGCCTCAGATGATTGACCCAGAACGAGATAAACGAGACACACAAGGGACACTCCTCACATCCATTACCTGTGACAGCCTACTTGGATCCCAGAGATTTGAGTGCTTCTCTTCCCAGAGGGCTCTAGACACATTGCATGTCTCTTCAAAAAGACACCAGAAGGTCGTAGAAGGGGCTGTAATGGATGGCATCATTGTGAGACATCGTACACAGGCAAAGCAAAAATGTAATCAGTCAATGTGTTCAGAAGAAAAACATATGGCAAGGAAATAGAATTTGTCAGGACCAAAAGAGATATCTGTGAGATCAGTCCTCTGAGGACGCTACATCCATTTGTTGATAAGGATGGTCTATTGAGAGATGGAGGACGTATATATACAAGCTACAAATCAAATACATTTTACTGAGGGTGCCGTCTGCTCAGGCTGTTGTGTGTCCAGCTGAAGGTGTGCAAACAGGTGCATCATCTGCCTTGACCTTCAGGGGACTTGCAGCTACTTAGGTCCATAGCGAGCCTCACTGAGCTGCTAGTAGAGTGAGTGTGGACGCTGCTTTGACACATGCTGGTGTTGGAGCTCTGGACTGTGTCTGCAAGGCACATCAGAGGAAGTCATGCAGAAAATAAAAGATGGGCAGTGTTTGGCACTGATGAACAGCAGTCTTTATATTTTTATGAATGTTCAGAGGAGGTTCTGGGGGATCTCAGGGTCAGTCCAGTAGATGCAATAGAAGGACATGTGAGAAAACAATCAGCACCTGGAGACTAGGAGGACATGACCACGTCATTCTGACCTGCGACAGTGTTGATCTGTGGCGTCCAGAGACAGCAGGTGGTGGTCACATCAAGCAGTTACGGCTCCATGTCTACAGCTGCATGCTCAGGTCTATGGAAAGCACTGTTGTTACATTACAGGAAGTCATCTGTGAACACTCTGGTTCATGCAGAGAGAGTGAAGAGGCTGGTTGGGATTAATGGACTTAATCTGGTGAAACAAACTGCAGCTCCATGAAACCAGCTCTGCATGTGCAACTTATGGTTGACTCGACTCATGGTCTCAGTGAGAAAAAGCATAAATATATAATAACTTACCACAGGATGTTTCATGAAGTTATGAAGTTATTCTGCACCACGTCTCACCGTCCCCCCCGGTGTGCTCCTCAGGTCCCAGACGCCATCAGGAAGTGCCAGCGGGCGGGGATCACCGTCCGCATGGTGACCGGCGACAACATCAACACGGCCCGCGCCATCGCCAGCAAGTGTGGCATCCTGCACCCCGGAGACGACTTCCTGTGTCTGGAGGGCAAAGAGTTCAACCGACGGATCCGCAACGAAGTGGGAGAGGTCAGAGCAGCTCCAGCCACACCCAAACTCTGGGTTTAATAGTTAGAATAGTGTTCATCTCCAACCCAGTGGAGACACCTGAGGGTCCGCAGCTAGATCAATCATGTCTTCTCCTCTTCTCCACAGATTGAACAGGAGCGGATTGATAAGCTTTGGCCAAAGCTGAGAGTCCTGGCTAGATCGTCTCCGACAGACAAACACACCCTGGTGAAAGGTCAGAGTCACGTTGACCTCAGTCTGTTTATCCTGACAAACATACCAATCAATCAGAATCATCAAAAAGACATTAAAGTGTAGCACAAAGTGTTTTACATGAACAGCTAAAGCAACAGCTAAAGACTCTAGTTTGCTCAGTGAGCGTGTCTCAGCTGTCTCTGCGTGTTTGTCTCAGGAATCATCGACAGCACCGTGTTGGAGCAGAGGCAGGTGGTGGCAGTGACCGGGGACGGGACCAACGACGGCCCCGCCCTCAAGAAGGCAGACGTCGGCTTTGCTATGGTAAAAACAGACAAACAAACAAACAAACAATTAAATAAATAAGGCTAAAAACAGTCAAATGTCATTGTTTCTAAAACAGCACAAATAGTAATGAGCACATAAATCTAAGATTGCATCTTAATCATCTTGACCAATCAGGCTGTTTCCCCCACAAACTGACCATGTAGGAGGACTTCCTTTTACAGCTGTTTATCAACTGTATTTTACATTTGTTGAATATTACCCTCCATTCTCACACAGATCTGGCAACCTTTCATGCATGCTGGCTGTCCTGCCTGCTGCTCACATGAGTTATCTTTACCTTTGGCAATGGCAACTTTTCCCTCATTACTGTGCTATCTGGAGCGATACAGCCTTGCGTGTTATTCAGATTCAGAAACCTTATTTATCCCAATGGGTCAATTAAAGATTATAAGTTGTGTTAATTGACTTGTGTAGCTGGACAGAGGCAGGTACATGCAAACTTGGAGCTTTGGAACTGTTAATGCTGAGCAAAGACCTTCTGTCTGTTCAGATTCACTATCTTTGTAGCTTCCATTTCAGAATCAGAAATTCATGTATGACTGATGAGATTCTGGATCTGATCTGAGGTGTGACACTAGTATTGGTAGTTGGAGCTTGTTGCTGAGCCTGGGCCTCCTGCCTCCTCCTCTGCAGGGCATCGCAGGCACGGACGTGGCGAAGGAGGCGTCGGACATCATCCTGACGGACGACAACTTCAGCAGCATCGTCAAGGCCGTGATGTGGGGACGCAACGTCTACGACAGCATCTCCAAGTTCCTGCAGTTCCAGCTCACTGTCAACGTGGTGGCCGTCATAGTGGCCTTCACCGGAGCCTGCATCACCCAGGTGCACACGCACACGCACACGCACACGCACACGCACACGCACACGCACACGCACAGACAGACAGACAGACAGACAGACAGACAGACAGACAGACACAAGCACACGCACACGCACACAGTGGTCCAGCCTGGGTTTTAGTTGGTACTGGACAGGAAAGGAAATTGATGGCATTGCACATTACAAAATGTGAAAACTAAGGTTTGACTATTTTCTGAAATCAAAAAGTGAATTTTTTTTCTTTAAAAATTCTATTTAAATTGATTTTGATTTTAATTCACTTTAACTTTAAATGTAAGGTTTTGTTTATTGTTTATTGTTTATTTTATATATTTTTTAATGTATGAATTCATACAGTTTTCAATGAATATTTGATCTTTTGGATTTTTTTTCTCATTTTCTAATTATTTAATTTGATTTTTTTATTTCATAATTACCATTAACTTATTATTTTAATATTTTAATTTGAATTTTATTTTCAAGTTTATTTTGTATATACATTTTTTATTCAATTCATTTTAATAATTAAACAAAAATTGTGACAGTACAGTACATTAACTGCAGCTCTGTGCTTGTGTGTGCGTGCGTGCGTGTGTGCGTGCGTGCGCGTGCGTGCGCGCGTGCGCGTGTGTGCTTGCGTGCGTGCGTGCGTGCGCGTGCGTGCGCGTGCGTGTGTGTGTGTGCTTGCGTGTGCGTGCGTGCGTGCGCGTGCGCGTGCGTGCGTGTGTGTGCGTGCGTGCGTGCGTGCGTGTGTGTGCGTGTGTGTGTGTGTGCAGGACTCTCCTCTGAAAGCCGTGCAGATGCTGTGGGTCAACCTGATCATGGACACCTTCGCCTCGCTGGCCCTGGCCACCGAGCCGCCCACCGAGGCGCTGCTGCTGCGGAGCCCGTACGGCCGGGAGAAGCCGCTCATCTCCCGCACCATGATGAAGAACATCCTGGGCCACGGCGTCTACCAGCTCACCATCATCTTCACCCTGCTCTTCTGCGGTCAGGGAACGCTGCTAGACATGCTATATACGATCCACATAGATGTACATTATCTACCCTGAATATATTCAAGTGGTCTACTATAATACTATATAATAATAATAGTGGTCCTGAGTCAGATTGCGATGGGAGCTGGAGATGTTTGTCCCATTTCGTGCAAGTCCCATGGACCTGCAAAATGACCAAAATACTAAATAATCTCACCCTTTCATTATCAATGTAAAGTCACATGGAAATTTGTGATCAATAATGTGAGTGACAAAGTGAAAGTGAAAGTGAAGCCAATGTGTGGTTGCAAGATGCACATGAAAGGTTGCCAGATCTGTGCTAATATTCCCAAACTGACAAACATGATTGTAAAGGGGCTGAAATCATTATTTCATAAGACTATAATTATATCTTAAGAAATTATGATTTCTGTTACATGACCCCCATCCCACTGGAATTCAACACCAGCCATGTTCCCTTTCATGTTGTTGTTGTTTCCTCATCCACCTTACCTCCAGCTCCTCTCTGGAGAAGATGATTGAGGCATTTCTGATGTTTCGTAGCTTCTAAAGTCCTCCATTCGACCGTCCTCGGTTCCTTGTGACCTAACTTTGACCTCCTCCCCCTCACAGGAGAGAAGATATTTGACATCGACAGTGGCAGGAACGCCCCCCTGCACGCCCCGCCCTCCGAGCACTACACCATCGTCTTCAACGTCTTCGTCCTGATGCAGATCTTCAACGAGATCAACGCCCGGAAGATCCACGGCGAGAGGAACGTCTTCGACGGCATCTTCAACAACCCCATCTTCTGCTCCATCGTCCTGGGGACGCTCATCATCCAGGTGACCTGCGAGGAGGCGAGGCCCCGGTCGTACCTGCTGAAGGGTCCATCACATGGTGTCCTCACGTTCCTCTCTGGTTCCTCCTCCAGGTGGTTATCGTGCAGTTTGGAGGAAAACCGTTCAGCTGCGTGACTCTCACCATCGACCAGTGGCTGTGGTGTGTCTTCTTTGGCCTCGGCAGCCTCCTCTGGGGACAGGTGAGACCTTCTTATCTTTACAAAAACAGAAAATAGAAGAAGATAAAAGAAAAACAACACTGGGAGTGGTGTGAAAGGGTCAGTGCCAGGGCCTAGAGACTAGAGCTAGAACCAGGCTCTAGCTAAGTTAAGATAAGTTAAGATAAGATAAGATTCAAAGATACAAAGAGAAATTGTTCTGTTCAGCAGCCAACATCAAGCAAAATTAGAACAAGAAATAACAATAATGGAATAATAATTATTATATGAGTATTATTATAATAACTATACTGACATAATTGTCACTATACTATGTTGATAGTAGAGTGATAATAATGTATTGTAGATAACCTGCAGGGATGTTCTTCACACATTTGCGAGCAGTTAGTCGATTAAAGGTTCAAGATATTTTTTATCTTCATGTGCATTGTGAGATTATAGTTGTTCAGAAAATGCAATGAAATTTGTAATTTGTTAGACTCTCTGAACATGATGTGTGTAGGGAGACAACATGAAATTACAACAGCATTAAATGACAGCACATCAGTTCAGACAATATGTAAGTTACAGCAAATGAAAGTACATCATGTTCAGGAGACGAGATGCACTTTTGTATACAGGTTGATGCTTATTTATCTTCAATTTCATATATACTTTGTATACTGTCTGTATACTTCTAGTTCTATTTGTACTTTGTATGTAGGATTTCTGTTACAGTGAGAGATAATACTGCCTGTGAAGCCTCGGGTGGTCAGAAGCATCTCGTACACTTGGTCGGGTTAGAGATCACCTGTGTCGCTCTCTGCCTCAGCTCGTGTCCAGCATCCCCACCAAGTGGCTCAAGTTCCTGAAGACGGCGGGTCACGGCACGCAGCAGGAGGAGATCCCCGAGGAGGAGCTGGAGGAGATGGAGAACAAGGACGAGATCGACCACGGGGAGATGGAGATGAGGAGGGGCCAGGTGCTGTGGTGCCGCGGCCTCCAGCGCATCCAGACCCAGGTACGGTTTCACCTTTAACAGGGAGATACAGTCAACGTCTGTGATGGCTGAAACAAAGTGTGCACAGATGAGTCCTGGGAGCACTGCACGCACACTTGTGTTTTACATAAATCCAGGGTTCAGACAAAAGTAAACAGGGAGTTTAGAAAAGGTAATCCCCTGGATTAAGTGCTGCAGCTATGTGCAGAGCATCCACCTCTAATCGGGCAGCGGCCTGTCCGTCTGCACACAGCGCTCCGTGTGCGTCTGTGAGGCAGAGCTGCCACGGCTGGTGGCAGGAGGAAAACCACTGCACCAGCAGGTTTACCAGTATGGCACTGGTTGCTCACTGGTACTTCAGAATCAACCTAAGGGAAACGTTTGAGAGGAAATGTGTTTCCTCCACTGAACTCAACTCAAACTTAATTTATAGAGTGCTTTGAAAACACCTTAAGTAGGCATAACTTTCACAAACACACAACTTTAACAAGCTTTAAACTTAACAAAATGAACTTTATCGTTTTTAGCAGATTAGAGCCTGTTGATCTAAATAGGTAATCTAGTTTCATTGCATACATTCAACTCACTATTTCATGTCACTGAGTCACCACCAAGAAACTGAGTGTCTTACCGAGTTACTTACAGCTGTGTTTGACCCACCTGACGTAACATGTTTCAGTCATTCTGAGGATTTCGTTTTGGGTCAGATATTGCGATCCCTCTGAGCTGACCGTGTGGTGCTTGTCCTCTTCCAGATCCAGGTGGTGAACGCCTTCAGAGACAGCCTGTCTCCCTATGAAGGTCTGGAGACGCCCGAGTCTCGCAGCTCCATCCACAACTTCATGAGCCACCCCGAGTTCCGCATCGAGGACTCGGACCCTCAGATCCCCCTGATCGACGAGGTGGAGGGCGAGGATGAGGCCCCCACCAAACGCAACTCCGTCAACATCCCTCCGCCCCTGACCGGCCTGTCCCACCTGCCCCCCGTCCCGCCCTCCCCCAACCAGAACAACAATGTCCTGGAGCGCATCGTGCCGCTGCATAAGGACGGCTCCAGGCCCGGGCTCATCCCGCCCAACTCGGCCGGCCTGCCCCCGTGTCCGGGCAGCCCCCTGCACAGCCTGGAGACCTCGCTCTGAGACCTGTCTGTAGGAACTGTTTGATGCCAGCCACAGTTCTGGTTCCTCTGAAAGCCAAAGACTGAAAAGACTTTTTCAAGAACAGACTCATCTGATTGGTTCCCATCGGGAGGGGGCCTGCTGAGGGCAGGGGGCAGGAAGGCCTCGGGGGGGGGGGGGTGTTACGGCAGGTCGACACGGACTGATGTTCATCTGTTTCCTATATAGACATGAACTCTGAAGTCGTTGTTTAGGAGAGTGTTTGTGAGGTGCTCAATCAATAATCAGTTTTCTGTCCTGTAAATATTCATGTTGTCGTTCAGACGTAGTCGTTTTAATGTGACAGGCCGGCGTCCGGCGTCACGTCCACGTTAGTTTGGTGTCGAGGTTTTAACGTTAACGATCTGTGACTGAAATGTGTAGAGTCAGCTGTAAGGGGGCGAGGGGTGCAGAGATGCAGAAACGTGTGTTTGTAGACAGACCAGTCTGAAGTAAATGTCTAAAGTTGGAATTTTCTGAAAGATATTAAAAGGTAAAAAAACAACTTCCAGAGCACCATGTTTGTGACACGGCTCCACGTCACGGCCAGGCTGAAGAGTCCCGCTTTGTCCTTCCAACCAAAATGTGTGAAAATAAGGTCATGGGATGTGTGTTGACCCTGCAGCCGTTCCTGTGCAGAGTTATAGCGTCTGAGCAGCTACATGTCAACCTGAGATGCTACGAGACCAAGCTGAGCTGGACTCGGCTCTCTCTTCTCTCCACTGGCGAGTCGAGCATCAGCTGATCACATTTCTATTCTACATGAGAGTGAAAAATGTCCATCGACGGTGGCAAAGTCCTTCAACAAGTACCAGTAATAGTCTAGGATGAATCATCAGGACCTGAGCTTTGAGAAGAGGCTGAATCTGTAACATGAAACAGGTGAAAATAACAATCACATGTTCTAATGCATCCATAGTTAACAACAAAAAAAGACAAATCAGGCATGAGAAGAGGTCAGGGAGCTGGAGGACGTGGTCTGACAGGTGTCAGAGATGGCTCGGAAGTTAAAAACAAACTAGACAGGAAGTTGGTACTTTCCAGAACTCTAAGCAGCGAAGGACGGAGCACGACGAGTCAGAGTCAGACTCCTGCTGGATGAGAGGAGGCCAGTGGCTCACACTAACGTTGCACCTCTCTTTTTCTATTTCCACATCGTCATTTCATGGCTGAAACATAGTGGTGGTGGTGTAGCTCCAAAGAGGAAGACTATTCTAAATGTTGTGATATCAAAAGAGTAAAGTTATAAAAAGTGGTGATAGTGTCCTTAGAATAATGTTGATTTTCATTCACAATCTTAACGTTGTGTGATGGCTGTTAGTGTTCACTGAAGGAAACTGTGATGTATGTGTGATTTTACAAGACAAACCAGCCACGGTTGCAGCAGTTACTTCACAATATCAACACAAAATGGGAATTTTTTCAAAGTTCAAAAACAGAAATTAAAGCACTTTTTGCTAACCATTTCAACCATTTGTCATTGCTTGCTAAAATCATTAACTTCCCAAGCTGTTTTCCTCTCACTCCTGGGTCTCTGGTCCCATGTTGCTCCTCACCGCTGTCGTAACAGAGCTCAGCAAACCGTGTTCTTCAATCATTTCGTCTCTTCATACCTTCTGTTTTCTCTGTTCTCCTCCTTCACTAATCACTGGAGTGAAAACCAGTTCCTCCACCGGGGATCTGAGGACCCCTAGTGGACTGGATCGATACTACTCTTTGTTTTTAGTTCAACTGGACAAACATGAATCAATGGAAATTACTCTGATTCTCTCACACTTGTTTCTCAGAGACTTGAAGTGGCTGGAAGTCAGATTACCCAGAGGAGGAAGTGCTAACATTCCAAAAGTTCATGCTTTGCTGCACAGGATTGATCGTTTCCTCTTTAAAGGGAAATGTTTAAATATATCTTTTTGTTTATATTATCTTTTTGGCATTGATATGTTTGTCATCATTGGTGTTTTATGACTGATGCTAACACTCTGACACATTCAGCAGAGAGTTTGGGGGGCTTTGTTTACACATTTGATGGGGAAGCTGGTCATAAAACTGCATTACTTAAAAAATAGATCTCATCTTGCAGCTTTAATTCCATATATTGCCTTTATGATTATCAGTGAAAAGTATGAAAAGCATCAATTTTTGTGATTTTATCATCACATTTATTCTTTTGTTTCCTGACACAAACCTAAATGAATTCAGTTACAGGCAGAAGATGCAACCTGTGTTTTTACAGATAACCTCCCTGTCTGCAGTTTGATGACTCTTAGCTTTTGCTGTGCTGATCCTGTCAGACGCTGATCACTACACCTTACCGTTGCAGTAGTGGAGGACTGCATGATGGCCACATCCACATGCTGTGTCTGCAGAAAGCACAGGGTGAAAACAAAGACCTGACCAGGCACTGCTCTCTGCTGCCCTCTAAACACTGTTCAATACAAGACCTGTGGAAGAAGACGAGAGAAGTCAGGAAAATGACTAGACACACCTCATAGTTTTCATTAAAAACTGTTTATTTACAGCTGCATCAGGACTAAAACATGATAGTGCCATAGGCATAGTAATAAATAACGATCTGATTTAAAATGCCGGGTATAAAAAGCCTCAGTATAAAGAGACACACAGACAGAAACCTGCTCCAGCAGAGACCCTGAATCATCGCAGAAAAGACGGAAGACGTTTACAGTCAAGTTTCCTTTTTGTGTCCAGCAAAACTCAAAAGCGAGCTGCGCCACGTGGCTCGAGTCCTCAAGTCCTCACTGATGGCTGATGGTGGAGTTCATGTTGACCGCCCTGGCCAGATCGCTCTGTGAAGACACAGGGCGTTCATTTGTTGAGGATGGAAGACACAATACAAATCACTCTCCAGAAGTCTGCATGAACTGTGTGTGTCTCTCAGCACAATCAGTGAGACTGGACGGACGGACGGACAGACAGACAGACAGACAGACAGACAGACAGACAGACAGACAGACAGACAGACAGACAGACAGACAGACAGACAGACAGACAGACAGACAGACAGACAGACAGACAGACAGACAGACAGACAGGCAGGCAGGCAGGCAGGCAGACAGACAGACAGACAGACAGACAGGTTGGTCTGAGCGAACAGTGGGTCAGCACGCTTCCAGATCCTGCAGGGATTCTGCTAGTTCATCTTCTTCTTAGAGAGGCACCTGTTGTGGTTTTGGAGAAAATCTGCCTCCATTGTGACTTCAGAAACCAAGCAGAAGTGAAGACTTTGTGGGATTTTGTGCCCGGCAGCATCTCAAACAGATTGATCTAACCAAGGAAAACTAGGCTGGGAAAACGGATGCAAAACTACACTTACTGCAAATTCGGCATAGGAGCCAGCAATAGAGGCATTAGCCTGAGGGATCCCTTTAAAGATGGAGAAGTTTTCCTTGTTTCGGTCAAGTGCTCGGGGAGGCTTTGCGTGTCCGGGGGTTAGCAGGCCGGCTCCCTACAACCAGAACGATAAATGTGTTTCCTTTGCCACCTTGGACTCGGGTATTTCAGAGGAAAAGCAGCCAAAGGACAGATGAGCACACAGAGCTGCAGAGCTGCCTCTGGCAGACTGAGGGTCAGACACACCCCGGGCAGAGAACGCACCTTCTTGGCTGAGAGGGGCGCTCTCCGGATGAACGACTGACACTTGCTGGCGCTGAGGCCTGAGCTCAGCAGACTGGCGGGGGTGGACGGGGTGGAGGTGCTGTTGAGCTGAGGTGCACAGACGAGGAGGGTGAGTCCACTCACACACGTTCTTACCTCCGTAGTCGCATCACGCTATGCCGGCGCTTTACCTTCCTCACTTTCCCATGCATGGGAGTCCCTGACATCCCCCTCTTAGACGGGGTTCTCGTAGCAGTCCCGAACAGCATGTCCTCCTGCGTCTGTTTAGTCTTCTTCAGTTGCTGTTTGAAACAGAAAGTCAGGAGGGCCGTCTGGTCTTGTTCATGATGTCTGCATCAAAGTCGTAACATAACTGATCTGTGTGAGATCTCAAAGGCTTTTCTGTGCGTGTTCAGCGCGATGACGTACCCTCTCCATTTTCTCTCTCTCCTTCTCGGTGTGGTGCTCGTCCCACTGCTGCTGCACGTACTCCAGGAACTTCTGACCACCGACCAGGAACTCCTTCCCATGCTCCAGTTCCCAAATGTCCATCTGGGCCTTCAGAGTCTTCTCAAGCTGGAACAAAGAGGAAAGCATCATGATAACCCTGATATCTTCCTCCCCTGCTGGGCGACCCTGGTACTGCACCAGCCTCCTCACCTGTTTCTCTTCACATATCGTTCCTTGTTCTGCTAAGTTTTGAAGTCTAGTCCATACAGACAAGACCCTTTTTCCCCTCTTTTTAATCCCTCCAACAGTTTCTTTCATAAGCAGTTGCTTTGATAACCACCCAGCTGTCATATCTACTGACAAAACTATCAAGAGTGTTTAGTCGTCACCTTGGGCAAACTTTTCTGCAGGTCGGTTCTTTGTTTCTCCTCTTTCAGGAGGTTCCCACCTCGGTTGTTGAACCTGGCAGGGTCATTGGCTTTTTTCTGAGATGGGGAGTGTATACACACACACACACACACACACACACACACACACACACACACACACACACACACACACACACACACACACACACACACACACACACACACACACACACACACACACACACACACACACACACACACACACACACACACACACACACACACACACACACACACACACACACGCGTTATCACACTGAAAACGTGTCGTTTTCATGCTCCCATACTAAAGTCACAGGGGTGCCTCTTACATCCAGTTCCAGATACAGGGTCCAGTTATCCTGCCATTTCATGACTCCCTCAAAGAGTTCTCTGTGGTCCTCGTAATTCTTCTTCAGGGTCTTGACCTCAGCCTCGTGCAGCTCGAGAAGCTCCTCAGTGAAATCATCTGTGGGGCAGAAGAGACGTTCTGAGTCCTGCGGTCCCATCACCAGCCATCACATCATGCAGGACTGTTCCTCACCAGAGACGTATGGAAGGAAGGTCTCCTGCTGCTCCTGGCTGTAGAAGCACCTCTCCCACAGAAGAGCGATCTCAGCTCGGATCGCTTCGATGAATCTTTGCATGCTCTGCTTTTTCAGGACCTCAAGACGCTCGACCTCGGCTCTGAGCTGCAGACAGAACATGTGCGTTGAGACTTGTTCTGGAGTTTGGAGCAGCACCAGGATCCTGCAACGTCTGACTCCACTGGGGGAGGATTCCTTACTGCGGCCACGTTTCTCTTCTTTGAGTGGACCATGTGCTCAGACAGAGCTTCCCTCTCCTCTGAAGGAATCTGAAGTCTCTCCCACAGCTCCTGGATCTTGGTGCGGAAAGCTGAGCAACGCACCTCAACCTCAGCCTTGCGCTCTTTTAACTGCATTACAATAACAACTCATTAGCCAAAGGTTTGAGATCCTGTGATGACAATGATGTACAGTTACATTCTCTTAAAAAAGAAAAACCCTTGGATTGAAAGGTTTGCCTCCACTTCAAATGAGGTTCATATCTAGAAGCAATCATGACAAGATCACCTGGACGAGGAGCACATTCAGGGCAGCGATGTTGTCGTCAGACAGACAGAAAGCCTCTTGATCCTCACACATCACGTCCGTCTCAAAACTGGTCTCCGGCTCCTTCTCCAGATCATTCATGCAGGCCACAATCTCCCTCCTAATGCTCACAAACACGTCATGACGACGCTCCTACAAAGAAAAATAATCGTCATCCAATAGCCCTGGAGATGAAATAAAGGAAATGAGAAAAGAGGAGCGTCAGTTCAACCTTTTCCTTGGTCAGCTCCTCCAGGTAGGTGCGATACGCCTCCAGCTGCTGCACCGATGGCACTGAGTCCTTGTCGATGCTGAACGGGCTGGTGCACAGGATGTCGCACAGCTCTCGGTCTTTGCTGAAAAGACTCTGGAACTCCTCGATTCGTTGCTTCTTGTGTTCCCTCAGCGCCTCAAGGCGCGTGCGAGTGTTCTTCTCCGTCTGCAGCATGGTGCAGCCGTCCTCCCTCTTCAGAGACATCCAAAGAGTTAGTTGGAACCCTTACTTTGCAAAATCCACAGAAAATAGACATTTTGCAAAAAAAAATAAGAGAGGCCGTACCTCAAAGAGGGGCAGGTGCAGTTCAGTGCACAGGTCGCTGAGCTCCTTCATGCTGGACTCGATGCTCTTCAGGATTCTCTTCTTCAGCCCTTCCTCTTCGGAGATCATCAGATCCAACAAGCCCTGAACAACAAAACCGTAGAGGCTCATTTGTGTGCTCGTTGTGGTGAGAGCACATTCTACACTTACTGAAAGGTCCATGGTTTTCTCAGAGCCCTGCGGCCTGCATGTTAACAGGGATCTTTAGTCAGTTTCAATACTTTTTAAAGACCTTCTAAAAAAAAAAAAACCTCTCGATTCCCCTTTCAAGTTGTAAACGGCTCCAGACTTCAGGGCCTTAATTTCTTAAATGTGTGCAATGTGTTTTAAGACCCCGAGGACAAACTTGTTCAAAGCATCCCTGGGAAAGACATTATCATCAGTGTGTGATTAATTACTAATGTTCCATCTATCTTAAAGTAAAACTCTATATCAGAACCAGTCCGACACGATTCCGGTTTAACATTTATTATCTTAATTCAGTCACCATTTAATCTGTACTGCCACCACCCACACCTGAGTTATGATAGAGGGGGGGGGGTCTCACCTCAGCCTGTATTGTAAACTACAATGACTCACCTGGATGTGCTTGTGGACATCGTTGGTCCTCTGCAGCCTCTGCTCCTCAGGGATCCCGATTTCCTCCCAGATCTCCTGCAGCCGGATCAGAGCCCTGTTCAGGTAGGCCACAGACTCTGCTGCGTTGACTTCACTGGAGGAAAACATCAAGTCCAGAAGGTCAGAGATCTGAGTCCTTAGGACCAAGACTAGCTCACAGAGGTGGCGGTCTCAGCAGAGCTAGTAGATGCTTTATAACACGAGTAGGAGCCTGTAGACTTCATAAAACATCCTAAATGCCCCACTGAGTCGTTTTAGGATATTTCTTTAGTTTTCTGAGTCCCTTTCACGGTTTGCTAACTAATCGGTCTGGAAGTATTGTTAGCAGCTAAGAAGCTAAGTCCGCAGACTCTAAACACGCCTGTAACAGAAACCAAATGCGGTTGGTAAGATAATAATAATAAGATACCGACCTTCTCCTCATGTTTGCCACCACGGACAGGTAAACTTTACTTGATAAAGTTTATCTAAAAAAAAAAAATCAAACAAATCGGTGTGAACTAGGTCTACAGCCTTCTCGACGGTGTTTGAAATGTGCTTCAAAACAGTATGAGGATTCTGATTGGCCGGTTTCAGTGACGTCAAACAACAATTCCGGGAGTTGTCTTAAAGGGCCAGCGCCAAGACCTGGCGACTGACTACTAGACGTAGCACTGACTAGATTTTCTAAAATCACAAATCTAACCCAGCATAACAAAAACAATTTAGTGAGTGATTTACAGATAAACAGACCTCCAAGGAGTTTACATGGATGTGAACAAGCCAACTCATCCGAGAGGAAGAGGAAGTAACCAAAGAAAACTGAAAAAAAGTTTGTTCACTCCTGGACTCAATGGATTGAATGGATGGAAGTCTGAATTACAAGAATGTCCCGCTGTGTTTAATTCCCTAAAATCTAGGGAACATCCAGAGCCTAGACAGAGAATTTGGTGGGTGTTTGTACATACGTTTCAACCCAATGAACTACAATTCCCACAACTCTCCTCGCTCCTCCGTCACATACCTTGAACCAATGACAGGACACGTCTGAGTCACGTGTCCAGCTGCGCAGGAGATTTGAATTGTTTGTGTGTTGATGTTGCTTCGCAGTTTTGAAGCAGAAAACACAATCTGTGGCTTTTCAGGGGAATTTAAGGTTCGTACTTTGTTCAACGTTTAATCATTTGATAACTGCGCTAATTCCACGAGCCGCTGAATCTGTAAACGACATGTTTAAAGCGTTGTAACGTTTCCTTGAAGCTCACTGCTGAGCTAACGTTAAAGCTAACATGCTGCACAGTGACTGAAGTTCGTATTCCGACTCGGCATACTGTCATTTCTCCAAATCGCTCTAAAATGTTGTCTTTTTAGTTTAATATCAGCCGCCAAAACACCAGTGTAGCTCTGAGCCAAATGCACACTTGAAGTGTAAACTGAAAGTGTCGAGCTGTTTTCTTTACAACTGATGTTTCCTTTATTCCACTATACACGTTAAATTGTGTTGTTTGTTGTTGGCTTTGTTTTATTCGTTCTTTGGTCACATCTTTAAATGATTTAATGACTGCTGAACAGAAGGTGAGGACTGGTATGAGTGATCTATGCTTCTAGTGCAACTCTATCTAAAGATAAATAGATACCTTATTGATACCAGATGGGTAGGTATTTTATTGATCCTGACATGGGAAATTCTTGTGTTGCAGCAGCATGGACAACATTAAAAACACGCACTGTACCATATAATTAATAGAGGAAAGCAAAAAGTGTCCAATAAACAGTAAAATATTATGACATGGAAGGGAAAAAGTGTATTTACATGTGCTATGCTATTGTTATGTAAGGAGTGATAAATAATAGATTAATAAACAGTTAAGGTGCTGGGTAATTGAGGTATTTAGGAAAAAACAAAGGATGTTGATCCCTCTGGGCGGTTCTGACTGTCAGTGTGTTTCTCCTCAGAGAGGAAGTGAGACTGGGATGGACCGTCGAGCTAGCAGCGGTGAGTTACAGACAGACCCTAATGCAAGGAGCTGCCCCTCATGACAGCTGGAGGTATTGTAGATTCTTGAGGCTGTTTCACCTTTAGCTAGACGCCTCTACAGCTCTGGCTGAGCGGGAAACCAAACTTCATCCACAGGGGTTAAATCTGGGTTTCCCACCAAACCTCTCAGAACTGAATAAACTCCCTGGATGAAGGTGAAACGTATTCATGAATCTACAAATAGTCCAGTTACTACGACCTCCAACTTCTTGGATTGTGGGGCGAGTTAATGATTGGTTAAACTCTTGTTCTTGTTTACTTGCAGCCTTCATGTGTTTAATTGCCCTAGTGTCTGAATCTTCCAACAGATCTGGTCTTTCTGGCTGATGAGAAGTTTGACTTTGAAGTTACTCTGTCACCTGCCAGGTAGGAAAGGCATGTCTGTCTGTGAACAGAATTATTGGCTCAAAAAGAATTGTAAATGTCATGTCAATGTCAGGTTATTGTGGTATCAAAAGAATTGTTAAATATTATATTCTTACACAGTTTAAAGTCTGCCATCATGACAGCTCATGTTCCTCTCACCTCTGATGTCTGTGATGTGACTTTGCCCTGCAGCTCCAAAGGTGAGGAAGAAGAAGATGAGGTGTTTGTGGGTCCAGTCGGTCACAAGGAGAGGTGTGTCTCTGTGGAAGTGGCGTCTCGGACTCTGGACGGCGGCTTGACGCGGGTCAGCTGGAGTCCACTGTCCGGAGACCAGCTGGAGGCTGTGTGTGAGGAAGCCCATAGACTCGCTGACTGGCTGCAGAACAGCAAGCAGAGCTGCGAAGGAAGACGCAGTGAGGATGACAAGCCCACCGACATGGAAGCTGACCCCCCAGCAGAGACAGAGGAGTTCTGCCAGGACACCGAGGCCAAACTGGGCCTTTTCAGTCAGCCCCCGCCCACTCTGAACTCCATCAAACGGGAGACCTTCTGTGTGCAGGACAGTCCTAAGAAACACCTGCCGCCTGCCATCCAGTGCCGCCTGATGAGAGGCTCCAGCTCCAGCTCTGCTTCCTCCACCCGTCCTGCCAGCTCTGCTGCCCCCGCCCGGCGCGTGTCTACCAGCACGAAGCCGCTGAGCCGCCCGGCCGCCCCCAGCTCCTCCGGCCGGCCCAGCTCCTCCGGCCGGCCCAGCTCCTCCGGCCGGCCCAGCACCTCCGGCCGGCCCAGCACCTCCGGCCGGCCCAGCACCTCCGGCCGGCCCAGCACCTCCGGCCGGCCCAGCACCTCCGGCCGGCCCAGCACCTCCGGCCGGCTCAGCTCCTCCAGCCCTGCGGTGAAGGCTCAGGCCAGGACGGGGCTGCGAGGGAGAGCCCCGCTGGGCGTCGTGCTGCCCAGTAAGCAGGTGGCACCAACAAGCTCCAGTTCTTCAAGCAAGAGCAGAGCGGAGGCGTCCAGACTGCAGCTACCCAGCAAAGTAAACAGAAGTTTGTTTTTCCCTCCACTCTGGTGTCAGTCTGCTGAGCCTGTCCCCATGGCTGGACTGAACCCTGAAGGCAGGGAGTACACCCTGGACCTAAACTGCATTATGTCACAGTGAGAGTTGCAACAATATCCACAGCTATTTTAATAATTGATTTAAGCATTTAAAATGCTTTTAGAGTATTGTTCTTATCTGCTTTATATAGATATTTTCAGCCTGTCTCTAGTCTCGAGGACAGGACAGGACACTGAGCTGTGGGCTCTTGTTTCAGGCGCGGCCCTCCAGCAGAGCGGGCTCCAGTGAGGATCTGCTCTCTGATTCAGCCAGCGTGGCCTCCGACATCAGCGACTGCTCCCTCAACTCCAGTCTGTTGGGAAAGCGCACCTTAGCTCCGCCCACCAAGGTAACACACCTGGGCCAGGCTGATTCTGGTTAGGTACGGCACTGAACCCAGACGCCCAGGTTGATGTGAAAGTGACACGTTTGTTTCATTTCTCTCAGACTGCAGTCAAGAGGCTGTCAGGAGTCAAAGCCCCGCCCCCTCAGAGCAAGAGGGTGACAGACGGGAGGAAAACGTCCTCGTCCTCGTCTTCTGTGTCCAGCTTCAACTCCAGCATCTCTCCATCCCCAGCTAAAGGTGTGCTGACAGCTAGCTGCCCCCAGGGTGTTCTATCTGTCTGTCTGTCTGTCTGTCTGTCTGTCTGTCTGTCTGTCTGTCTGTCTGTCTGTCTGTCTGTCTGTCTGTCTGTCTGTCTGTCTGTCTGTCTGTCTGTCTCTAATCTCTTCTCTCTATATCTTTCATCTCTATCTTTGTCTCTCTCTAATCTCTTCATCTCTATCTATATCTTTCCATCTCTGTTTTTTTCTACTCTTTTCAGCTCTCTCTATCTCTATACGTCTATCTCTGTCTCTGTTTGTCTCTATTATGTTATGAGTTGATGAATCATCTGTTCGTAGCAGCTCTACCAGTCAGAGCACCACTCACCGTGTTGTCTCCCTCCCTCCCTCCAGGTAAACTGAACTCGTCTCTGAACCGCAGTGTGAGCGGCCCCCAGGGCCCGGCCCCCAGCAGCATCAGCCAGCCGGCCCCGGGGCTGCGGCGCTCCAGCGTCTACGCCGCCGCGGAGCCGGCCTCCTCGGCCTCCTCGGCCTCCTCGGGCGCCGGGCGCCGCTCGCTGCTGGTCAGGAAAGCGTCGGAGGCGGAGGGCGGCAGAGCCGGCAGGTCCACCCCGCTGCAGCAGCCGCCCACAAAGAGAGGTCTGCAGAGGAGCGCCTCCATCCCCAGCCGGCCCCACAGCGCCCTGAAGGCCAGAGCCAGACCCGAGGCCCAGGTCCCTCCCACTCCCACCGGAGGAGTCACAGACGGTGAGGGGAGCAGCTCCCAGAGAGCAGCTCCCAGAGAGCAGCTCCCAGAGAGCAGCTCCCAGAGAGCAGCTCCCAGAGAGCAGCTCCCAGAGAGCAGCTCCCAGAGAGCAGCTCCCAGAGAGCAGCTCCCAGAGAGCAGCTCTCTGGGAGCTGCTCTCTGGGAGCTCCTCAAAAGCATTCAAAGCTGGGAAAATCTAGGTCCTTTCAGAAGTCTTAATGTCTGATTTGATGAGGCACTCAGCTTGTTGGTGTTGAACTTCTTTTCAGATAGTTTGACTGCATAAAGTTTGGTAGAGTTACTTGTTGGTTTATTTTAATACACTTCATTAATTCTTTGTAGCTTTGCTCCTCCCCTGCTGATCTGAGGTCTGTTGTATGGTTTTGCTCTATAGATTTAATTAAGCTACGACAAGCTATGAGTTTGATTATAGGTTTAAATGGCGATGAGGTCTTTTTATTTTGGAAGGTCTTGAATGAATTTTGAGTTCCATAGCTTCTATGTTAACTCCTGATAACAAAGATGAATGCTCTGTCTTTCTGTTCTAGCTGTGCTAGGTCCTAAGTTGGAGGTTTTCTTTGTGTCTCACTGTCTCTGTCTCTTGTCTCCAGTTGTCTCGAAGGCGTTGAAGCCGAAGAGGCTGATGTCAGCGGACAGGTAGACGACCTTACGCCACCTCCACATGCAGCTGTGGCGTCTGGATCCATCTATTGATGCCACAGCTGCAGCTCGGATCGTTCACGACCTCCTTCCTCTCCCGTAGTCTTCCTCAGAAGTCGTCTGCCGTCCCTCTGACGCCCTCTGCTGGCAGGATGCTGCAGATGAAGGTGCCTCGGCTCTCCTCCATCCCCACCCCGGTCAGGGGCCGGCCGTCCGCCATCCCTGTCGCCACGCCAACCAACCAGGCCCGGCCCGCGAGGCCGCCGCCCACTGCAGACTGTGACCCCGCCCCCATCCACACCTCAGCCAGGAAGGAGGGAGGCTACAGGTTCAGAGCTGTTTCATCGTCTGATAAAATAATCAACTACTATGATAAATGATTTAAGAATTTGAGAGAGATTTCCAGAAAGTAATGGATTTTCTTTGATCTGAGCTTCAAAAACATGACTAGTTGTTGGTTTCTTGAATCCTCAGCAACAGAAAATGTAACATTAAAGGTTATTTAAAGACCTAATCTTAGCTTTTGTGGCTCAGGTGTTTAAGTTTTTCTGTGACTTATAACCCAAAGTACTCAGACAAGAGAGAGAAAGGTTTCCAGTCCATGGACCCGACTGGTTTTCTCTTGACCAATAGGAAGGCTGTTTCCTCGTTGCCATGACAACACAGATCCTCATTCACGGCCGTGTTGTTCTTGTTTCGTGTAGCCCCGCCCTCTCAGAAACACAGGAGGCGGAGCCTGTCGACGCGCCTGTCATCCAGCCATTCTGTCTGGAGGAAGAGGAGGAGGAGGAGGAGGAGGAGGAGGAAGAGCAGCCTCATGTTGCCTCGCCTCCCAGTCCTCCACAGGCTGACCAATCAGAGAAGAGCAGAGAAGCTGGAGCGCCCGGCCAGGGCAGATCAGAGCCCGGCAGAGACCTGATCGAGCTGGAGACTACAGCCGAGAGCAGCAGCAAGCTGCAGGAGGTCAGAGGTCACGCAGTCTGAGAGCCAGAGGATTACTAATCAGTAATAATAACAACAATGATTGGATATTATATCAACATCAAGGATAGATGAATATGAACAAATGATGTAAGCAGTAAAATGTTTTTATGTCAAGACTATCTATTCAGTTAACTTCAGTTAACAACTGGATGATTGATTAGGAAAGTACCCGATCGCTCCAGCTCCATCCTCTGCAGTTCAGGCAACACTCACAGATCTTCATCGCTCTCTCGTCAGGTTCTCCTCCTGGATCTTCCTCCTCCAATCCTGCAACCTCAAGAGAAGCTGCTCATCGACCTGACCAACACCCCCGACCTGATCAAGACCAGCAGCAAGACTGGCACCACAAGTCAGGTAGCTCACGTCTGGTAGCATCCACACATTCACTGTGTGTGTGTGTGTGTGTGTGTGTGTGTGTGTGTGTGTGTGTGTGTGTGTGTGTGTGTGTGTGTTGAAGCTGTGCGTGTTTCTTTGTGCCCAGCAGCTCATCGACTTGAGCTCTCCGCTCATCAAGTGGAGCCCGGAGGACAAACGGGAGAACAGCGCTCCTCTCATCAACCTGTCCTTCTGATCCCGACTCTCCTGAAGACCTGGAGCTGAGCAAACCGCAGATCGCTGTTCTCAGAAAACTGAATGATCCGGTTAAGTTAATGACTAGAGTTTTTATCAGTAAAGTATTGTGTTTTAAATAATGAAAATAAAGTCTGTCTGCACTTGATTGTACTTTTGTCGTGCTACTCATATTGATGTCTGAATAAATGTTGTCTGTCACTGCTGCCAACCTCTCTGCTCTTTTCAGAGACGTCTCTCGAGACACGTGAACTGTCCTCAGCATTTCAGAGGTGGTGGTGGAGATGAGGCCTGGAGGTGCTTCCAGGGATTCCAGAAAACACTCCTGTGTGGAGTTTGCATGCAGATGTGTGGGTTTTCTCCAGGTGCTCTGGTTTCCTCCCCACAGTCTAAAGACATGTCCCTCCATGTTTTACAATGTTTAAAACAGTTCTAACTGTGTATAACAGTAATAGTAAACACCCCTGACAGGGGAGGAACTGACAGAGACCTCTGGGTGAGAGAGAGAGAGAGAACCAGTTTACAGTTAGAGATGCCACAGTAGCAGAGGTGGGTGGAGGGATTATTTGCACACAATAAACAGGAAAAAAGGTGGCGATTCAAAACAGGCCGAACTCACAGGAGTCAGTAGCAGTCACACTGAGTCAGTAGCCGCACCTGTCAGGAATCACGTGCTGTGAAGAACAGTGGTGGTCTCTGGTGTCTCTCAGTAGCTGAGTGTAGGGTGGTTTGCCATTGTCTGATGTGTGGGGGCAGCAGTCACACCCAGGAGGCCCAGGTCCTTCCTCTTGATGCAGAGAGCAGCTGTATACTGCAGTCAAACATACTCATAACATTTTTTCATTTTTTTCCCCACTCCTCATAGATGAGTTGGAATGAGGATAGACCAGTACATTGAGACAGCTCAGTTAAACCATTTCCTCTTCCTCATCTACAGCTGAAACAATCCAGTGAAGCAGATTTTCTTGAATCGATGATTCATTTAAGAATTAAGAATGATTATGATTTTCCTATCTCCAAATCTAACTCTGAATGGACAGTTTTATCCTGACAGCTCTGCCATGCCATGCTTCAGCCAGCCTCTTGTTTACAGCCATCTTGTTTTCTCTGGGTTACTTACCAGCTGCTGGGCCACAGTATTTCTCACAGCTCAGGATGTTGGGTTTTGTTATTCATTACCAGTTGTGATGCTCACACTGCTCAGTATGACACTTCGCACTTTGAGCATTACTCTGGAACTGCTTTCCTGGGCATCAGACACCTGAAGGATAGCCTGCTAGCATACCATGCTATGCTATGCATGAACTGCAGGTGCATGCCTTGTTCTGGAGATTTCCTTGCTCTCCAACACCCTCCACCCTCTCAGGGCCTGGGATCACCCTCTCAGGGCCTGGGATCACCCTCTCAGGGCCTGGGATCACCCTCTCAGGGCCTGGGATCACCCTCTCAGGGCCTGAGATCACTCTCTCAGGGCCTGAGATCACCCTCTCAGGGCCTGGGATCACCCTCTCAGGGCCTGAGATCACTCTCTCAGGGCCTGGGATCACCCTCTCAGGGCCTGAGATCACTCTCTCAGGGCCTGAGATCACCCTCTCAGGGCCTGGGATCACCCTCTCAGGGCCTGAGATCACTCTCTCAGGGCTTGGGATCACTCTCTTAGGCCCTGGGATCACTCTCTTAGGCCCTGGGATCACCCTCTCAGGGCTTGGGATCATTCTCTTAGGCCCTGGGATCACCCTCTCAGGGCCTGGGATCACCCTCTCAGGGCTTGGCCCAGAGGTCACTACAGAGGGCAGAGGAGGCCTCCATGGAGGTCATTGGTCAGCTTGATGTGCAGCAGGAGGGCCCTGCCTGAGCCCGAGCCTTGGTGGTTGTGCAGGATGCAGCTAAGCAGCTAAGTGCAGCCTCGGCTGTTTGCCAGCTGATGTCAATCCTGGTCCAGGCCCGGGGCTAGGGGTGCTCAGAGCAGGAATGAAGAAATGAAGATAGACCAGTAAATGTAGACCACTCATCTCTCAAAGAAAGCCACTGCTCAGTAATAGGATACAGGGAAGTGATGTTTTACTTTCCCTTTCACTGAGCTCCTTCCTTTGGACGGGGAGAGCAGGTATAAATTTCAGCTCAGCTCCAGACACACCGTAGAAGAGCTGAGCCAGAAGAGCTGAGCAGCAGCACAGCCATGGATCGAGACCTGGCCCTGGAAGCTCTGAGCGCGGTCTGCCATGCAAGGGTCACATCTGTCCAGAAACAAAGCGATGTTGTTGATGCAGTAGGGGCAGGCGTGTTTTCAAGACCAAAGCCACTGTCTGTCAACCGTCTTATCTCGCTGGTGCTGGATGGGGATCATGCCAGGTATTGTCAAGTTTGTCGTTTTATGTTCCTGCAAATCCCAAGTCATTATAACAAAGTTACTGTTAGGAAATGGTGGAAAGTGTATTCCCACTACTCTGATTACATTTTGCTTACGTAAAAATAAAAGTACAGGTTTAAAAATATACTTAAGTTAAAGTAAAGAGTAGCTTGTTAAAAGTTATTCAGAACCTTTTGAATGGTTTGAACTGTGGATCCACCGTTTCTTAGCAGTTTCTAACTCTATTGAATGTAATTCTAACTTTGTAGAGCTGATTGTTCTCATTAGATAATCTAATCCAGTTTTACATATACTCAACTCACTCATTCAAAACTTATTTTGACTCAATGGCATTTGATCCCATTCTGTCAATACTAAGAAACTGAGTTTCTTAGGAGTTACTTAACTTAGTTGCAAAAAAAAACAACATTTCTAGGTCATTTTAAGGATCTTTTTTGTCTGACAAGGGCTTAGGGGTTCGGGGTTAGGGTTAGAGAAAAGTTGTCTCGTCTCATCTCGTTGACTACCACTTATCTGGGTTGTGGGGGCAGTCACACCCACAAGGCCAAGTCCTTCCTCTTGAACTACAGAGAAGCAGCTTCATCTTGTAGCATGCTCACAATCTCCCTTCATTTCCTCACAGGTGAGCTTTGGAATGAAGATGGACCAGTAAAGTAAATTCAGAAAGCTCAGCTGTCAAGGAAACAAAGAGTTAAACTGCCTTCTCCTCTTCTTCCTCCTCCTCTTCCTCTTTCTTTTTTACGGTGGAAACAATTACTCAAGTGATTTGAATATTCAATCCCCCCAAAAAAACATCCAAGCAGATTATCTTGAATTGTAACTTTGTTTATGAGTTAAGAGCAATGGTTGATAATAAAGGTTATTTACGATGTTCCTACCTGTGTGCCTATATACCTGCACCTGTATGCAGCGCAGTATGCATTCATGCAAATATAGACTTCTGGACTTTTCAGACGAATCACCAAAAGCTTAACTGATGGTTACATTTGCATGAAGCTTTCTGAAGCCTCTCCCCTCCCTCTGTGTCCACACAGCCCAGCATCCAGAGCCAATTACACTGGGATCCAAAAGGGAGCGTCTCGAGCATCGGCCTGCAGATCCTTTGACGAAGTCGACTCTAGTGCATTAATGCCTATTGTGATAGACTATGATGAGTTCTTTGACCATGGGTATGATTATAATTTCACCAACGTGGAAGACGCAGCGACCTACTACAGAGGAGGAGAGAAGTACGAGCGTCCATGTGGATGGGAGCGTCTCGCCCTCAAGGTAAATATTGAGCAAAACATCATCTCTGCACACGTGAACAAACACCTGCTGAGCTGATCATTTTCATCAAAAGATTGAATCTGAAGTAGGTGCTAAAATTTGCAGGTTTTTGAATGTTTTCTGGACGTTAACTTGTGTCTCAGGTCCTGAATAAGTACGAGGACAACACCTGGCTGGGGACCATCTGCCGCAGCACGGAGTCTGTGTCTGGCGAGTGGCCCGTGTCCTACCACGGGACGTCCATGAAAGGAGCTGAATCCATCATCAAGAGTCACTACAAAGTACTCATCTTCTCATCTTCTTCATCTACTGTAATCGATTCATACATGACATGCATATAGAGGTTTTGAGCGAATGAGTGAGTGCTGATTGTGCTGTGCAGATACTGTCATTGAAAAGCCTTGACTTTCCAGAGCTTAGGGCTCAGTATCTTGCCCAAGGACACTTTGACAAGTAGGCTGCACTTGGATGGGATCAAACCACCGACCTTCCAATCCATAGACAGTCACTCTCCCCCGAGCCACTGTCATATTAATCTAGTTTCACATCATCACAGAGAAAAGTCATGAGTGCATGAAGTGCTGAGTTCACTGTTTTCCAAGCTTCTAACTCTTATTTTGTGTTAAACAGGCGGGCCCGCGTCAAGCGTACGGCAGGGGGGTTTACTCCACTCCAGACCTCTCTATAGCTGAGAGTTACAGCACCATGTTCACCTCCTCAAAGACGGGCAAGACGTACCGAGTGCTTCTCCAGAACCGCATCAACCCAGAGTACAGGCAGAAAGTCTTAGACAACAGGTACTGGCTGATTCCCATCCCCCAGGCTTCATCAGCTGAAAAAGAGCAGCGACTGGTGGATCAGGCCATCCGCCCGTACGGCCTCCTGCTGAAAGCGATCTGAGGTCCTCAGTCATGCTGTCGGGTCAGCTGTATCCTCGTGGTTCAGGATCTGGACCTGCAGGTCTCAGGTTAAAATCCCCCCATTACTGGAGGACCTCCAAGCTGCAAAGCTAATTGCAGTGGCTGAATCAAAAATCAATCAAGCCATCAAAAATCAATAAACTCTGCCTTAAATTTCTCTTTTGTTAAGCTAAGCTTGTTAAAGTTTTCCACATCTGAATGATGTAAATTATCATTGCTCTCCTTAGAATGACAGACCAATACAAGTACAAGGTTACAAAACATTGTAATTAGAAAATCATATTTGAGAACAGATCTAGATGACCAGCAATCTGTAGATGGTCAGAGGTCACACACATCCAGGTCCCACACACTTTATCCGGGTCCAGGTCGTGGGGGCAATAGTCAACTGACCTCAACGGGAGTAGTCGAGTGATGGATGGAATACAGTTCTGTCCAAGTCCCAACCCTCACCTATGGTATGAGCTGTGTGGAACAACTGGAAGGATAAAATCGCTAATACAAGCACTTGAACTGAGTTTTCTCCAGCAGGTGGCTGGGCTCAGCCTGAGAGACAGGGTGAGGGGCTGAAATATCCGGGAGAGGCTCAAGGTAGAGCCACTGCTCCTCTGGTCAAACTGCCCCTACGACCCAGACTCAGATAAACAGCCGAAGAGGAGATGAGTCTAATAGCAGGGTTGGAGAGTCATGAATTACATGTATCAGAATGACATATTTATAATCTAAACTACAAATAACCGTATTTTGTTAAGTGGGTGTATTCTGAAAACATTTACTTTCTTAAAAGGATTACCTGTAGGGCTTACTTTACTGGACATTTACCAATAGAATGAATGAAGGCAGAGACAGCAGGGAGGGAGACTGTGGACATTAATAAAGGTGAAGGAAGTTGAAGACTGTTGACTCTTGGATGCCATTTTTCTTTAAGTATTATCAGTTGTAGGACAAACTGTATGACTGTGGACTTTTTCCCTGAAGACAGTAATAAGATTGTTCTCTAAAGGGCTAGGGTTAGGCTAAAAATAACTTTGAAGTAAGGTGTAAGTAATCGAAAAGTATTTAGAATACATTTCTTCACTTGTGTAGTTCAAGGGAACAAATTAGGGATGAGAGTTTAGGACATGCAGTCAGTAATCTGCAGGGGAATACATTTTCAAAAGTAGCCCTCCCAACACGCTCTAAGTCCTTTCTTACCATCTTCCCCTCCAAGTCTTTGGGGAAAACGGGTGGTTTGCTATTTACCTCCATTCAGAGCCGCGTGAGGGTGTAGCTGCCTTATGCACACAAGCAAACAAGTGAAATGAATGAAACCATATGAAACAAATGGCTCATAACACTGAGTTCATAACTGTCCCTTCACATGAGGTCATACAAGCCACAGTATATTTTTTAATAAAAAAAAGGTAAACTATTTGTTTCTTTAACAATCACATATCTGGATCCGGGTCAACGGGGCATGAGATGAAAAATGCATGAGTCATGAGCAGCACAGGACTGATTGTGAGGAGCCAGCTCCTCTGCACAGACCAAAGCAAAGCCTGGTCTGCCTTTCATCACCTCCACTAACATCTGCTGAGTCACAGTCTGCACTTCCTGTCCACAGCCCGAGTCTGTTTGCTGCTGGGACGTCGGCATTTCTGCTGCATATGGAGACTTTTAAAAAGCATTTAAGGCAAATTAATAATACATATTATTCTATGGCAAAATATTTGCTCAGTAATTGGATGCAGGGAAGTGATGTTGCACTTTCACTTTGACTGAGCTCCTTCACCGGGGAGGGGGAGGAGGGTATAAATATCAGATGAGCTGCAGACGCACAGCAGAGGAGCTGCAGCACAGCCATGGATCGAGACCTGGCCCTGGATGCTCTGAGCGCAGTCTGCAATGCCCATGTCACGTCTGTCCAGAAACAAAGGGGTGCTGCTGCTGGAGCCAGGCTGTCAGGAGGAGGAGGAGGAGGAGGAGGAGGAGGAGGACCACCGTTACTGTCTGTCAACCGCCTGGTCTCTGTGGTGCTGGATGGGGATCATGCCAGGTATGCTTCCTGCAAATCCTCCAAGCTCCAAGTTCTAGCAAAGTACCTATCAGACAGCGGGGGATAGAGTGGTGACATGTTACATGTCCTTCTTTTTTCCTGAATTTAGTTACAGAAGTGATTCACGACGTAGCAAAGCAGAGGAGGAGAAATGGAAAAGGACTGCAGGGGTGTGTCAGAGATGAGAACAATCCCGGATCGTGACGTTTACGTCTCAGGGACATCTTTTATGTTTCTCGTGCAAGCAGCATGTTAGACAGTTTACCCCCTGTATGTGCGGTTGCCAGATATGGGTTTGTCAGCTGTCAGAGAAAGCGCCACTTCTTTGATATGAGAGCTGTGCTCTAATTCAGACCTTGCAGAGCTAAACTGTAAACATTTGCATGTGTCCCTCTGTGTCCACGCAGCCCGGCCTCCGCTACCAACTACTTGGAGCTCCGAGGCGGATCGCGTTGTGCGACGGTCCGCCGGGCCTTCCACATCGAGGAGACCGCGGGAGGAACGCCTCACGTGATCGACCACGATGACTTCTTTGACCACAAGTTTGATTACGATTTCACCAACGTGAGAGACTCAAGGACGTACTACAGGGGAGGAGAGCCGTACAAGCGTCCGTGTGGGTGGTACCGCTTCGCACTCAAGGTATAGCATGTGTGCTCGAATATCATCTGTGTGCAGATAAAACTCATATTCTCACAAGAGAGTGTGAGTTTATGGCCTTGTTTTCCTCTCAACCGTGAACTAAAATGGATTAGAATTAGTGAAATGCACTGCCTGGCCAAAAAAAGTCATGAGCAAGAGAGGCTTGTAAGTAAATATATTGGATAGAAATATATGTTGTGACATTGAAACACAGCCACAGCGAATGAGTGCCTCAATCCAAGTTGAAGGCGGTCCAGCAAAGATTTCTCTGGCCAAGCAGTGTATAAATTCCTGGACAGATGGAGCCTCAAAATGCATCTGGCTCGTCTGTAAACAACACAGCTGAGCTTGAACTGGTTAAGGGACAAGCATTAAGATAAGATACAATAAGATAAGACAGATAAGAACTTCATTTACCTCAAAAGGGAAATCATTCTGTCCAGCAGCCGAAAATGACACAAAGGGCCATCACAATACCTGGAGGTGCTAAGATTTCCAGGATGAACCAATGTTTGATGAATGTTTTCAGGACGTTAACATGATTTGTGTCTCAGGTCCTGGATAAGTACGAGGACAACACCTGGCTGGGGAACAATGACCGCAGCACAGAGTCGGTCCCTGGCGAGTGGCCTGTCTCCTACCACGGGACGTCCAGGAAAGGAGCTGACTGCATCATCGAGGATCGCTACAAGGTACTGGTTTCCTCAGATGGTTTCTTACACCTTTCTTAGCCTGTCTTAAAAAGCAGCTAGCATTTAGGGTTTGTTATCACGTCCAGGGGGAGTTAGGTGGAGTAGAGTAGAACCGCACCATTTGTGGATCATAAGATACATGCTTATGTTGCACAAAGTGTTAGAATGTGTAAATGATATATATGATAAATAATGACATTAAATTGATATGTGACAAACTGCCATAACTGGATCCGTACAGAAATGAGAAATGAGTCTATATGATAAATAATGCTTTCTGGTTACTTCCGACAAGGAAGTAGTTTCCTCTCTGTTGAAACAGAGTGGCATGAATCATTCCTAAACTAGCGCTAATCAGTCCATATGTTTGTATTTATAACGTTCTTTTCTCACAAAATGAACACATGTTTTCCTTATTTCTTGAGGAATGACCAGATAGATGTTCTCTAAGCAGTTCTCTCTCTCGAAGGAGGTTGATTTCATGTCGGAATACGCACGTGTATGCTCCATCCTAGTGTCTCGTTGTTATTATCATTCTATGTGCTTTACCTTTAAATGACTTTGTCTTGGACAGGAAATAATCAATAGTATACAGTGGTTGTTAATTTTCATGCATAATCATACAGATACTGATGTCTTCACTGTTGGAAATCATTGGAAAGGTCTTGACAAACATGAACAT
Source organism: Karalla daura (assembly GCA_029224185.1). Classification (NCBI taxonomy): domain Eukaryota; kingdom Metazoa; phylum Chordata; class Actinopteri; order Chaetodontiformes; family Leiognathidae; genus Karalla; species Karalla daura. Next base: position 23,810,498 of record CM055196.1, read on the forward strand.
CCTCCACAGAGGAAAGTTGCTGGACTCCGTCTTGTATTTTGTGTTGAACAGGCAGGCCCTCGTCAACTCTACGGCAGGGGGGTTTACTCCACTCCAGACCTCTCGATAGCCGAGGGCTACAGCACCACGTTCACCTCCCCAAAGACCAACAAGACGTACAAAGTCCTCCTCCAGAACCGCGTCAACCCGGAAAAGAGGAAGAAAGTCAACGACGACAAGTACTGGCTGATTCCCATCAAGAAGAGCGAGTCAGCTGAGGAGGAGCAGGAGCTGGTGGACGAGGCCATCCGCCCCTACGGCCTCCTGCTGCAGCCTGTCTTTGAGCTCTGCTGTCAGATGTGATGGTGAAGGATGAGGACGTTCCTCTGGAAGCCTGGCAGGAGGCAACCTTCCAGCCGCTCCTCGGATATGTGCTTTCGATCAATTACATTTCTGTCTGTCTCTGTCTATCTGTTGAACCTCTCAAGGACTAACTTCAGACGCTTTCCTCTAACCAATGAGCCCAAAGTCAGGAGCTCTTTCCAACCACTACCAGATGTGAAGCATGGTGGATAACTGGAGGAGGCCATCACCAGGAGATGCTCTTGTCAGAGGAGACATAATCAGGACCATCCTGACTTTACTCACATGTAGTTAGGAGCACCCCATCCTGTCTTTAAGAAGCTCTTCAAGAGCGTCTCCTCTCTGAACTTCACACCTTTCACTATGGCCTCTTCTATACTCTATATCTCCTCTTACCTAGTGCTTAAACTCTTAAACTCTTCCACTGGTACTTACTCTACTGCTCTCTGATTCCTTGGTCGTCTAAATAATGTAGAATAATATTTATTGCTGCACTAAAGTCTCTGGTGAGATGTAGCCTGAATGTTTTCTCTCCTGTGTGCAGTCAGCTGCTCTGGTCTATTTCCAACTACTAACAGATATTGTGATCAAAGAAAAAAAGAAAAGAGTTGCATTGTTGAAACAAATCTTTCATGCAGGTTTATTTAATTGCATTTATAAGCATTGCTCTGCACGCAGCTTCATATTGAAGCATTTCATGAACACGATCTTCAGTTTCTTTCTTTTGTTTACATAATTTTGTACCCCAGGGAATACGTTTAATGTTGCTTCATCGCGCACTATAGAATAAAGTCATACATGACAACGATCTCAGTGATGAAAGGAGTCATCAGGTCCTGACTTCTCACGCTCGTCATCCTCATTCCGACCCACTGAAGTCCACATCTTCACACAAACGACGACAAGGTAAAATGTTATTGCTCTACGAGGAATAAGAAGAGAAAAAGAAGCGGAAATGGGTTAGGGTTAGAGGTTTACCCTGTATACTGAATGAAAACAAAAAGAATAAATAAGACTAAAAGGTTTGATAATAGCTCTACTTTAACTGTGCAAATGGCTGAGGCCTAGTGGGGGTGCAGCAGGTGTCTGGAGGACGTTTGGTCTCACTGACGTTTTCCTCCATGTTTAGCTCTCTGAAGGTTTATTTACCTGGTTCACGGTGGGAAACAGCAGCGTGTTTTCAAGGCAACGTGCACCTTATCAGCAGGTAAAGGGGAGGCTTCTCTTTTTCCCCCTGGATGAACTCAGTGTTATAAACAGAGGTGGCAGCGTCGTCCGGGTGTTGACAGACAGGGCAGACATGGCCTCCTTCACGCTCACACTCGGCCTCCTCGGCCTCCTCCTGCTCTCCAGCTGCTCCTGGGCTGACGAGGAGGTGAGGAGACTTCTGACTGGATAAAGTTTAACGTAAAGGCGAGCTGGAGCTGTCTTGTACATGCAGGTTTTGGTGCATAGTCTCTTTGTCTGCTTTAATGCATTTTAGATCCCAATCTGTGTTCCAAACTGTCAAATTTAGAGGGAAATTTTGAAGAAAACTTAAGCAACTGTGAGATGTTCAGCACAGCTATTATCAGCAGCTCAAAGTAGCAGTAAATTAGTTTATTTACTCTAATTTCAATCATTTTTCTTCCCTAATCTCTTACAATGGTTCATCCAGACAAAAGCAGCCTCCTGATAGCTGATCATGAATAGTCAGTCTAGCTTTGCAGCAGCTGAGAGGATCAGTGTAATGTAAAAGGGATGATATGGGTTGTGTCTGACTGGATAGTCCATGACCAAACTTGCAGCTACAAGAAGCGACAGTAGAACTGTACAAACAGAGTGTGCAGAAAGCTGTGCCCAGACTAATGCCTGCTGTCATCTGGCTGAACCAGGCCCTGTCGGTCTCTGAGCGCCTGTGGAGAGCAAACAAGGATGTCGGTAAGGAACACGTGCAAATACATAGAAACAGCTGCAAACAGATGTCCTGAATGAGAAAGATTAAAACGACAAAATGACATATGGGACACACAGGCTTTGATGTAAACGTGCACCACGTGACCGCGGGTGTGTCAGTGAAATATGGATGAAGGAGATTTTTTTATTTGCATCTGGACTGCAACAGGCATGCAATAATAAAAAGTTGAACTATACTGTAAGTGCACTAAACTCACATATTGATGCATAAGATCGTAGGAGAAGGACTACACACAAAGACCAGGTGCAAACATGGCAGATTAGACAGATGGAAAGTTTATTTATATCACAACTGTAAGATATCTTTGGCAACAAGGTGATGCAAAACAGACAGAAACTTTATATTTTTTGCAGCATTTATGAAACTGTGAGATGATCGGACACAACAGAGACAGTAATTCAAATATAATCCAGTATAATCCTCCATTTAAAGTGCAGAGGGGAGGATCTCTTGGTTTTTCACTGGTTTTTCATCTGCAGACAACATGTCAATGTGTAGCACCATCCTGCAGGCAAAAAGACCTCTACAGCTTCACTAGACTGAAAGACTGAAATCATTTCTTGGCATAAATTCAGCCTGTGATCAGACCTTCTTCAGTGTGTCGTTATGTTTGCACATGACGAAACATGTCAGTACTCACTCTACATTAACAGCACTGTCCTGTGTCTGTAGATCAGGTATGAGGTGGGTATGGCAGAAATAAGGTGCAAGTCCGTGGTCTAATGAGAGTTTGAGGCTTTACCATGCTTGTCCTGCAGTTCGTAAGGAGGGAGAGCCTTTGGTCATAGACGACATCGCCTATGACAGCGAGAACGAGAGGAACGCAGATCCCTGCACCTCATACGGCTGCATGTGGGGCAAATCCAGCGATGGAAATGTCTACGTGCCCTATGTCATCGCCTCACATTACTGTAAGCAACTTCAACTTTGACTTATCTGAAGTGGCCATCCATAACAGCATCACCTCAAGAGATGGAGAGCTATGATCTCACCTCGTGCTGTAGAGCTGCAGCATCCTCAGAGACCTGGAAGAACATCCAGCCAGTTAGCGGTTGCAGTAGTCCAGCCTGGAAGCAACTAACACATGGACTAGCTCCTCTGCTCCGTCTAGGACTAGGTGGAGTACATGCCTAATGTTCCAAAGCTGACAGTAGGTAGTCCTAGGTTCTCTACAATGGAGCTAGGGGCAATAGCAAAGCTATGCTACAGTGCTATGTCATATACTGAATCCCTAAAGGGCTTTTACCCTAGAGGCAATAACTCTTTTTTTTCAGTTCAAGAGTTCAAGAGAGGAAAGTTACGGATCATCCAGGTGTCAGTGTAAAATAACTGCGTGTCCTCAGGATTAGCAGTGAAAATCTATGTGTTGTGTTTCCTGTTGATATTACCTAAAGTGGCTGGACCGAGGACAGAGCCCTGTGGGACTCCATCACTTTTAATGATGCGAAAAGACTTAATGTAGCATATGAAGCATTTGGCCAATCAGAACTTTAAAGCTGTGTGTGTGTGTGTGTGTGTGTGTGTGTGTGTGTGTGTGTGTGTGTGTGTGTGTGTGTGTGTGTGTGTGTGTGTGTGTGTGTGTGTGTGTGTGTGTGTGTGTGTGTGTGTGTGTGTGTCCTCAGCCTCCCGGGAGCGCTCCATCATCGAGCGTGGGCTGATCTCCTTCAACGATGTCTCCTGCATCCGCTTCGTCCCACGCACCAACCAGAGAGACTACCTGAACATCCAGTCTGACTCTGGGTAACACACTGTGTGTGTGTGTGTGTGTGTGTGTGTGTGTGTGTGTGTGTGTGTGTGTGTGTGTGTGTGTGTGCGAAATAAACCTATGAGGTACGAACTTACCAGTAATGTAATGAAATGTTTTAGACACTAACATGATTGACACAGTATTAAAAACATCCTTTGAAAATGTAATAACTGGTGACTATAATGGGATAAAACCTAAATATGAATGCAGTTCTTACAAGAAAATAGTGAATGATTTGAATGCATAAGCAGGCTACAGTATTCCTTCATGTTACCCATGTTCCCTATTAATAGGACTGTAAAGGCCCTGAGACATGTCTGATGAGGCCAGCGTCCCATAGCTTCTATGTGAAGACACCAGGATGAATGCAGCCCTCCTGCCTGAGCTCTGCCTGGTCTCATGGTGCCTCTCTGTGGCTCCACAGCTGCTACTCGTACGTGGGCCGTCGTGGTTACTCCCAGACTCTGTCCCTGGACCGTCAGGGCTGCCTCTACCACAACACCGTCCAGCACGAGCTGCTCCACGCCCTCGGCTTCAACCACGAGCAGTGCCGCTCCGACCGGGACCAGTACATCCGGGTCCTGTGGCACAACATCCAGCCCGGTACGCACTCTGGACTCTTCTCTCAGTTCTCTCTCTTCTTTCCCACAACCCAAGATCATGTAATTGGCAGCAGAGTGGAGTTTACTCTTTACTGATATATATAGTTTATACTGTATACTGTATTCATTCATTTCTACTCTCTTGTATGGCACCTTTATTACTATGCTGCTGGGATGTAAGTTTCCCTGATGGACTCATTCCAAAGGGATCAATAAAGTTACCTCTAACTCTAATTCTGTTATTTCTGATGGTGCCTGAATGCAACTTGTGCTGCCCTCTCTCTCTCTCTCTCTCTCTCTCTCTCTCTCTCTCTCTCTCTCTCTCTCTCTCTCTCTCTCTCTCTCTCTCTCTCTCTCTCTCTCTCTCTCTCTCTCTCTCTCTCTCTCTCTCTCTCTCTCTCTCTCTCTCTCTCTCTCTTTCTCAGATGTTGAATCAGTGGTCTGAAAAATGACTGAAAGCTGAACTTGGTGGTCTTTTCTGAGCGTTCTGATCGTTCTTCCTCTCAGGTTGGGAGTACGCCTTCGACAAGATCAACACTCTGAACCTGAACACACCCTACGACTACGACTCCGTCATGCAGTACCACAGGTACTTCAAACTGGTCCAAAATTTTAAAAAAAGAAGTTAAAAAATGAAAAGGATGGTATGTTCAATTCAGGCTTTTGGTACATATGCATGCATGACATATCACTGTAACTGTTAAAACCAGTAACAAAATGACAGTGCTCATGTAAAACATGCTGCAGCTCTAATGTGGAGTTGTTCAGACAAACTTTCATTGACTTTACAAAGTATTACAAAGTGTTAGCCACAGAAAGCTTAGAAATTAGATCAGAAAGATGAATTAAGAATAAGCCCTGGAAAGCTCTGGAAAATAAAAAGAAATGAAGAAAAGAAAAACGCTTCAGGCCATGTGTTCTGGACTTTTCCTCATGTGTTCTGTTGGACTGCAGGTACGCCTTCTCCGGGAACGGCCAGCCCACCATGGAGCCCATTCCCAACGCCAACGTTGAGTTCGGCACGGGCCAGCAGATGAGCAGGAACGACATCGCCAGGCTCAACAGTCTGTACAGGTGTTAGAGGACAGGTACGAGGTAGGGGCTGTACGTAGGCCTGCTGCTGTCCTCAGGGCTCTCACTCATGTCTGGACACGTCTCCTTCTCCTCCTCCAGCTGGTCACAAAGACGTCGATGGGACACCAGAATCTGGGACAGACACTTTGACATCACGTCTCCAGGAAGAAGAAGGAGACGACTACTACAATTATACAAATAAATCGTTGTATGGCATCATCCAAAGCAAATCTGAGGGTTTCATGTTGTTTTCTGTCATCACACCCAGAGCAGTGAATGTTCAACCTCTTAGCAGCAATCTGGTTTTTACCTTTTAGGGCAAGATTTCCCCAATAAAGAGGCATGAAGGAGGAGGGTTTTAGATAAATATTTATCAAGATGTGATTCCAAACTGGAAGATCCTCCAGTCTCAGAATGAATGTGCTAGCAGGAGGAGACGTCTGCTCTCAGAGGTAACTATTCAGAGCTGCCTCTGGTCTGAAGGAGTGAGGAGGCAGTCTGGGAGCTCAGGGAGCAGCAGCTGCAGGCCGGCCTGCTCGGGGCGGCGTGCTGCAGTACAGCAGGTTGACGCGCTTCACGTCGCTGCGGCTCATCTGCCTGGCCGTGCCGAACACGGCGCCGGGGTCGGGCACGGCCTCCATGCTGGGGCTGCGGCTGTCCCTGGAGAAGGCAAACCTGTGAGGGGGAGACGGTCAGAGTCTGTAACGTCCTGGAGGGGAGCGCTGGTCCAGCAGGCACGCAGAGAATCCAGCCTGATCCTGCCACTCACATGAATATAATACATACAACAATAATATGCAACTTCAACTCCTTCACTAGGTGGTAACAGGAGCTCTGCTGCAGCTTTGGAGCGAAGCGTCCACATCCAGCCTGACTGAGTAAGTAGCGTTAAAAGCGGTGACCTCTGTCCATCGGTCCAATCAAAACGTCTCAAAACAAGGATGAAAGGCACAGAGGGACCAGCCGCGAGGGACAAAGACGACCTGCTGACCTGTTGTAGTGCATGACGGAGCCGTAGTCGTACGGCGTCGCCTGGTTCAGAGTGTCCACCTTGTTGAAGTTGAAGTCTTCACCTGCAACGTTTTCAGAGGTTTTTACGTCTTTACATTTTACACGTGAGAAGGGGAAAAGGGCTCAAAAATACTCTTTTACAAATAAAACCTCTGGATTTGTTATTTACCCAGTGAAAAACATGAAAAAGTGTGTAGCTGCTGATTCATATAGTTAGGAATTGTGTTTGGCAAACCATTAAAAAAAGCTGCTCCCCTGAGTCTAAACCCGGGGCCGTTCTCATTGATTCACATGCAGTCAAACACACCCTCTGAATCCTCTAAGCTCTGAATCCACAGCTTTTGTTTTGGTCCCAGCTCCAGTCTTACAGTCAAAGCATTGACAGGCATCTTACAGAGATGGAGAGGAACAATAGTACAAATACTTTGTCACTGCACGGAAGTAGATTTTTCAGGTGTCTGTACTTTACTTGAATATTTGTTTTTCTGACAATGTTTAACTTTTGCTTTCTATATTTGGTAACTTTCTGTACACAAAACAGGCAAAGTGTTGTTTTTTCCAACATCCCTGGATGGCCTTATTGAATAGAAAGCACCTAAAGCTGTTAAAATGGTCCAGGTGCCCGTGTAAACTCCCAGCAAACAGACAGAGAGCGTGCCACCTCTCCATGCGCGGGGCGGCCCACCTCTGATGACGTTCTGCAGCAGGACCCGGACGTGCTGATCCCGGTCTGCCCGACAGTGCTCGTGGTTGAAGCCGAGGGCGTGGAGCAGCTCGTGCTGGATTATTCCCAGGGTCATGCAGCCCTGGCGGTTCAGAGACAGCGCCTGGAAGCCGCCCTGACGGCCCACGTAGGACGCACACCTGAGGAGAGAGACGCTGCAGATGTCAGCGTTCATGTCCCCGGATCCACCAGTGACTCCAGTATCCAGGATCAACACTCAAACCAGTCAATCAGCAGCATGTCTCAACTCTGATGTGCAGGAAAAGTCTATTTTCTTCTATATCTATTCTTTAAATAAATATAAGGAGTAGGGATGGGAAGAGGAATGCCGGGCAGCTCATCTACTATTTGTAGAAGAGTTAAAAAGCCTGATGGATGCAGGTCCAGAGGATCTTCTACAGAGAGAGGAGCAAACACCACCTCCATGTTCTGCTCCATCCAGGTGTTATGAAGTGGATGATCCCACTTGTTCAGAATGGACTCTTCCATCTTCAGAGCTTCATCTCTCCATCACATCACAGCAACTCCATCAGGGAAATGTGACTGAAGTCGCCTGATATTATCAAAGAGCCTCAAGATGTTTAGTCTGGATCGAGCAACAACTTCATGGAGAACTTCAGATGAAAGTTGTCCTGGCTGGATGCTGGATGTTCTCCAGGACTGTAATGAGACTCCTTTCTGAGTCTCCACCAGTACCTGTACCAGTACCAGGACCTTTCCCATCATGACTTAGGAAGAGAAAAGCTACACCTCCACTTATAACCTTCGCCATGAAAACACCTCCTCACCTCAGCTGGAACAGGCTGGAAACATCCTCCAGATTTCCTCTGTTTTCAATAGAAGAAACTCCTCCTCTTTGAGTAGTTCACAACATACAATAAAAAACAAAGTAAAAAGTCTCTTGACCAGACTTTGCTCCTACCAGTTGTAGCACATGTTCTAGCATATGTGAAAAGTAGTTTTCAGAGCTGCTGCTGGTCGGTTGGTTGTGATGCTGATCCATTAGTTTAGTCACATCAGGAAAAACCACGATCTGATTCAATCAGATCAGCGCTCCTCTCCCTCAATGTCTTTCGGAGGTCGACTGTAAGTGAATTATAAACGCTGCACATCAGGTTAGCGGCCGGGCCTCGGCCTGCACGTACCCACTCAGGGACTGGATGTAGAGGAAGTCCATCTGTTTGGTGCGAGGGGAGAAGCGGATGCAGGTGGAGGAGGAGAAGGAGTCGATGGCTCTCCTGATCGTGTCCAGCTCCTGAGAAGCTGCAGGAAAACACACACACACACACACACACACACACAACAAGAAAAAAGGAGCCTCAGGTTGACTGATATTTTCCTCAAACTGTGATCTCAGTTGCTCAGTCTGAACTGTGTTGCATAGATCAGGTTGGAAATGTTTGGAATCCACATGTAAGGCTGAAGCTCTGGCAGCTTCGTTCAGGCTCTGAAGGTGGCCGTACTCACAGTAGTGGTCGGCGATGACGTAGGGGACGTAAACCCTGCCGTCGGGGTCCCGGGGCCACATGCAGTCCCTCAGGACGCAGCGTCCCGCGCTCCTGGGGACACGACGCCGGGACAGGATGTCGCTCCTGTCTGCAGGGAGCAGGAGGCGCTGCAGGCGTGGAGCTACTCAGTCAATCAAAGGCTACTCATGTTCCAGTTTATCATCAGGTACCAGTAAAGATGCAGTTGATGAAGTTCATGGTCTCAGTTTGCATGGTAATGTGGAATAAGATGCAATAAAAAAGTAAGGGATGTTCATTAATCACACACAGTGCAGCACAAAGAGACTTACGTAATTAAAACAAGCAGGAAAATGACCATCACATTCATCACAAAAGTAATATCAATCTAAAGTAGTAAAATACAAAAGGATGAAGATGTAATATGAGGGAGAAAATGATTGCTCCCGAAGAAACTGCTCCAATTGTTACTTTGTTACGTTTGTTTTTTATTTGGTACTTTTGTTACAATAGTTACTACACTTACTACAGAAATCGCATTGTGAAAACACAATGAATAGAACAGAATAGAATAGAATAGAATAGAATAGAATATGCCCCACAATAAGAAAATTGTCAAGATTCAAAGCTCTATCTGATTAAGTCTGTTCATATTAGTGTCTGTAGCTATGTAACACATTATCAGCCTCTGTGGTGTTTAAAGAGGCACTCACACATGTCTAAAAAGTATCAGATTATTGATACTTTATAACATATTACATTATTATAACACATTTTTGAATCATAAAGAGAAGACAGAACTTTGAAGCTCAACTTAAAATGAAGGCGGACGAGACGGTTCTTACCGCAGCCTCTGCCTGGACGGAGGCCAGGAGAACCAGGAGAACCAGGAGAACCAGGAGAACCAGGAGAACCAGGACGCCCCTCATCTCTGCCCCAGCACTGAAGAGCCCAGAGACCCGGGTCATCCTGTTTTATAGGAGGCCTGCAGACACCCACCCTGCACCTGCAGAGCAGCTGAAACACGCACACACACACACACACACACACACAGGTCGGTAAGGTCCGGGTCAGTATTGTCTCGTTCCTCCATGGCAGCGAGGTCCACCCGCAGCAGATTTATGGGCGTGTTAATCCAGCCAAACAATGATCAGTGTTTGAGTGTTGAAGCTGTTGAAACAGAGCTCGACCTCAGGCTCTGACGCCAAGCGTTGACTCTTCTCTCTGTTTTAAACACGTACATGTGTCCGTGTGTTCTTGTGATGCTTTGCTGTTCTAAAATATCCCCAGAAATTTTCCTGAAACGTCCCCATTGTTGGATAACTAATGACATGTTCTATTCTATTCTGACGTGCTGAGCTGTTGAGCTCTTGGTCAGGTCGCCCTCGTGATGAGATCTCCTCCTCGAGTGACTAATTCAGATCTGTTGGTTCAAGCTTCACAAATCACATTCATTCATCAGGCTGTATTCCAGCATAAATCACATATGACATGACTAACAAAGTCCCTATAAGCCAGCTGTATGCAGATTTATTTTACTCGTAACTTAATGGCATACATGACTGACACTTATTACAACATGTAGATGAGTGTTGCAGCTTGTTGCACAGAGAGGAAGCAGCACCTTCCAGCTGTGATGCTGAACGACGGCTCTGCTACTGACGCTGTCCACTGGGGGGCGCCACACGATCACAGCTGTCAGCGAACTCACAGAACAGATGAAAGAAAGCTAAGTATGCAAAGAAAGTATTATTACAAGTAAAAAAACAACACAAGTCTCCACATTTTTCTTTATTAGAGCCATTTGTACATATTAAACAAATTGATCAATAATTTACATTTGAAATATCTGATTTATATTTGAAGATGATAAGCTGTTGCATAGTCTTACTTATGACTAGTAATTACAACAGTTTTCTTGTGCTTAGATAAGATTTTATCATTTTATTTGACACTTTTTGTTTTGTAACAGAAAGAAAGTGCGCTAATACTTTTTATTATTATTAATTCATCTTGTTTGGACAATGGGAGGAAGCTGGAGCACCTGGAGAAAACCTACGTATGTAAATATGTGGAGAAAATGCAAACTGCACATCAGAATGTCCAAGTGCTGATGGGCTTTTCCTCTGATGTGATGCTGAAGTTTTACGAAGTCACACCTTCTGAAAACAGAGACTTCCAGAGGGAAGCTCCTCTTCACCCCTCTTCACCATTAGAGAGTTCCTCACTGGAACTGGGAGAGACTGCATCTCATCCTTCTCTTTGAGTAAAGGTGTGTTTACCTGATGTAAACACACCTGAGCTGTGTTTACCTGCTGCATGGTAGCAGTAGACAGGTTATGTCACATAACTGGGAGGCAGTGACCTTCTCTCCTCTGTGCTCCTGCTTACAGAGGCCTTTAGATGTACAGCTGAGGACTGTGCAGGAGCTCTGCAGAGCAGGAGGAAGTCACCTGGAGCCACCGGAGCTGAAAGCTCCGACCGGATGCCCGACATTCCTCGTTTTGATTGACAGGTCGTCTGTCACGATGGCAGAGGCGGAACTGCTGAGAGGTGTCAGTTCAGGAGCTTCAGCATGACTGGACAAACACAATGTTTTTATTCATCCATCATCATCTTCATCATCTTCATCACCAGGAAACCCAGAGACACACATCTGGTTACCTGTAGAGGTGACAAAGATAGATAGATAGATAGATAGATAGATAGATAGATAGATAGATAGATAGATAGATAGATAGATAGATAGATAGATAGATAGATAGATAGATAGATAGATAGATAGATAGATAGATAGATAGATAGATAGATAGATAGATAGATAGATAGATAGATAGATAGATAGATAGATAGATAGATAGATAGATAGATGATGCGTGAAATGTTGCCTTTCCTCTAAAAAGCCTGGAAAATGCAGACTTGTATGACAATTTACCAGCATTTATCAGTCAAAGGACAATAACAAGTATATCCAGTTCATGCCATGCTATAACACTGCACTTTAAGCAGGAAACACACAACATTTCCCAGATCAGCCTCATGTGATTCAGATTCACTGGTACTTCCGTGACCCGTCCACTAAATCTGATGGAAATGAGTTGAGTGGCTTTTGTGTGATCCTGCAAACTAACAGACAAACAAACGCAGGCTACGATCAAACCTCCTCGTGGAGCTAATTGATTGAATCCCCACAAACTAAGTGCTTCAGTTAGAAACTCTCTGCCTCAGTTAGTTTGTTAACCTAATCACTTTTTGTTTCCCTCCCAGGTCTCTGAGCTGGACCTGCCTCAGCCATCATGGGAAATGTCTCTGGACAACTCTCTGGAGATACTGGTGGAGCCCCAGAGAGGAGACATGGTTCACACCAGTACAATCCTGGTGAACATCCAGCCAAGACTACTGCTGGATCCAGACTAAACATCCAGAGGCTCTCTTGATAACATCAGTCAGACTTCAGTCATGTGTCCCTGATGGATTCACTGAAGATGGTAGAGTCTACTCTGATAACTGATTATGGGCCCAAAACATGGAGATGGTGGACCTCCTCTCTTTTCGATGCAGGACAGAGAGTTCTAGAAGATGCTTTTTAATTATTCTGCAGCATGGCAGAGGGGCTACCAGACAAATGGACTTCCCTTTTAGGATCAATAAACTCATTCCTATTCCTAATCGATTCTATATTCCCCCCTTTGCCGGAGATCTGCTCGGATAGATCAGCGTGATCTAGCACGAACGTTGTTATCCATGATGTAACGTGTTCTTAAAGTCGTCCTCCAAACACTGGGAGGAGATGACAGCTTGTCTGGATGACTCATCCTGGCATCTGAAGCCGAGCGTCATGAACAAAGGTGTCATTCTCCCTGAGGCTCGGTGCCAAGTATCGGGGTGGTGACCCCGACCACACCATGGCTGGTGCAGCCTGTTCCCCTCAGCCCAGAGCCTCTCCATCCCGCTCACTCCCTCTCCCTCTCTCTCTCTCTCTCTTGCTTTGACTCGCTTTCTCTGCTGCTTGTTTACATTCCTCAGATGTCTGACATCCTTTTTGCACATGAGTGATATGTGAAGGTGAGTGGAGACGTCTCTGAGAAGTTTCCTCCGCGTTCCATGCATTGTGGTGGGATCGTGCCACTAATTCTTTAAATCCCTCAGAACGAGGAAGTTTGGATAAACACAAAGAGTTGCTCAAGCAAGCATGATCTCAATACCTGAAAGTGTGCTTTCTGGTAATAATGCCCAGTGTGTCCCAGCTGCTGAGATCAACCAGATCAACCAGTCGATCTATCTATCGAAGATTTATCTATGAAGCACTTTTCATAGAGAAGATAGTAGACCATTGGGACCCATCTCCGACAGATTCACACGCACGTACATTCACAGCTGCACACATGCTTCACACAGATACATAGAGATAATGACTTAGAGGAAGAAGTCAAGGAGGAGTATCTAGTATTGATTAATGCATCAGGATGTACTTCAAGGTTTAACACAGGCACAAATTCTCTTCCTGTCAGAGTTGGCACTCAGATTAGATTAGCCTTCGTGATTTAAGACAAAGACTAGCCCGTACGATAATGAAATAAATGAATGCAGGAAAACAGACTTTGTCATATTGACATAATATGTTATAATAACATAACATGTTATAATAATAACATAACATCCCAGGCCGCTGCAGTCTACTTGTCCAAGTGTCTATGGGTTAGATACTGACTTCCACACTGTCTGTGACGCTGTGTCCTCAGGTGTGTGAAGGGTTAAAGCAGAGGGACTGTGCAGGGTAAGCTCTGCCACTTATGGCTGTGAAGGGGGGAATGTGACTTGCGACACAGTCTGTAAAGAGCTTGGAGTGGTCAGGAAGACGAGAAAAGTGCTGGAGAAGAACCAGTCACCATTTAGCATCTGCTTGCTTGTGTGGCTCCTAGGATAGGGGACAAACCCAGATACTGCAGTCTTTCTCTATTTAGGTGGAGCACCTGCTCGCTGCCCTGAGCTGTCTCATGGCACTGGTCAGACTGAGAGAGAGGGAGAGAGGGAGACGTAGATGTGGCCCACATCCTGGCTCCTTCCTCTTCCTCCCCCTCCTCCTCCTCTCCCTCTGTCAGTGGAGCCTCTATCTGAACCTCCCGAGCAGACCACCCGTCTGCTCCCATTTGAAGCTCTGGCCAGGATCCGGGATCCGGGGTCTTGTCTCCTCGCCTCCTTCCCTGACTTCCTGTCTTCCTGTCTGCCCGCTGGCCGCTCAGCAGCACACAGGGGCCAGTGATGGAGCCCGGCCTCCGCAAAGGCCCTCATTGTGCCTGCTGTGTGCTCCAACAATGAGCGAGTTAATATGAGCCAAGTATTCCCACAGGCTGCTGTCGCCCCCCATCCCCACCCACCCCCCTCCGCAGCTCCGGCCCCATCCATCAGTGTCCATCCTGCTGTCTCGGGTTGCACCGCTTTCTCCTGGGTCTCCTCTGATGGTCATCATTTGAGCTCAGAGCTGCTGACCTGTCCTCACCTCTCTGTGCAGGGTCCTGGGACCACCTCCCACACACACACACACACACACACATACACACACACACATACACACACACACACACACTGAAGAGACAGTGACAGTTGTCTGGTCCTTCCCATGGATCATGACACATACATTTTAGGCACTTTGAAGGTCCTTGTGGCAGCTCAAGTGTAAGATACTGTAAAGTGACTAAATCTTGTATTCTATTCTTGTCCTGTTCGGGTGCTACAACTGGTAGAAGTCTGCTTGCTCTGAGCTGTAACTCATCCTTTTCTTTATTTTTTGTCATGTCTCTTGTGAACTACTGAGGGATTCTTCTGTGGAGAGAGGAGACAAGCTTCTTGCACTGGCATCGTTTTTATGACTCTTAGCACTGGTATTGGGCCCCGTCGCCACAGCAACCGTTTCCTAAGGATGCTGCATCATGGTCCATCATGCTGCATCAGCAGTAAGATGTGACATAATTCAAAACCAATTCCAGCTACAAACACCTGTTTGGATGCTACATTTCTACATCATTTACAGCCCTTTATCACATCACAGACTTTGTGGAGTAGGAACGGGTGGAAACCTCCTCCTCATGTGCTCATAAAAAGACCTCTTGGAACCTCTTACAGGGCAAAATTTCCCATCTCCTCCATCACTTTTCCTACTTTTCCGCATCAGAAGCATCATGTGCAATAGACTTCCTGGTATTAGCATCGTTGTCATCTGCCACAGATGTTCTGCGGCTCCTAACAGCATTTGCGATGCTGTTTTTGGAGGCGGGGTTTTCCATGAGGCTTCAATAGTGGCCCCTGTGATGACCCATGCCTTTAAACACCAGTTAGACCAATTACAGCAAACCTGATTAGCCACATTTGGCGATCAGGTGAGTGGAGACGGTTCGGCCTGCGACTGTAACGTCCTGGTTTCACAGAGTGGGCGAGAGCGAGGGTTCAGTCACAGTAACATCGTGTTGATCGCGGACCGAGGAAACGTGCCGGTCTCTGAGACAGAGTCAACAGGGTTTTGGTTCTCCCTCTGACCTTCACACCCTCAGCATCATCTGAGTATCAGGCCTGCAGTGTTTACGATCCTTTTCATATTCATTTATTATGTTGAAGTATTTGAAACATTACTGAGCAGATACTACATACAGATACATACTGTAAACTGTGATACTAGTAAACACCTGGATCAGTCTCAAGGATCCAAGTTAAAGCCAGATTTTCTATTCAGAGCATGTTATGCATGTTTTTCTGGAATAATGATACTGTCAATGGCACTTGTTGTATTGGAAAGCAATAAAATGATCAAATCAAACTTTATTTAAGCTGAACTTTTCACATGATGTTTTAGCACAGAGTGCTTTACATACATACAATGAAAACATGACGAGGACCCAGTGTTATTACTTTGCAATGAAGGAACACAGGAGGTAGTGTTCAGAATCAAGACAAATATAAAAAGTAGGGAGTAAAATGTAACTGATAGTAATTTCATGTCTGATCATGAGATGGAAGGAAGTAGCTGAAGGGCCTGAACGCTTTGCAGCAGCACAACATGTTCTCTGTTCAGGAGAACAGCAGCAAAGTCTCATTTTTCTCATCTTTCATTCCTCACGGCCACACAGACAGACTTTTTTTCTCAGGGACTCTTTCACCAAACTGTTAAATTACTACAGATAATCAGAAAACTTCCTGGAACTCACTGAATGAAAAATATCTCAATGGGGAGGAGAAACTTTTTGTTTTTTCACTTCGAGGTCACATCATCCAACTTCCACTGAGGAGAGGAGGGGGAGCCGTAACTCCCAACTTCCCTGCTCCCAGCATCCACCCACCCCCATGTCCCATGTCCCATAATCGCTGGCTAATGACGAGCTTCCTCTCAGAGCAGGAGGGATTATCTCCACATGACAGCTCCATCTCTGCTGATCTGCCTCAAATATGTAGACACGGGTTCGGGCTTTGACACATGACAAGACAGAAAGAAAAACAGATCTCTGTGGGAAAGATGGGAGGCTGCATCTGCATCTCCCTCATGGATAACAGGAAACTGTGTGACACCATTTCTGAGTGTGTGTGGAGGCTCGAGGGAGCATATAACCACATCAAAAGGGGTTAGGAGAGCAGGCTGGGGAGGAGAATTTCCATTTTTCGGTGTTTTTTCTAGTGAACTGCTGTCAAGGTTTCAGCAACAGAGAGTCATTAGTGAGAGTTCACACTTTAAACAGACTCTGAAACACATCTGTGTCTAGTTTTCCACATTGTTTCCACCGCTGCCGTCGTGCAGCTGCTGCAAGGTGAAAATCGCACAGATCGAAGATGTCAAGTTGTCAGGAACCAAGACAACAGTCTTCTCTTGTTCCAAAGTCTGTCCAGCGGAGGGTCGGAGGGATCCTTCTGAGGGACGTCCTGCTGAAAATAAACTCTGAGGCAGCCAGCGTCGATCGTGCAACATCTGACCTAAATAGGGACTTAATAACCTCATTCTGGATGACCAGGCCGGATCAGCGTCAGTTAATCCTGAACGCCACATCTGGGAGCTGAGAGAGGGCCCCTATCCTCCGCTCCGCTCTTCCTGGATAAACAGGCGCAGGGCTGGGAGATTTGAGCTGCGAGCATCCACTCGTGTCAGATTAACGTGGGGCTTCTCGTTCGGATCCTGAGCTTTTTGTTTTTTTGGTTTCAGTTTAGAAACGTGAGCTGTGAGATGGGAGAGTGTGTGTCTCATTGAGGTGTGTGTGTGTGTGTGTGTGTGTGTGTGTGTGTGTGTGTGTGTGTGTATCTGGAAGAAAAGCTTTACGAGCTCTGTACAAACAGCTGGAGTTTCCCACTTTGGCCACGAGACACTGTGAGTGGAAATGACTGTGGAGAGTGGAAAGTCACCGAGCATCAGGGACAACTTGAGGTGGTTAAAGTGAAAATTATTCAGCTGTTCCACAACAAACCTGACTCCAAAAAGGTTTGGATGGTGAGTACACGTTGGCAAAACCAAAAAGTGACAATATGTGGAACGTCTGACCAACCGGTCGAGAGTAATAACTGGATGATAGTCTGGATGATGTCCACAGATTCCTGCAGGTTCATCAACAGGTGACAGGATATGCCAGGTAGTGCTTCACAGAGGCATTACATCAGAAACATTTGGAAAATTAAAGTAGAATAACTTAACAAATAAGTTACAGACATTAAAATGACAGTAGGGGAAAGCTGCAGGAAACAATAATGTTTTTTCAGCAGTTTGTACGTACGTCAATTTGAGTTTGTTCCACAGATGAGAACCATAAAGCTGAAGCACATTTAGTTCATTCTCATGAACTAATGTGGGACGAACTTCAGACGCTTTCCTCTAACCAATGAGCCCAAAGTCAGGAGCTCTTTCCAACCACTACCAGATGTGAAGCATGGTGGATAACTGGAGGAGGCCATCACCAGGAGATGCTCTTGTCAGAGGAGACATAATCAGGACCATCCTGACTTTACTCACATGTAGTTAGGAGCACCCCTTCCCGTCTTTAAGAAGCTCTTCAAGAGCGTCTCCTCTCTGAACTTCACACCTTTCACTATGGCCTCTTCTATACTCTATATCTCCTCTTACCTAGTGCTTAAACTCTTAAACTCTTCCACTGGTACTTACTCTACTGCTCTCTGATTCCTCAGTCGTCTATATAATGTAGAGTAATATTTATTGCTGCACTAAAGTCTCTGGTGAGATGTAGCCTGAATGTTTTCTCTCCTGTGTGCAGTCAGTTGCTCTGGATAAAAGCGTCTGTTAAACGACTAGATCAGTTGCCAGCCCTCTGCTTACGATCAGGCATAGTGTATTTCTATCCTAATGTTAATTAATGCTAATGTTAATGCATAGATGTAAATAAAATAGTAGGAAACAGCTGTGCGATGCTGCACACTACAGTATGTGATACAACTGTTGCTGCATCTATCTATCTATCTATCTATCTATCTATCTATCTATCTATCTATCTATCTATCTATCTATCTATCTATCTATCTATCTATCTATCTATCTATCTATCTATCTATCTATCTATCTATCTATCTATCTATCTATCTATTTATCTATCTATCTATCTATCTATCCCTCAGTTTATCCCTACCTAGCTCCCCTTCCCTTCCCTTCCATCCTTCCTCCCTCTCTCCCTTACTTGCATCCTTAGGCCTTTCTGTCCTTCCTATATACCTCTCCTCCCTCCCTCTCTCCTTCCCTGACTCCCTTCCTCCCTCCCACCCTCACTACCTCCCTTCCTCATTTTCCTCCTACATTCCTTTCTTCCTCCCTATCTCCCTGCCTCCTTTCCATTCTCCTTTCTTCCTCTCTTCTTTCATCTCCCATCTCTGATCTCTCTTGTTCCTCCTCTGTCAGGACTCAGCTTGTTTCTCTGCTACAGATGCTGCTGTCAGTCAGTCAGTCAGTCGGACCCTCCCCTCTCCTCCTCCTCCTCCCCCCTCCTCCCCTCTCTCCCCCCTCCTCTCTCCTCGCATCTGGAGCGACGCGTCTCTGAGTCTCCGCCTCCAGCTCCTCCTCCACCTCCTCCTCCTCCTCCTCCTCTTCACTCTGTTCTGTGGGCTGAGACCTGTCGTACCTCCCCCGTCTCTCTCTCTCTCCCTCTCCCTCTCAGTGTCCCAGTCTCTGCAGCGGTGTCTGTGTGTCTGTGTCCCCGGCTGTGGATGGCCGGAGCCGGGCCTGGTTCTCCCTGAGCAGCGGCAGCAGCGGCGGAGCGGAGCCGGATGAACCGTCGGTCTCTCGGATCCAAACAGACCGAACATGGCGTCGGAGGGAACCGGAGGGGAGCAGACTCCTGCCCCGGTACACGCACTGACCGCCGCCGTGCTGGGCAGCGTCGACACGGTAGGACACACACACACACACACACACACACACACACACACACACACACACACACACACACACACACACACACAGAGGTTTAACACGGTGCATCACGGAGGAACAGCGGCGACAGAGGCAGCGTCTGAGGAGGAGGAGGAGGCAGGAGGAGGAGGAGGAGGAGGTGGTGGTGGTGGAGTTGGTTAGGTGGTGGCAGATGTGGTAGATGTCTTGGTGGAGGAGGTGGGAGATGTGGTGAGGGAGGTAGTTGAGGTGGCAGGCTTTGTTGGCTGTGGATGTGGTATAGGTGGTTGTGGTAAAGGTGGAGGTGGTGAGGTTGGTTAGATAGTGGGAGATAAGGAGATGGAGGATAAGGTGGAGGTGGTAAATGTGTTGGGGGAGGTGCTAGAAGTGTTGGTGGAGGTGGTAGAGTTGGTTAGGTGGTGATAGATGTCTAGGTGGAGATGGAAGGCTTTGTTAGTTGGTTGTAGATGTGATAAAGGGCCAAGTGGTTGTGGTGGTTGAGTTGGTTAGATGGTGGTAGATGTGTTGGTGGAGGAGGTGGTGTAAGCTGTAGAGGGCTAGATGATGCTAGAGAGGTGATGGTGGAGCTGGTGGAGGTGGTAGATTTGGTTAGGTGGTTGTAGATGTGATGGAGGTTGTGGTGTAAGTTATAGGGGGCTAGGTGATAGTAGAGTTGGTTAGGTGGTGGAACAGTAGATGTGGTGGAGGTGGTAGATGTGATAGAGAAGTGCTAGAAGTGTTGGTGGAGGAGATTGGAGCTGGTGGAGCTAGTAGAGTTGGTTAGTTGCTGGTAGATTTCATAGATGACTAACTGATGGTGGAGAATGTGGTGTAGTAGGTGGATGTGTTGGAAGAGGGGTGAATGGAGGTGGTTATGTGGAAAGTGGTGCAGGTGGTGGTGGAAAAAGTGGTAGAGTTTAGGTCATGATAGATATGTTAGTGGAGGTGGTAGATATGATAGGGGAAGCTGCTGGAAACTGATGGAGGAGCTGATGGAGGTGGTAGATGTGGTGGTGGCAGCAAAGTGAAAGTGGTTGAATTTTGGGCATTAGTACATACCTTGGTGGTGATTTAAAAGGTGGAGGTGGTAGTTGTGGGTGGTGTGAGAAGCTGGTGGAGGTTTGAGAGGTGGCTTGGTAGTGGTAGATGTGGTAGATATCCAGGTGGTGGTGGAGAAGGTGGTGGTGGTAGATGTGGTTGTAGAAGAGCTGGTCGAGGTAGGGATGCAGGAAGTGGTTGAGGGGTGAGAGTAGGTGGAGATGGATGTGGTAGAGGTCTTAGATGTAGGCAGATGATTCGCTTTAGTGATCCCAGAAGGCAATATCTGAAAGAAAAAGGAGGAGGTGGTGGTACTGGATAGGATGTGGTGGAGAAGCTGAGAGTTGGTTGGGTGGTGGTGGATGCGGCTGCTCAATGGAGGGAACATTTATTAATACATAATGTCTGTCTCATGTCTGTTGTTTGTTGAAGGTGGTTGTTGTTGCTAGTATCTTTGATGTTGGTGGTGTTTGGTTGGTGTGGTGGTACGGTTGTTGGTTATGATGTAGCTGTTGGACTTTCAGGTACGGTTGGAGGTGATAGTGTGATTATTATTGGTGTTGGTGGTCCTCAGCCCCCCCAGGAATCCTTGAGCTCATGAGCTCATCTTGCTCAGCTGCACCGGTTGATTGACAGAGCCCAACGATCTGTCTCGAGTCAAATCCAGGAAGTGTTTCTGTGTGTGGAAGCTGCCTCCTCCACCTGTGGTTGTAGCTGCATGTGTTTGCCCACACCTATCTGTCACTTCTCTCACGCATCCAGCAGATGTCGAGGAGTTGAGGAGAGGTCAGGGGGTCTTTGTCTTTGTGGGGCCTCCACCTGAAAAGCATCAGTTTGGATGTAAGAGAGTTGCTGGATTCAACAGCAGCCGGGGGGAGGGATGGAGGGAGGGAGGGAGGGAGGGAGGATGAGTGGGTGAGCGGCTGGTAGTGCTGGTGTTGAGGTGGGGGTGGGGTGGAGCGGAGGAGGAGGAGAAGAGCTGCGGGGGTGGACGGAGGCCTGGTTCACCAGACACCTTTCTAAATTGGTCTTAATTTCAGTGACTCAGCTGGCATAGCTGGGAGTACCATGTCAGCCAACCCCCCCCCCCCCCCCCCCCCCCCCCCCCACTCCCCTCCCTCCCTCCCTTGCTTCCTCCCCCCTTTCTGAGCGTGCTCAGAACTGCCTCGAGGCTACTTTACATTTAGCGTGGAGGTGAACAGGTGCTCTGCAGACACAGGAGCTTCCACAGCTCTGCTGTCGCCTCCTACGAACTCCAGCCAACGACAGGGGGCTTCCGGCTACATGCCCCCCCCCACCCCCCCACCCCCACCCCCCCGGCCCTCTCCCCACTCCTCCTCACCCGCCTCACCCGCATCACCGCCACAGTTAAATAAAGCTCTTTGCTCTTTGCTCACCCCACTCAGGCTCTCTGTTGTCGGGCTGAGGCGGGGGAAGTTTCTAGTTTGTGAAGACAGGCCCTCATGGACCACAGAGGAGGCGGGGTCAGAGGTCAACCTGAGGCTCTCTGGTGGTCACCTCCCACCCATTTACCACGGTGCACGGAACGTGTTTACAGCCTGCGCAGCTGAAGTTTAAGTGAAACAATCTGGGTCTTATTTTAGTCGTTGACCTGAGGACGTGGCGACGTTGGGAGGGAACAACGTGTAAACAGGCTGCTCATCAGGCGGCAGCTCGACATCCCTCAGCTTCAAAACTGCACCGCTGAAGTCGGTAGAATAGAATTCACACACAATAATGAAGATGTCATTTTGCAGGTGACAGTCAATGCAGGCAGGACTGCTGAATCGGTGGTTGTTAGAAGATGTGTGACTGGCTGGTGAAGGCCCCCAAACCTGGTAACTTAGCATCTCTCCAGCAGCTGCTTCCTCCAGGACGCTGCAGGTCCTGTTTCAGAATGGATGAGATCTTATCTCCAAGGCACCTACTCCAGTATGTAGGTCCTTGTAGAAGTGCATAGATGCAAAGTTGAGCGTAATGTCCTGTGGCTGCAAACAACTGATGAGGCGGGAGGAGAAAATTTTTCAGTTTAGCAGTTACAGAATTAAAGTTAATCATCTGCAGCTGATCTAATCTGCAGCCCCAACGTCTCATTTCAACCAGCGGCCGCTAAAAAAGAGGAACTCTTGCTTCAGACTTTTCTGTCTCCTGTTGCTCTTCAAAATAAGAGTGCTGGGAGAGAGAGAGAGAGAGAGAGAGAGAGAGAAAAGGTCTGATAAGACATTTGTTACTGTCTGCATCTAAATGCATCCGAGGAAACCGGAACCGGGTCCAAAATGGAACCAGCTGTCAGGAGTCATCCTGGGTGTAAACAGTCCCCTAGTTTAGCCTCATTGAGGTGAGACTATAAGTGAAAAACTGTGTGACCCTTACTGTGGCAGGTTCAGCAGGTCAGACCGACAGCAATGTACTGAACATACATTCTCTGCCTTGTTACTTCTCTTGCCCCCCCCCCCCCCCAGTAGATACCTGAGATAATGGGCAATAATGAGAAAATGATTGTGGCATAAAAAAACAGGATGTTCCAGCGAGGTGTGGGCAGGCTACCTGCCCAGCTCCGGCTTCAGGCCTTGTCCTAATGCCTGGCAGTGCTATTGTGTAATGGGAACCTGAGCATGGTCTCTGGGGGGGGTGGGGGTGGGGGTGGGTATGTGGGAAATGCTACTGCTACCACGTTGGAGAGGTGCTGTTAACACGAGTGGCTGTAATGTCAGCTCTTCTTCTCCCCGACGACAACAATTTCTGTGCCCGGATACTGAGGGAGGAGGAGGAGGAGGAGGAGGAGGGGGGGGGGGTGTTCAGATGACCCTGTAAACAACTCTCGACGAAGATGTCTCGGAGCTCTGATGGCTATTTGGCTTGTTTTGGGATTTCTTTGTGGTCAGGTAGACCTGTGCTGCCACAGATGTGACCATCTCTGGTCTCATACCGATCAACCTGGGAGTCACCTTCTTGGGTTTTTCCATAAACTTAATACCATGTTTTACATACAAGTAACGGTGTATTTGCGAGATGTTACTCTTTTATCCACAAACCTGTTGTTTTTGATAATGTGTGACAGATTATCAGCTTCACAAAACTGTGGTTATATACCCCAGATGGGGCATAATCATAATCAGTGTATGGCAGATGTGGTCATTGGAATAAGGCCTAATTTGGATTGGAATATGCTTTGTGCTGGACCCACATAAAAATCAGGATTACTGGCATATGTAGAATACTGCTGATGTTCATTTCTCTGTTGCCCATCGTAATCCACAGTTGAAGTAAAACGTCAGACTCAGTGAAGAGGCTCGTGGAAATGTTCACATTTTCATTTCTTGAGACTGAAGAAGCAACTTGTGTGTGTGCCCTGAGGAGGTGGAGTCACTGTCTTCTCTCTGTTTAATTAGCAAAGTGAACAGCTTCTCTTGCATCTTGGGCCGAGGAAAGCAAGCCATGAGAGGTGAATGAGTCAACAAATTTTCTAGGCTAATTTGATTAAAACGACGCATGAATCGCCTTTGTGGCATGTCCCTGGTAGCGGCCGGTAGCTGGTCGCGGCCTCAGGCCCAGTGTGTTTACAGGCTGTCATATCGCTCAGCTGTGCGCTCCCAGAAACAGGACACGGGTCTCTGGGTAGCCTCAGACGCCTCGTGGAGCTCCCGCCTGCCTGGAGGAAGTCTCACAGTGGGAGCTGCCCCCTCCCTGGTGGCTGGGAACGAGACGCCACGGGCCTCATGAAGAGGCCCGGGCCGGACGGAGAGCCTCGGAGCCAGCCGGGTCCTGCCCTTGGCGCAAAGCACGCGGCTCATGGAACAAATTAGTGTTCGCTCCCCTCACCTGCTCACAGTGCAGACACGCCAGAGAGGAGCAGCCCCGACTCCTCTCCCCTCGCCTCCCCTCGCCTCCTCTCGCCTCGGCAGGCAGGGCAGCGAGGCCCGGGGTAGCCGTCCATCAAGGCTCCCCGAGGCGTCCAATTCTCTGAGTGGTGGAAATGCTGCGGGGGGAAGAAGAAAAGGAGGGATGGGGGAGGGGGGGTCTGGGATCGATTGGAAGGCTCCATGGGAATGAATCAATCCTTTGGAATCTGTCCTGCTCTTATTTCCAGGCAAACTGTGATGGCATCAGAATCAAACAAAACGCGGTTTGACTCCGATGAAACGTGATTGACACGACTTTTTCCAGCTCCGGGTCTGAGAAGAAAAATTAGAGTGAGCAGAGACAAATCTTGATTTTTCTTTTTCTCATCGCCTGAGAAGGCTTTCTCTGGCTCCAGTCGCCTGTTTTTTTTAAGGAGAGCTTTTTAAAGAGAGTGTTGGCTGTGGATTTATTAGCTCTGCTCCTGTTATTTGAGCATGAACTTTTCCCCCTCACTGTGAAACGCCACTGGAGCGTCTAAAGGACACATCGGAGGCAGCAGCTCGTTTGAAATCCCACACTGGTCTGTTCAGAGTCGGATGCTGTGCCCAGAGCCTGGGAGGACGTGTGGGACCTTGATGAGATGGAATAGTCTTGGCTGTGGTTGTGATGCAGGCTTGTAGACCAGGGCCTGAGCGGCCGAGCCTCACCGGGAGGAGCAGGTATCACCCCGGCTCCTCGCCGCCTCCCTTGACCCCGGCCCGGCTGGCTTCATGGAGCTTTCAGTGGCCAGGCGGCTCGGGCTGAAGCGTGGAAGCACACAGCTGGACGTGTGGCTCCCAGCAGATGCTGCAGCAGTCGCCAGCTCAGTCATTGAAGTGCTTCTTCCAGCGGGCTGCGGCGCTATCGTCTGGCCTCGCTGCGTGGCGTTACGTCACCGCTTTGTGCGACCGTGCGGCCAAGAGTTCCACTCCTTCCCCTCACGTCTCGCTCCAACGAGAACAATCCCTGTCAAGGACTCTCCAGCTCAACTATTTGTCGGCCGTCTTTGGAATGTGGAGCAGCCAGGTGCTGCTGCTGTTGTGTTTGGAGATGTGTGACCCAGGGGTGAAGCTGCGTCTCTCTCTCTCTCTCTCTCTCTCTCTCTCTCTCTCTCTCCATTGTCCCAAAAATCTTGATCCCTCGAGGGGGAGAAAGAAGTGGAAGTCTTGCTTGGTTGTTGAATGTTACAGCTGGGCTCCAGAGGAGCTGAGTCACAGAGCTGTGTCTCTGCGACCTCTCTGCGCTCGCTCGGATGACTGAAGGAAAGGTAGCACGTCTCTGAGGCGCTGCTCCTGTTCTGCTGCTTACATGTTCACCGCTGAAACTCTCAAAGCTAAATAAAAACTCTGTTTTTCAGGAGCAGACCTGTGAGCCTGACACATGACCTCACCACTTTGAAGCCGAATTCAGGGCTTTTATGCATTTTATATCGATGTAACAGAAACTGAAAATCCGCTCCTGAATATATATCAATGAAATCCAGCGGCAGATCCTGGGAAAACGTGACGATGATACAGATCTACTGCTCAGAAAGTGAACCTGTAGAGGTTCCTGCTGCTGCTGCAGATAATTCCTGTTCCATTGATCAGTTCAGAACATATTTTATTGAGGAAGCGACGACTTCAATGTTTAAAGAAGATGTCACAGAACGTCTTTGGAGTGTAAACCCAGAGCCTTCAAAGAGAGAGGGGAGCAGTAGATCCTCACATTTCAGAAGCTGGAACCAAGGTTGGTTTGATAATCCATCTTGAGAAATGATGAATTATTCATCTGGTAGCATGAATAAACCAGACATTTCAGCTCTAATTCATGTACAGTAAATAATGTTATCTTTACTGGAGAATTAAAACTGACGGGACGCATTCCCTCTTCCTTTTTATGCCTTGAAAAGTTAAAACCACACACTAAAAATTCTAATCTATTACAACACTACTAGAAAAACGAACTATTACTGATTCAATCCCCATTCCAACCGAGGACTAAAAAGCTCTGTCACTGAGATGATCGATGGGATTTCATGGTGTTGTGGGTTTGTTCAAGTTGTGTTTTGGGAAGAAAACCTGAACACATTCCTGCCAATATTCTATATTCCTCTGTCAAACATTGTCAGATGGATGCAGGATATGACCTTGAAAGCAGGAAAACATTTTTCCAATTCATTTATCCTTTCAATTGTCACACACACACACACACACACACACACACACACACACACACACACACACACACACACACACACACACCATTACCCAGAGCCCAGACTGGCAGAGAGGTCCCTGAAACGATGTCCTGAAAATGGATCAAATGGAGCACGGCATTGGGAGTGAATGAGTTCATTCGGGATGAAATCGATTACATTTTGAGAAGTGACAGCATTTATTCTGTTTTCTCCTTCTTTCTTTTGGGCAGGAAACATGAGTCAAAGTCAGAAGGAATAATAAAACCGACTTTACCAAGTGCATGAGGAAAGATGGAGGCGGCGTGCGGCTGCTGAGCTTCTTTACAAGCAGACAAGCAGGAAAAAGTGTTTCATTGACATGAGGGGAAGCATGAAGTGGTCTGGTCACTCCCAATCACAGTCACCCCCACCCGTCAGCCCTGCGGTCGCCACTGACCAAATAGGTGCTTAATGACCTAACTAAATGTAATTAGGCCTCCATAGCTCAGAGGTAGGACAGGACATGTAGCGTAGCCTAATCTGAGGCTGCTCCTAATGAGAGCAGCTGCAGACTGGGAGGCACTGGTGCTTTTGTCATATTAGTATAAGCAACTCTTCTCTTCTTCCATGGGTGGTGTCCACACAGTGACGATCGGGCATCTGTGGAAAAACTTTGAATGCTATGAGATACCACAAAGTTTGGTTGAGTTTGGCAGCGTTCACATCAGTCGCAACTTTTCGAGGAAGAGGTTCTCATCTTTTTCTTGTTTTTGTAGAAAGAAGTAGTTCTTAGAATGCATCATAGCAGTCAACCCTTTGCTTCCTACTAGTTCCTACTAGTGATGCAGAAGCAGATCCTACAGAGATGTAGCTTCTAGTGACTCTGCCCTTTGGTTATTCCCTTTAAATGTGCACCTATAAATGTCCAATCCACTTGCCACTTCCTCCATGCTAGCTACAGCTGAATAGATATGCTAGCTGCTGGTATGCTAACGTGCTGTATCATCATTTCAGTGTGCATCGCGTGTGGGTTTTCAGGAACTAGGCAGACATTCAGCTGCTGTGCCTACTTCCTCTACAATCACATAACCTCAGATACGTCAGCTATTGACAAGCAAAGTGCTTCTTGTGTTGTAGCCATGTTGGGACTGATGGTGGAGCAGTTAGCTGCCATGCTAACAAGCCCAGAAATGCTCCAGGTCACACCATTCACTCTCACTGAGGGGCAGAGTCTCCAGTGGACCTAAACATGCATGTTTCTGAACTGGAGGCAAGCAGGGAAACTGTCTTGCAGGCTCATGTTTTGAGCATTTTCCAGTCCCACAGTACAGTTGTTTATTGTGCCTCATCATGCGCACATAATTATGTAATTTGTGAGCAGTAAGCACATTTTTTGTTTTGTACACACCTCAGGTTGCTGTCATACAGGATTAAAGGAAGAAAATGTGCTGATATCAGAACTTTTGACTGTATAGCTTCAAAAAAATGCTGCCTAAGACGTTTTAATTGCTCAGTGACTAATTGACACATAGTTGGTGGATTAATCAACTAGTTGCGGCACGATCATGGTATAACAACCTTAATGACCTTTGATGTGTGTTTAGGATGTGTCCTCGGGTTTTGTTCTCTGATTCTGACCTCTGTTTTTTGTCCTCCCTGTTTTTGCAGAAATGCGAGTTCAACATGGATAATCTCAGCAAGCCTGAGTTGCTCACTCTGCTGAGCATCATGGAGGGAGAGCTGGAGGCCCGTGACCTGGTCATCGAGGCCCTGAGGGTGAGTCGGGACAGACCCGCCAACTCGCTCCTGTTCTCATTAGGCTCAGCCTCACGTCCAGCCATCGCAGCGTTAAATCGATACGGGCCGAGATTGTCCTGAGAGGAGATGAGTCGCTGTAATTGCGACCCAGAATCCTGTTGGTATCACCGGGTTTAATGAGTGATGAATGGGCATGAATGCCGTATCAGAGTCTGTGGCTTTTCCCCAGAAATGTGCACGAGCAGTGCTGCTTTTTTTAATTCCGTGCTTCTGAAAGGACCCGCTGATAAGCCGGCTCTCTAATTGCCTTTGTTGGACAGGATCTGGCCGAGCCACTGGTTAGCAGTGGGGTCGCTGCCAGACAGGCCGCAGTGATCAAATCAGGGTGTCCGCCCGGCACCACCTGCTTAGTCTGCACTAACAGAAACACACAAAGTCGCTGGCTCTGGCACGCACTGTTCCTCGGCGACTATTGAAAACCAATTAGGATGGTGGAACAGAAGAAAAGGAGCAAGTTTTTCTCTTTTTATGTTTAGATTCCCTGTGGAAATTTCTACTCAGTGTTTATTTCTACACATCACAAAGTGTCTGAGCATTTAACATCATTTACTATATATATATATATATATATATATATATATATATATGGGGAGAGAGAGAGAGAGAGAGAGAGAGAAAGATCTAGATCTAGATATAGATCTGTATATATTGCATCCACTATGACGGCAGAGTAAATCAAGTTGAAATGAGCATAAATGAATGATTCATTGATCTGCGGTCACTGGTTTTGGACGGATGGATACACACACACACACACACAGAGGCACACACACACACATACACACACACACACACACATACACACACACGCACGCACACATGCACGTGATGACTCCTCGGTGTCCCGGGGAACCTGTGTCGTCCTGGCGTGAGGACGCTCATTCTCCGAGGGGCAGGAATGCCGAGTTATTTCCGCACAAACCCCTCGCATGTCCCTCGCTCTGCAGTTCTGTATTTAGGTCAGGATCCGTGGCTCAGTTTGTCCACGCTCCACTTTAAGGCCGTCCTCCTGGGCGCTGGCTGACAGGCTGTTGATGCACGGCGCATGTGAGGCGTTCTTATCGGACGCGGCACGTGCGGCTCTTTGGGGTTGGAGGTGATTTAGTCCGGCTGCATGTGGAACCTCTGTGGTCCACATACACATATCCCAGCTACTAGTGGCTCGGCCAAAAGATGCTCCAGTTCAGTTTTGATATTGAGCAGAGCTTTACTCATTTGATTCTGCTTGGTTGAACATTGCACATGAATCGTCATACTCTCTACGTGTCACAGGGCGTTCACTGCCCTGACCACTCAATCCAGTTCCCATATCCTCAATTGTGCTTTTTCATCAGCTAGCATACTGTACATAGTCAGACTTATATGAACATTATTCAGATGATTTATTCAATAATAAAAGGGAAGGAGTGCTTAAAATGCATGTTCACAACTAGTGTGTCAGTTTCAGGTAAAAATGTCTTTGAGGCTGCACACAGATGGTAAAGGCCTTACGTCCTTCGCTCTGAAAGCTCCGACACACCTAGTTATACTTTGGGCTCTCTTTAGACATGGATGGAAGCTTTCTCACAAACGGTTAGATCTTTGGTTGGGATAGGTGAGTAGTTTTCCTGTAGCTATTATCCAAGGCTAACATTAGCTCCCGTTGCCCTCGGCTAATGCATTTCCTCACATTAGTGGTGTTTCCCAAATATTTAATCTCTGTGTGACATGCTTTGCCTACCAGGTTCCTCATGAATTCCAGAGTGTTTCTGGATGTTGGCTTTCATAATCTTCCCTTTAAGACTCTCGATGAATCGTTGAACTGATTATTTCTGAATCACAGTGCCCTGTCTGGCTCATAATGCCAGTCTGTGTCCCAGTGTCACCTCCTCGCTGTCTCTGTCTGGCCCTGGTCGGTCTTTCTGTTCCATCCTCACCCCGACTTCACCCGTGTTTTCTTCTGGCATTAAGATCCCCTGCAGGCCCCGTCTCCCCTGTGAATGGATATCCTATCCAGGTTTCAAAGAAATAAGCCTCTTCTGTGCGCCCTGACGGCTCTCAGGAAACACAATGAGCCTGTTTGTTCTGTCGCTGATAAGCCCCATCCGAGAGCCAGAGAGACAGAGGCGAGGCAGGAGGAGGGAAGGGGGAGGATGGGAGTTTAAGAAAAAGGAAAAAAAAAAGAGTAAAGGTGGCTAACGCTGTCGCCTCACAGCGAGAAGGTCCCCCGGCTGGACTTCTGGTCGGACTGAGGGCTTCTGCGTGTGCGTGGGGTTTCTCCACAGCTTTAAAAACATTCACCTTCAGGTCGAGCGGAGACTCCTGGAGGTGTGAGTGTGAGTAGTCTGTCAAGACCTGTCCAGGGTGTACTCCCTGCCTTCAGCCTATGTCTGCTGGAGATAGACTGCTGCAAAGACCCTGAGACTCTAGCTGTGTCTCCATCACCCCGAGAAATGGACAAAAACAGTTTTACCCTCTCAGACACATCAATGTGGCAGTTTATCTGAAAGAGGGCTGCAATTAATGATTGTATCGGTAGTCGGTTAATCTGGTGATTACTTTCTGGATGAGCTGTTTGGTTTATAAAATAATGCAAAAACAGTGAAAGTGGTTAATGACTGTTTTACGAAGGCCAAGATCAGGTCCTAGACTACACTGGAGACGCAGCTGCTGTTCAGTTACAAAGTGGCTGAGATGATGGACAGATGGAGGAGCTGAGGTGGACGTGTCCGGAGACAGAGTCGGGGCGAAGGCTTCAGAGGACCAAACTGAGAGACCCAGGCCTGACAATGTCTCTGACAAAGCAGGCCAGTGTGACGGAGAGGATTAAGCCCACTCGCCTATCCGCTCGCTCTCCGCTTGTCTATCTGCCTCCTCACACACACACACACACACACACACACACACACACACACACACACACACACACACACACACACACACAGACCCACCCCGAAACGCCAAAAGAAAAGCATCATCTGTCCACCAGCTGCAGGCTTGTCAAAGTGCACAATGCTTTTCCTTTAAGAAGAAAAAAAAATGAACCTCAAACCACAAATCAAGCTGACCAGCCTTGATCAGTTGTCGTCTTTCCATTCTTATCATACAAAAGGCCCCGAAACCTTCATCACTGGTACTTTTAGCGCACATCTTCATCAGTCTGTGTTGCATCAATCCGTCCATCTGTTGCACCACTTTTCTGCTCCAACCCCCTAAAAAGCTCGGACCAAAACTCTGGCACAGCCTCGAGGATTGTTTGAGGCGTTGGGGAGTTTTTGTAGGAGGCTTTGGTGCCACAGATTAATTAGCGTGTGGCTAAGGCTGGCTGAGCTAGCATATCAGGTTTCATCCTGGAGCGAAAGAAAAGGAGGCCGTAAGCAGATTAGCCAAACGGTGGCGATATCACATGATTACTGGGGACTACAAGCCAACCATTCTTCAGCTGCCAGACACTCCGGTGTGTTTGCATCAACAAAACAGGTTGAAAGTGCATCCTGAGAGCGGCGTAGGTGCCTCCGCCTTGGTGTTAAAAAGCAGCAGATTGTGAGTGACGGCTGACTGGCTGCTCCAGTCAGGGTGGATAAACTCCGCAGCCAGAACCAAGATTAAACCTTTGGCTGAGGGCCAGCGGTAATTTCCCCCACTTATAAAGAAATGGTTTTACAAAGGCGCTATGTGTAAAGCCTCCTCGAGGCTGATGCTGTACAGAGAATCAAGAGGGGGGGGGGGGGGGTGGGGAGGAGGGGGGTGGCATCTCAAAGCTATAAAAACATTCTTTGGTGTCCTTGATATTTCAGAGGCCCTGAGTCAGGCAGGAAGTGGCTGCTAGTAAACCGATGCAAAGGTACTCTCCTCGTGGTTCGTCTCATGAGTAACTGAAAGCTAAAGGACCGTATCACAATGGCTCCCTGTGTCTCAAACGACAGAGTTTACAATCCTGTTACTGGTCGACATGTCACTGAATGCTCCCGGGCCTGGATGCATGTCAGGCCTGCTGGTTGGGCCTGAAGCATGGGCAGGAGGACAGGTTTACTCAGTGTCCTCCAAACAGGGTGAAGCTGCACCAAGCTCTACACACAAATCATCTCTGTCTTTCCTTCATATTCATATTCATATTAAGATGCATTTTGATTGCCTCTGTAAAGAGGAGGCCAGCAGAGTCATCCTCATCCTACTGCAGTCTGACTCCCATCCCTACAGGGGTGGCGACCTCTGTAAGCTCAGTTATTCAGAGGAGATGGAATCAGAAGCAAGAAGCTGGACCTTGAATCAGTGATGCTGATTGCAGGTCAGCACACTCTGCAGAGGGTCGATCAGACCGTTTCTAAGTGTTGTCTCGTGCAGTCTCGTGCAGATGGACAGACCATAGAGGACCCAGAGTCAGCGGGAGTAGAGTCGCCTGGAGACGAGCTGGGATGGATGCACCCAACGTGCAGCCATCTCCTCCATTCTGCTTGCATAGACGTTTACGATCATCAGCTGTGGCTCATTTACTCTGAATGGTCAGGAATCCTGGTGGAACAGATAAACCACTGTTGGGTAACCACTGCTACGAGAGTGTGAAGACCAGAAATGTGCCGTATACTGTTACAGCCATTTACAGTTTCCACCATGTTTCTATATCTGACCGGAGCAGAAAGCAGAACTGTGCTCCTCTGTCTCTCCTCTGCATGGAGCTGCTGATGTTTTCATCTCTGGTAATTATGAGCTTATTTCAACCTAAGCAGAGCTAATGAGGATATATGTTTTGCTTCTTTTGTTTTTGTTTTGCTATTTGATGGAGATGTTGAAGAGAGCGTCATATGGAAACAGAATCTGAACACACATCTGCTCCTTCACATGCACAGATACGCCCACTACTGCACTCTTGTCCCTCAGTCGAGCAGTATTTCCTGCTTATTGATTAACTTCTGATTAATCACCTATTAATTGACTAATGAAATGAAGAACTATGCTGATAATAACTTAAAGCATCGTCTGAAGGAGATTGATTTTGTGTAATTAAGTCAAAGATCTCTGACCTCTACTTGTCCTTTGTCAAAAAGGCATGAACAGTTTCATTTTGTAACTAACTAACTAACTAACTCACTAACTGTGTGTTGCAGACCTCGTTTCTATTGTTTATTTGGATGAAATCATCTGCTCGAAGGAGCAAATGCACCTCGGAGCCTGTCTGGGCTTGTGATCAGCGGTCTTCCGACTTCTGGACCAATCAACTTGTCAAAGCTAAATCCACATAGCCCGCAGCTTTAGCTTTAGCTTTAGCTTTAGGCCTGCGTTGTTGTGGACAGTAATCCTGGGGAAATAAAGCGATGGTGTCACTTCCTGTTGCAGCCTCCAGCCTCAGACACTCCAGACGTTTGCTCCTCCTGCTCCTCCTGCTCCTCCTGCTCCTCCTGCTCCTTCTGCTCCTGCTCCTTAGTAACGCATCATCAAACGTCTGTCCTCTGTTTTCTGAGCTTTCTGAGCGCTGCTCTGGAGGTGCTCCCAGGTAACACCCTCCACATACGGCGGCGTTTTGGGAATACAGATGGGTGGTCGGCGTCTGGGCCCGCCGGCGCCCAGGCCCTCCTCGGGAGGTCATGTGATCTGCGCTCATGTGATCTGCCATATGACTGAGCGCGCCGTGGAGAGCTGTCAGAGCTCAGCTCGTACATGCTTAGCACGACGCAACACATGCCCCGAGCCATCAGGCTTTCTCCAGCGTCACGTTATCTCCCAGCATCTCGCTATTTAAGGCATGCCCTGTTGCTGGGCTTTTCCAGCTCTGTGCACACACACACACACACACACACACACACACACACACACAGAGTCAGCAGTGTCTTTATCTTTATCTCTCTCCATCTCTTCTTTTTGTTCCCGTACCTCTTTGTTTTTCATACACCCTGCCCCTCGTCTTCTTATCGCTGTGCTCAGACCGCGTGGCAGCTCATTGCTCATCATTACCGTCCCCCTCGCCGTCTCTCCATCCTTCCACATAAATCTTCGAATTTCTGTCCTCCTTCGTCTCGTCTTCTCTTCGGGGCTGTGTGGCTAATCCGAAATATATTAAAAAATCACAGTGCACTCCCTGAACCAGCAGAAGCCGACAGGGAGGGAGGGGATGCTTTACCCAGCTTCCCCAGCGAGTTCAATCCAGGCCTGTGCAAAATTTCAGATCAAGGGGGAATAATCTTTTCATTTTATTCAAAACCGAACAAAATACTGAGCAATATTATCATCAGCCACACCTGACCCATCTTTCTGGGGAGGTTTTTGTAGATATTGGAAATGAAATTGGGATGAGAAAACCCTGCAGCCAAGAAAATGTCTTTTTTTTTCCCTGTCAGGATCCTGGCAGGGTGTGTGTGTGTGTGTGTGTGTGTGTGTGTGTGTGTGTGTGTGTGTGTGTGTGTGTGTGTGTTTGTGTTTGTGTGTTGTGTGTGTGCTGGTTTTTTATCTTTTGGTCAAAACCACTTTTGCTGTCGTCATTTACAGTAAATCTTTCTCGTCGGGCAATTTAGAATAACAGCTTGAGGAGTGGAAGATTTGGAAAAACAACGCAAAAAATAACAAAAAAATAGAACTGAACAGGCATTTCTGTCTCTCCTCTGTGGTCCAGGATCCAGTTTTCTTTCTACTTCTCGGGTTAGTTAGCCCCTCTCTCCAGATACGGACGCGCAAGCCAATCAGCATCCTGCTCCGATCGGCCGGTTGCCTAGCAACCAGACCCCTCACCTCCCTCCCCATCTCCCTCCCAACCAGGACCCTCCTTCACAGGCTCCCAGGCTCGTGTTTCACCACCACCCACTGACATGACACTTAGGAATGAGGCTCCCAGTCAGCTTCCACTACCTCCACTACCAGCACTACCAGCACTAGTGCCCCCCCCCCCCCATGTCAAGGGGATGTGGTACGACCCGGCGTCTCTGGAGAACCCGGCTCCTCCTGAAGCTTCTCCTTCTTTTATTATTATTATTTTTCTTCCCTGGTTCGTTGGTGGTGGTGTTTGAAAGGCTGTCAGTCAATGCA
>CM055196.1:23848172-23885672 GCA_029224185.1 Karalla daura
TTTCCTGGTCAGTATGGGAGGGTGTGTGTGTGTGTGTGTGTGTGTGTGTGTGTGTGTGTGTGTGAGGCTGACTAATGACCCGGATCGATGGGTCTGATCAGCAGCTGGTGGTGGAGCGTGCGGTAGCAGCGTTTGGAGGAGGCAGTCTGGGACGTGTCTGTAAATGAGGCTAGCAGATGGGAATGTCTGAGTGTCTGTTGAAGGCAGCGCTGAGAGAAGAGCCGAGCTCTGTTGCTTCCATGATTACGACTGTGTCGTGTAACAGCGTCCCCACACTGTCCTGCCTGTCTTCTCTGTGCTGCTAAGTGGAATATTTCTGTGTTTGAGACAATGCGAGACACTTCGGGATGTCAGAGCTGTCGTCATGGTTCTGGGAAGCGGCATCGAATGCTGTTTTTTCTTCTTTCTCTTTCACTTTGTGGCATTTTACAGACTGACTCTGATTAAGCTGAAAAGTGATCTGGAAAATAATCCTTTGGTTGCAGCTCCAGCTGCAATCTGTCATTTTCATATGAAATGTCCTCTGGTTTGTCCAGCTGCTCAGCCTAATGCAGTTATAGAGTATAGAGCTGCAGCTACTAATCTATGAATCGACTAATAACCTTAGCATTTAAGCGTTTTAGTGAAGAATGGCCATATTGGTTGAGTTTAGAGTATGTCTGTCTAATCTATTTCATTTTTTTAGAACAATTTGAAGAATTGATGCCAAAATCCTGTGATTTAAGCTTCTTTAACGTGATTATTTTCACCTTAATGTTGTTGAGATGAGGACAAAACAAGAAGTTTTTTGAGGGCTTTTGGGAAACGGGCAGGAAACACCTTCCTCACAGACTGTGCCAGTCAGTGGAGAAAGAAGTCATCAGACCACAGGTCGACTGTGCTGCAGAGCTCTGCAGTGCTGCACTGTACGTGCTGGAGGAGGGCGTGAGAGATGCGTGTTGTGTTTGTAACGTGCTAATGAAAGGCGAGCGTGCAGGTCTGGGGCCCGAGCCGGGCTGGACTCTGAGCCGGGCTGGATTCTGAGCCGGGCTGGACTGGACTCTCTGAGCCGGACTGGACTCTCTGAGCCGGGCTGGACTCTGCGAGCCGGGCTGGACTCGACTCTCTGGGCCGGGCTGGACTCGACTCTCTGAGCCAGGCTGGACTCTCTGAGCCAGGCTGGACTCGACTCTCTGAGCCAGGCTGGACTCTGAGCCGGGCTGGACTCTCTGAGCCGGGCTGGACTCGACTCTCTGAGCCGGGCTGGATTCTCTGAGCCGGGCTGGACTCTCTGAGCCGGGCTGGACTCTGAGCCAGGCTGGACTCTCTGAGCCGGGCTGGACTCGACTCTCTGAGCCAGGCTGGACTCTCAGAGCCGGGCTGGACTCTCTGAGCCGGGCTGGACTCTCTGAGCCGGGCTGGACTCTGCGAGCCGGGCTGGACTCGACTCTCTGGGCCGGGCTGGACTCGACTCTCTGAGCCAGGCTGGACTCTCTGAGCCAGGCTGGACTCTGCGAGCCGGGCTGGACTTGACTCTCTGAGCCAGGCTGGACTCTCTGAGCCAGGCTGGACTCTCTGAGCCGGGCTGGACTCTCTGAGTCAGGCTGGACTCTGCGAGCCGGGCTGGACTCTCTGAGCCAGGCTGGACTCTCTGAGCCGGGCCGGACTCTCTGGGCCGGGCTGGACTCTCTGAGCCAGGCTGGACTCTCTGAGCCGGGCCGGACTCTCTGGGCCGGGCTGGACTCTCTGAGCCGGGCCGGACTGTGCGAGCCGTCTCTGATGGAGCGCGCTCGCCTGCTCCGCCTCCGGCTCGCACCGTCTCACTCCGCTGCCATTTTGTGCTTCTCACTGTACGCAGCTGCAGACCTGAGGGGGACGCCTGAGATGTGGCTTTATGGGAGCCAGTGTGATGGACGTCACTCCTGCCGCACACACACACACACACACACACACACACATACATGCATACTGTAACTGCCTGCTCATACACACATACAGTACTCTCTCTTGCATCCATTTACACTCTCACTCTCTCGCTCGAGCACACTCGCGCACAGTGCCTTTAGGTAGGTGTGTGTTGTGTGTGTGTGCGCATGTGTGTGTGTGTCACACACCATTTAATAGTGTGGGTGTTCAGCTGGAGCAGAATGAGAGCAGCAGCTGTGAGTGGTCGACTTCAGGTTACCATAGAGAGGGAGTGAGAGAGAGACTAAAAATACGAGGGACCCCGTTGTTTAGTTTTTTTTCATCCTCTCCGAGCTCTTCTCCTTCTCCTCCTCCTTCTCCTCCTTCTTCTCCATCTTTCTTTTTTCTTCTTCCTCTTTATCTCGGACCATGCGATGCTCCCCTGCAGCTCGGCCGGTGGCCTGTGGCCGAGGCGGAGAGGAGCGTGGGAGTCCTGCAGCTGCAGGACGAGCCTCGCAGGCAGCAGCAGCTCCGAGCGTTTGAGCCGCTTCAGGGCTGGGGACAGATGCACCGTGTCTGCCACCAGGCCACCGTGTCTGCCGGGGTGTTGCTAGTCACACTCCCCCATGCACCTGAAAGGCTGCGAGGCTGCTACGCTAACGGAGCCTTAGCTCTTAAACATCAACCCAAGTCATGTAAGACAGATTAATCCAAGCAACAGAGCAGGAGCACGTTAGAAACGAATTACAACAGGATCCAGGCATCAAATGTGCATGTTGAAACGTAATCATGTCCATTTTTGATGAGGTGTTGTGTCTAAAATCAAAGATGAAACACTAAATCTGAGGGAGAAGGTTCTCAGAATGAAAGCACCTGCTTTAATCTTTAAGAATAGAGTTTGTTCGTTGCAGGAGAATCTGCAGAAAGCAAAGAAAAACCCTCCGAAGCCCTCAGGATCCAGTCACAGGTCCCAGGCTGATTCGAGCCGATCGGGCAGTGAAAACATACAGGATTTGACGTTTCCTGGAGAGTTGAACAGGACATGACCCTGACACACAGCCTGGAAAAAGAGGTGTTTAAGAACGAGATAAAACACTAATTCTGAGGGAGCAAGTGAACTCATCTGTCCGGGATTGCAGGGAGATCATTTCACTTGACAGGTTTTCTTGACATGTGAAGTGTTTGATTTAAGATGAACTCTTAAATAAGAAAATGACTCTTGAAACAGATCAATTATCCGACTCTTCTAAATCACTTCTTCCTTCTCTCTTTGCTAATCAGCGTCCTGAATCTCTGCCTCTTCGTCAAAGAACAGGAAGAGGAGACATGTCGTTCTCAGTAAAAGAGACATAGAGAAGTCACCAAAATAACATTTAGGAACAGTATCACTGCACTGCTTAAACGGGCGTCTAGAATGAGATAAAAATGCTTCATCTGAGGGAAAAGCAACTGGAGACCAGTGAAACTATCCATGCATGCAGCAGGATCATTTCCCCTGAAACAGGATATCGACTCTTCCAACCAGATCAATGATCTAACGCTTCTAACTCTAGCAGATCTGAGGTGCTGCTCTGCTCGGGCTGCAGCTCTGGGCTCATGCACGACCGTGTCAGAGCCTTTAGAAGAAGCTTGAATGCGACCTGAGATGGAGGTGTAATGACGTGCTGCTCTCACAGCTACAACCTGGAAAACGGTTTTTGTGAAGAGCAAAGCAAAGAGTGGAGCTCCGCCGCAGCTTTTCCTGCCGCCTCGGCTCTTTTGTCCACGGCCTTTCAGCCCCGCCCGAGGACCAGGTTTTTACACACTAAGTCTCATTTTCTCTCTTTCTCTCCTGCTTTTGGCTTCTTGAAGTGGCAGAGGCTTTGGAAAGGCTCCGTAAGGTGACGTAGGGTCTCTCTGTCTCAAACAGGGTGAGACGTCTGAGTCCGACCACCCACCTGGTGCAGCTCTGCCCCCCCCACCCTCCCCCACCCTCCCCCACCCTCCCCCACCCTCCCCCACCATCCTCCGGCCTCAGGTGAACCTCACAGAGTGTCTCTGTCAGGACGCTGGTTGTTTTCTTGCGGAGCTGGGCTCTGAGAGTGGGAGCAGATCGCGTCCCCGGCATGTGTGTGCGGTGACGGGTGGAGGCGTGTGAGCGGCTGTGATGGTGCAGACGCGTCCAAGCGGAAACGTCTCTGAGTCACAGGAGGACGGGATGGAGGCGAGACGTGGGCGGAGGGGACAAAGGACGGTGGGGACGCATCCATCACACACGTCTCTGATGTCACTAAAAGAAATGTAGCGTTCCCCCTCCCCATGGACCAGCACTGCAGCCTCTTCAGCTGGTTTCCAGCTACTCCAGGGACTGGGATGGTGTGTGTTCAGTCATTTGTGCTCTTCTTTAGGAGTTTTGTGTTATCATAATTCATAGTAAAAGGTTCTAAAGCAGTCTGAGCTGCACCCCGTGTGATTAAATGTCAGTATTAATAGTGAAGAGAACAGAGAATAGAGGCGACTCCCTAATTCCTCATTCCAGTTGAAGTTTCTGTGTTTTCTCCAACAGTAGCAGAGCTGTGTTTCTACTCCAGACTGATGATGATGGTTCATTCTTTCCTGTTTGTCAAACCTTTTTTCCAAGTCCATCTTCATTCAGTGGGTCCCTTTAATGCGAGCCACAACATAGCAAATAAAAGTTGCATCCTAATGATGTTTCATGAAAACAGAGTTCATAGTTGTCTGTACCGTAGCTGCTCCAGAACCCACAAAACGTTGCTATAGAATCATCAAAATCATGAATATTGATGATCGTCCGCTAACAACACCAGATCACGCCCACAGAAGACAATCTGCTGAGGCTCTGAAGTCCAACATGTGAGGACGTTGTTCAATGATGTCTCTCTGTTTCTCAGTCTCTCCTCTCGGACTCTCTCCCTGTATCTATCTTCCTCTTTCTCTCCTCCTGGCGTTCTCCCTCTCTCTCTCCTCTCTCTCTCCCTCTCTCTCTCCTCTCTCTCTCCCTCTCTCTCCTCCACGGATTTGCTGTAATGCATTGTAACAAATGCAATTACGTTTACAAGCATTCAGCAGCCTTCTCTCCTTTTTTCCCCCGTTTCTTCTTTCTTTCATTCCTCCCCTGCTCCCAGTCATCTCCTCCTCTCTCCAGCGTGTGTGTGTGTGTGTGTGTGTGGGGGGGGGTGTGATGCTGATGCTCCTCCTGCTGCTGGGGTCCGGGCTCTGGCCTGGGTGGGGGCTGCAGGTCGTGACTGATGTGGGAGCAGAAAGTGCTGTCGAGGGGGCTGCGAGCTCGGCTCAGCACAGCTGCCGCTTTGTCTAGACGCCGAGTTCCTGGGAAACACTGGCCGCTCTGTTCCCGCTCTTGACGGCAATTTCTGGTCAAATTGGACGAAAACAAGGTGTCTGTGTCTCTCTCTTAGTGTGTGTGTGTGTGTGTGTGTGTACTCCTATGTGTGCCATTTTGTCCCGGACATGAGAGGCGGGGGACAGCGGGTCCAGCTTCAGGTTTTTGTTCTTGCATATTTGCGTGTAGAACGGCAGACACAGAGGTAACTCTCTGCAGACGCACCTGGAGCAGAGACGAGCTCTGGGCTCCAGGTGGATGCTGGGAATAGCTGCAGGTGTGAGGGCGAAGCTTCACATCGAACAAGCAGAACGTGTCGGGTATGAACTGCAGCCCTGTGGAGATGTTCTGGACTTAATCGTCTTTTTTTTGGTTTGTCATGTGGAAATGGTTTTGAAGCTGAATTTCACGTTTCCTGCAGGAATCAGTCCATGTCAGACTTGAGGGTTTGTTCCACTTGCTGATCAATGTCTTAGTAACTAATTTGTTATCCATGCCAGCAGTTTTCATTCTGTCTAGCCTAGATAGTTTTCATGTCTTTCTATCTATTGTGCACTGTTTAATTGATCCATGGACTTTCAATCTATTAATAATGATGCCCACAATAATCCACAACAATCGATTCAACTCAAAATGATCTTAGCTTCTTAAATGTGAATGTTTTCCGGCTTCTTTCCTCTCTAGAGGACAAAAGGGGATTTAAAGGTTATATCTTGTCCTTTATAAACAGGCATTGAGCATCTTTTACCATTTTGCATCATTTTAAAAACCAAAAAACTTGTTTGTTTTGTTCCTCTCTTTACGGACTCTGGGAAATCACCACCCAAGCATCCCTGTGTCCGGCCTGTCTGACCTGGACTTCTCTATGTCTTTGTGCAGAAATCCCTCAGTCTTGTCTCTGCGTCTCTGTAAGCGCTGACAGTAGGTTTCCGGCCGTGCCATTGATATGCGGTGCAGGCTTTTATTCCGGCTCGCTCATTCCTCTAATTAGCTCTTCCTCTGTGGGTGAAGGCTCGCTAATCAGCAGAATCTGCCACTGTGGCGCAGCGTTGGAACGAGACCACGCAGACCGAGGCCGAGCCAGCTCCTCTCTGCTCCTACTGTACCTGCTGCCCGGCCTGGCCCGGCCTGGCCCGGCCTGGCCCGGCCTGGCCCGGCCTGGCCCGGCCTGGCCGCGTCTCTGTGTGTGTGAGCTGCTTCTCACCTCTCCAGCAGAGCCTGTGGAGGAGGTGCAGGAGGAGGAGGAGGAGGAGGTGGTGCAGCCGGGCTGTGCCAGACGGCCAGGACCTGGCAGCAGAGTGAGAGCAGCTCTGTGTGTCCGGCTGACAGAGCTGAGCTAACAAGTGGTTTCTGCTCAGGAAAGATGGAAATGAAGGGAAATTCTGTCAAAGCCTGATAGGAAAACACACATTCCTGGGCTTTGAAGGTGTTATTAGAGCTGCAATGATTACTGTGGTAGTCCGTTAAATGGTCGGTTACCTGCGCCAGTAATCAATGTGTTGTTTGGTTTTTAAAATGGTGCAAAAACAGTGGAAATGGTTTGTTTGACAGAGGGAGAGACACGATCTGTCCACAGCTCAGAGACAGCACTTTGATGTCACACAGACTATAAACCAGGAAATATCTACATTTAAGCTCAGATCAGAGAACTTTGACCTAAATCAGTGTTCTTAAAACATGTTGTTAAATACTTAAAATCGACTAATTAATGGCTAGCGTAGCTGCTGATTACTTCATTAGTCAATAGATCTCTAGACACCTCAGGACCTTTTTGGCGTGTTTTGAGGAGTAAAATGCCTTCTTTTGAAATGGTTAGGGGTTAAAAATTGACACTGTGATCTTAAATTAAACAAT
Source organism: Karalla daura (assembly GCA_029224185.1). Lineage (NCBI taxonomy): Eukaryota > Metazoa > Chordata > Actinopteri > Chaetodontiformes > Leiognathidae > Karalla > Karalla daura. The sequence continues at coordinate 23,855,251 of CM055196.1, forward strand.
CTTGTTTCAGTTTTTCTGAAAGCTCTTTAGGAAGTTTTCCTGCAGATTTGCTGTTATCAGACATAAAACCCTCAGAGCTGCAGTAAACCTCACCATCAGAAGGCTAAAGCGTGGAGGTCTCTGGTCTCTGTGTGTTTTGTAACATTCTGAATGTTACAGCTCTGTTTTTCCTCTTTAACCCCTTCATGGAGTTGACCTCTCCTTGATGATCAGTCAGGATGTTGACATGTGGTGACGCACTTTTTGAGCAGGAATTAGACTGAGAGAAATGTTTCATAGTTATGAATATTTGAGCGACTAAATGTACTCCTTTTGTTTCAAACCCTGCAGGATGAGTCAAAGGAGCCAAATGACATTTTCCGAGCAGCTTGAGGGGAAATGCTGATCTGAAAAACGCTCAGTTCCAAGTCAAAGTGATATTGTAGTTTCTGTTTTCAGACTCGGCTGGTCTCGGTTGAAAGGTCGGTCAAGCCATAACCAGATGGTCCAGATGACCAGTGGTCGATACTCTGCCCTACAGTGAGCTGTACTGGTCCATTCATTCACCCCTGGCTTCACGGAGCAGGAACGCTGAGGCTGGGCTACTTTTTCCTGCCTCTCTGTCTCTCTGACCACGTCCATCCTCGACGAGCCTGAAACCCTCTCTCTCCCACACACACACACACACACACACACACACACACACTCTGGGTGACCAGTGACCACCAGGCTGGTCCAGAGCAGCAGAGTGGATGCCCCGCTCTTGTTTTCCAGCGTCATTTCTGGTAAAATAGTGAAATAGTGAAATCTCAGCGTCCGCTGGCTCCTGCCGCCTCTCAGCTAACAATTTCATTTCCTGCCTGGAGCATAGTGGTGTTCTTTTACCGTCTATATTTGTCTTTGTTAGAGATAGGGGAGTGCATTCGCGCGTGTGTGTGTGTGTGTGTGTGTGTGTGTGTGTGTGTGTGTGTGTGTGTGTGTGTGTGTGGTCAGGTGTCCCGGGTTGCTGAGCTCTGTGATTTTTAACTGATGTGTGATATCAGAGGAGCTGTTGGACACAAGCCCTTTGGCTTGTAGCTCGGCCTTTTTCATCTCCCTCCTCTTGCCAAGTTGGTGGTAATACACACACACACACACACACACACACACACACACACACACACACACACACACACACACGTACACACACACTCAGGTTCAGTGTTTACATGAGGTGAACTGAGGTGTTAATACATGTTGTGTTTGTCCACACACCAGACCTAAAACACTGCCTCACATCTTTTAGGTTACATCTAATTACTGCATGTGTGTGTGTGTGTGTGTGTGTGCGTGTGTGTGTGTGCGTGTGCGCGTGCCCATTCAAGCCGTCCTCATTACTTATGTGTGTATGGGTGTGTTTGTGCTCGCGGGGTATTTCTTCATGTATTTTTCAGTCCAGCTTGGGGTTAATCAGGCAGATATAAAGTGCTGGCACACATTTAATCAGAAAAATAGATATGCATTTGCATGACTGCACCACACACACACACACACACGCAGAGAGAAAGTAATAAACACACTTGCAGGCCTATCAGATGTTGGGAGGGGGCGGTGGGGGGGCTTTTTGTGCTCCTGCCCAGAGGGACTATGAGGTTTAATCAAGCAGCAGGCCTGTGTTGGTTTACTGTGGCATTAAGGATAAAAATAGGCTGCAAGGAGCTGACTCTACTGGGCAGCACAGTCACACAGCTGCAAGTCATGCTCGGCGTGTGTGTGTGTGTGCGTGTGTGTGCATGCATGCACTAAATGTATGTTTACAGGCTTGCTGTGAAGCTTTGGCCTCAGCATGTTGTGTTTGAGGTTTTCTTTCCCACAGTATGTTTTTAACAACATTGTGTGTGTCGAGTGGCCGAGGGATTGTGGAGTTCAGAGAGTGTGTGCGTGTGTGTGTGTGTGCGTGTGTGTGTGTGCGTGTGTGTGTGTGTGTGTGTGTGCACATGTTGGCCAGGCCCCGCTGTCAGCCTCCGCAGGTATGAGGAGATTTGTGTGCTTTATTGGTTTGACTGTATTTAAATTCCTAACAAAGCCGTTTCTGAATCAGGACTTTTCATCAAGAGATGTGACCATGGCTCGATGTCTGTGTCCTGGAACGAAGCTGTTCAATGCATCTGTTTCGTGGTGTTAGCTCCCATTTATACAAGATTCACTGTTGGGGAAGAACAGTGCAGGTCTCCTGTCTGTGCCAGACCTACGACAGACATGTTTACGCATGCAGAATCTGTAAAGTAGCCCTCATATTCAATCATGAGAGATTACACTGCAGATGTGCTCCAGCCATAGATTTCACATCTCTTGAACCAGACTCCTAGGGCAGAGAGAGAGAGAGAGAGGAGTAGACATCTGGGTGAATGTCTAAAATGAAGGCAGAAGGTAGAAAATGACATGCCACTAAAGCATGTACATATGAGTAAATGAACGGCATATGGTATAACTCGTCTGTCATGCTGCAGCAGCTGAAAACGTCCTGGAAAAGTCTGGGAATGATTGAAAGAAAACAGGGTGGGAGCCTGTGTATAGTTAAATATAAGGTTGCAGCGGGGTTCATGTGGAGCCTGGACGCTGCGAGCATCTGAAGCTCCATCCAGTCTACCAACTTCTGCGAAGCGGCTTCTCCTCCTCTGATGCTGCTCAGCTGTGTTTGCAGAGTGAGATGAACTTTTGCCGAGTCTCTTGTCTCAGTTCCAGCAAAATCTGAGCAAAGATACGAGGTCGAGGAGCCTGCGAGGCAGCGTGAGGGCGTCACGGGACGCAGAGGAAGGCGCGGAGAAATGGAACTCTCACGGCTGCTCTGCTGCGTGTGTGTGTGTGTGTGTGTGTGTGTGTGTGTGTGTGTGTGTGTGTGTGTGTGTGTGTGTGCGCGCCGGCATCACATGACTGTATACAGTGGCTCTGTGTGTCTGTGCCCGTTCACATGAGGATTATTTATCATTGGATCATAAGCTGCGTCATCCCAGAGCAGATAACTCAGCCGCAAGCTTTGACAATAATATGGATTTATTGTGTGTGTGTGTGTGTGTGTGTGTGTGTGTGTGTGTGTGTGTGTGTGTGTGTGTGTGTGTGGGCATACAGTATCTGGGGCTTCATCAAACTTTCATTGAGGCAGTCAGCTGAGCTCATTAAACATGAGCGCCGCTTGGGATTCTGGGTAAAAATATCACCATAGTAGACCTTAGTCAGTCAGCCTCTAGTCTGCATAGTAACACTCAGGCAGCAGAGGTGTGTGTGTGTGTGTGTGTGTGTGTGTGTGTGTGTGTGATGAACTGCCTTAATCTGATCCAGAAGTCATCACAGTGATGGTTGTGCAGATTTCCACATAGGTCTGACTGTCTGAGAAATGTGGCAAAAAAAAGAAAACATTTTAATTTGGTACAAAAGTGTGCACACTCAGGCTGATTAGAGACGCACAACATCACTGTGTTGTGATGTTTGTTCTTTGAGTAGAAAGATGAGAGAGAAATGGCAGCAGATCCTCCAGCTTCTGCTGTTTATGAAGACAAGAAGATCACACGTGAAACGATGGTTTTCTGGTCGGTGAGTTATACGGTGTGTAGCTTCAACAACAGGAGAAGACTCCAGATGTTCACAGGCCACAGATGTTCAGAGGTCACAGGTTGCTTCCTCTCTCTCTCTGAACCTGAGGACCAATAAAACTCAGTCCAGAGGTTGAATCCAGCTGGTTACATAACACTGGGCTGGTTCCTCTCTGATGCCCACGTGAGGTCAGTGGTCTGTGCCAACGCTGACGACCCCCCCCCCCCCCCCCCCCCCCCCCACACACACACACACACACACACACACGCACTGATGCCCATCAAGTGAAGAGGTTTCAGTCAGGGTTAGGGTTAGCAGGTTGAGATGAAGGTGAAGTTCTGTTGGTCTGGGAAGCAGCTTCACTTCTGACCTCGCTGCTTCGCTTTCCTCATGAGACCATAAGAGCAGCACATTATGTCAGTTATGTCCCAACTGGCCTTTCTCACATTCTTACTTACTTTTTCAACTTTTTAATGTCATTTACATCTATGAAATAAATGCACTTGTATAATTGCACGAGGTAACATGATTATCAGTAATGCCACAGAGGATGATGCCAAAAGGTGACAGGGCAACAGGAGGAAAATGCAAGTGACTAATGTCACCTATAAAACTATGATAATTAAAGTGAAGAAAAAACACCACCAGCTAACAAAACACAGACAGAACGGGTCTGTGCATCTTCTCCATCTTCCTCATCTTGTTCTCCATCTTCTCCATCTTGTTCTCAATCTTCCATCCACTCTCTTACCTGCTTTGTACCCAGTGGAGTGGCAGGGTTCTGCTTTGGCCTATTTCTAGCACAGAAAAGCATAGAATAGACTCTGGACAGGTCTCAGTCCATCACACACACACACACACACACACACACACACACACACACACACACACACACACACACACACACACACACACACGTCAAGTCGACCCAGATAGAACAAATCAGAGCCACTAAACCCACGTATGAGCTGTAAGCTTAAAGAAATGATGACGAGGGAAAAGTGAAGGGTCACAAACCTGGGACTGAGCAGCCATCTGCCTCGCCCAGGTGGGTCTGACTGGGCGGGGCGGGGCAGAAAGGTCAGAGTTCAGCACAGCATCCATGCACAAGCTCCACCACTGTGTGTAGGCTGGTCCTAACCAGGGCTGCAACAGAAGATTTTACATATCCCTCGATTAGTTGTTTAGTTAAAAAGATGACACAAAAACTGAACTGGTAATGCCTGTTCCTCAAAGGCTACGATAAAGTCCCAGATTGACTGCTTTGTGTCCTCCCCTCACTAACACCTTCATTGCATGTATTAACATGGAGCTGCTCTCTCAGCTGATGGTGCTGCCCTCGCTCTGCTAACTACTCTAATTGCTTCCACATTCGGGCAGCTCTGCGACATGAAGTGTTTGGCAGCTGATGCTGGTTTCTTGTCAGAATCATCGTAAGGCTGTAATCTTCACACTGGAGCGTTTCCTGTGCTTTGTTGGAGCACCCACTAACAGAAAACTGTTTGGCTTTGAGGCTTTTCAGCCTCCAAGTTCTGAGGAGGCGATTGTTCTGTTTTTGTGAAGAAAGCGCTGATATCAAGATGATTTCAGGGGCATGTTTGAGCTGAACTGAAGTGCCTTTTTTCTCCGTTTTCTTTAGTCTGACACACAGATGGATGTCTCCTCGGTGAGGAATGGGATCCTCAGTTAATAAGTAACTTCCGGATGTTAATCATGCAATTCCTCCATCGCCTCTCAGGCATCAGGAATAACAACACACTTGAGAATCAATCAGAGACCAGTGCTTCTCTGCCTCAGTGACTCAGTTCCCTTTGTGAGAGCTTTCTTTATTTGGATAAACGCCTTGAGATGCATCATCTCATTCAGTGCACAAACAAGTAATAATCCAAAGAGAGAGTTAATGGAAGTAGTAAAGTAACACAAGATAAACATAAATAGATGGTACAGCTTCAAAAGGACAGACCACAGTTGAGACAACAATAGAACAATGCAACCAACAGAAGGCCATAATGGACAGCACTGAGACTCAGACAACAGCTGATACTGAATACTGTGAGTTCAATGGAAACAAGAGCAGGCCACCATAAAGTAGAGAGGACATTAACTCATACATTCATCTTCATTTCAGGTGAGAAGTCAGAGTGTGCTTAAAAATACCAAGAGATGAACTAGACCTGGTATCAGCAGGTTGATCATTCCAGGCCAGGTCAGATGTACGAGCGTCTTCTTCTCTTTAGAAGAGTTTAATGGTGGTTAGATGACGACATGCTCCGGCCCAGCCACAGCTGAACCATCACGTTGGATTATGTAACTGGGAGTGATGGTGAATGCAGGGAACCTTTGTTCCCTCCTCTCTCTCTGCCTCTCATTCATGCCCCGCTCTGTCAGCTGCGCCTCTCTGTCGCATCAGACCCGATGGCTCGTATTGATCCTGAGGCAGAGAGAAGTCCCCGCTGATCAGACGCTGGTCCCTCTGCTCCCCGGCTGGGCCCTCCGCTCCCCGGCTGGGCTGCCATCATCGCTCTGAGCGCTGATGGAGATTTATGGGCCGGAGATGCATCGTTCACTCTTAAACGCCCGCATTGTTATTGACTTTAGCTGTCGTGCATTTGCATCGGGGATGATCTACGGCCTGGCTGAATGCAGTATGCAGGCGGCCGCTCAGACGCCCAGCGGACGGGTTGTTGGGTCACGGTTGGATGCTGACGTCTCTTCCAGCCCGGGTCCGATCATTCGAGGGACAGAGGGCGTCCAACCGAGGAGACGGGAGGCAAAGACACTGCAGCAGGCCAAGGACGTGTCGCCTGCAGCTCGTTGCAGTGCTGTAGCCTCTGTGGCAGTGATACGTCATCACCCATAACTGCTTCATCCATTTCCTGTTTCTACCTGCATTTATACACATTCAAGTCCTCACAGTGTTCAATGTCCACAAAGTGGGGGAAGAAAAGACACAAATAAACCACAGCAACGACCAAAACAGGAAAAAGGAAATAGCAAAAATGTCTCATCCATCCATCAGAAATGAACCTTTGGAGCCTGTAGGAAAGTGTTCTGCACTTTTATGTCATTCTGATCATTATCCTCCTTATTTGGTCGGTCTTTCTATCTTAGTCCTCCTTTAAAGGGATTGATGAAGTCTCCATCTGTCAGTCGAGCTACCTCTGTTTACGTTCTGCCTTTATTTTGGTAGCAACAATGTAAACAACCCCTCGTGAGCAGGAGAAGACAGAGCTCAGGTTGAGGCTGGAGACCGTCTCGCTCCACATTTAACGTCCTGCTAGCGTCTCGGTGTTGTCTGGGAGGATCGTTGCCTGAAACGCAACACTCGAGTCGGTAAATTTAGTGTGCGGTATTTCTGTTTCTATTTAAGCCTGGGATACGTTATCTGTCTCCTGGCTCACACCAGGTGATGGATGTTTCCTCTGAGCGAGGATTCAACTGTTCCTCGACCCTCCGATCGCCCAGGAACATCCCTGATGTGTTAATGAAGCGGCTGTGTGTCATAAGGAGGCGGGGAGGCTGTGTGCGAGCCGCCATGTCTGACGGTAGCTGATGACCTTTAGAGGCAGCTTCTGACCACACGCCAGGCTCAAGTGTTTGTTATGGTCCGCGCTTTATTGGCTTTAAATGTCACTGCCAAATCACAGCTCATTGACTGATAATTTGGGAGAATGTGTGCTCGAGCGGAGATGAGACAATGGTGTGTGTGTGTGTGTGTATCTGTGTGTGTGTGTGTGTCTGTGTGTGAGAGAGAGTGAGTGACAGATGGACCATAGAATTGCTGCCAATATCTCCAGGGTCAGTTCATCCTGGGGGACTCTCCAACCCCCTGCTGAGACACACACACACATAAAGAGAACATATTCCTACGTTTTCCATATCTCAAGAGAGCAGAAATGGATCCAGGAAGATCAGATCAGTCCCCCCGCCCCCCACCTCCCCCCACCTCCCCAGCCAATCCCGGCTCCTTGCCTCCTCCTCGCCCGCTCGATGCCGTTTCGCTCGCCGAGCTCTGACCCAGAAAGCCGAGGCGAGCTCGGGAGTCGGCGAGGAGCAGCGTAAATCAGGTCGTTATCACGCAGAGAAGCTGCCGGGTCGGTGGCGCTTCCAGGTGTAATTTCTCAGAACCCTGAAACTCCCAGTGGCAATGAAGCTGTGGATCTGTGTGTGTGTGTGTGTGTGTGAGAGATAGAGAGAGAGGGAGAGAGAGAGACTGAAGGCGAAGGGGAAACCATGATACACTACATTGTTCCAGGCACATTTTGAGCTCAGTAGATCATTCACTTTCTCTCTCCAGAAACCCACTAACTGTTTCATTAAGTCAGGGACTCGGGACAGAGACATCAGAAGCCTAAAGCCAAAACTTGCTAAATTGCAGATCCACAACCAAGCCTGGCCTGGCCTGGCCTGGCTGTTCCTGTCTAACCTGGCCTGTCTAACCTGGCCTGGCCTGGCTGGGCTGGGCTGGCCTGGCCTGTCTAACCTGGCCTGGCCTGGCCTGGCTGTTCCTGTCTAACCTGGCCTGGCCTGGCCTGGCTGGGCTGGCATGGCCTGTCTAACCTGGCCAGGCCTAGCCTAGCCTAGCCTAGCCTGGCCTGGCCTGGCTGGCCTGGCCTGGCCTGTCTAACCTGGCCTGGCCTGGCTGGGCTGGGCTGGCCTGGCCTGTCTAACCTGGCCTGGCCTGGCCTGGCTGTTCCTGTCTAACCTGGCCTGGCCTGGCCTGGCTGGGCTGGCATGGCCTGTCTAACCTGGCCAGGCCTAGCCTAGCCTAGCCTAGCCTGGCCTGGCCTGGCTGGCCTGGCCTGGCCTGTCTAACCTGGCCTGGCCTGGCCTGTCTAACCTGGCCTAGCCTAGCCTGGCCTGGCCTGGCCTGTCTAACCTGGCCTAGCCTAGCCTGGCCTGGCCTGGCCTGTTTAACCTGGCCTGGCCTGGCCTGGCCTGTCTAACCTGGCCTGGCCTGGCCTGGCCTGGCTGGTCTGACCCTGTGAGGCAGGAACAGAGAAGCAGCCCAGCGCAGGGACAGGTCGATATATGGACGCCAGGGTCCGGGCGGAGCGGCCGCTGACAGGAAGTGTTGATTGAAGCCCCGGCGGCCTGGAACACGCCGGCCTGTCCCTACGGCTCCATCACACACAGAGTCCCTGCTCATCACTGGACAGAGACCAGAGGGTTCTAGAACAGCTTATCTAGCTTCAGCACAGAAATATCTTTATACTGACACTGGGGATTTTAGTGTTTGTTTTTAGGTCTGTCCATCTGTCTATCTGTGTATCTATCTGTCTATCTACCTGTCTGTCTGTCTATTCCTACCTCTCATCCATCCTTCTTTGCTTTCTTGTCTCACTTCCTTCCATCGTTCTGCCTTCCCTTCCTTCCTACCTCTTCTCCCTCCCTCTATCCTTTGAGGCCTACCTTCTCTCTCTCTCTCTCTCCCAAACATTTGTTGGTGCATTGTGTTGATGCTCCTGTTTTAAAGTCATCTGTAACGTAAATACCTTCAGTTCCTCGATGTGACTCAGCAGACTTCAGATTATAGACGGATCAATACATAATGGGTGTTGTGATGTTTGTTGTTTTCAGTGATCAAACTGAGGCTGCAGCTCATCAGATCCTCATCTAAAATGTGATCTGTCGTTTGTCTCGTCTCAAGGCAACAACTGAATCGGTTAAATATGTTAAAAAGCCCAGCGTTAAACCTGAAAGGAAACCAGAGAGAAGAACAAACACATGCAGACACCTGAGAGGCAGTTTAAACCATCATGTGTGCCTCTGTCGATAGAGCTCCCCAGTCTGAAGCTTCAGCACCAGGTTTGTCTAGAGTGTGAGTGTGTGCTGCTGTACTACAGACGTATCAGCACAGAGGAGACATCTGCGGCTGTCTCTGAGGTGGAGAGGCATGATGGAGAGGAGCTGTGAGCTGATGTCACAGTGTCCTGATTGATCAGTGTGTCTGTCTGCAACCAGAGCCCGGTCACACCCCGGGCCTCTCACTCACCCTTCGATCTGTTTCCTGCCCGTACGGCCCTCCTCATCCTGTCCCTCACATCGTCTCCTTAGTCACTTTAGCTTTCTGATCGGGAGCATTTTTCATGTGTGTGTGTGTGTGTGTGTGTGTGTGTGTGTGTGTGTGTGTGTGTGTGTGTGTGTGCGTGGACGTCTATTGGCTGACGGCCACTGACTTGACATTCACACAGTCCTGAATGTAGTGAAATGAGACACTCGCTCCGCTCCACGCCAGGTAGACTTTGTTCGGAGCGCCTCTCTCCGTCGTGACCCGTACTTTCACGTTCCCACTCCTCACTGGTCTCCCCGGGTTAATCACTGCTACTGTCCTCCATTAGCTAGTCCTTCTCCTCCTCCTCCTCTTCCTCCTCTCAGACACGGTCGCTCCTCTCTGGCCGAGTTCCCTGAACTCCCCTACTCACCCCCACCCCCCACTGTGAGCAGCATGCCTGTAAAGGTTGATGCTAATAATACTGAGCTCTCCCTCTGAGCCCTTCAACTGCCGCTGAACTTGGAAATACTGTCGTATTACAGTAGTATTACTGTAGTTTTACAGTAGTATTAGAGCATAGCTCAGCTGAATAGTCATGGTCACATGTTAGAGCAGATGAGGTTTAGACCGGATGATGTGAGTTAACAGGCCACTATGAATGCGGGGACATGCTCTCACAGACCCCCCTCCAGCTCATTGATGGGTACTAAACGGGTCCTGGAAATCACTTTAATTGAATAATCAACACAATCAGTTCATGGAAACCTTCTCAGAATCATGATGATGATCTCCCAGAAAGACAGTAGTTGAGTCTTGATTTAAGATTCCCTTAGATCTGCCACAAACTGTTATCCTTGTGCTCGAGTAGATTCTTGATTAGGTGATTTATTTGGTGAATGAAATGATGCAGAAACAGGGAAAACTGTTGCAGCCTGTTTCTCTGTTCCACAAAGACCAAGACCAGGTCTGGTTGTAGTCCTCACCTCAACAACATCCAGTTTTACAGAAGCAAACCGTTTTTATCTGCCTGCTTTTCAATTAGTTGTTGATTTGTCTCAAACTAAGTTAAACAATGTTTAATTTGCTATTGTTGTTTTTTTTAAGCTTCACATCATGTGAACATGTCATGAGAGCAACAGTACGGTGCAGACTGGGAGCTTACATCATCCTGCTCACGCTGCACTGGTCAGACTGGAGCTTTACCCTAATGACGATCGATGGACGATTGGGATCAATAGACCCTCGGGGGGCGGGTGATTGACAGCTGATGAGATCTCAAAGGACTGGGCTCTCACCCGGATGCTGCAATAAGGCGACCTTTGCCCCAGTCAGAGCGGGTAGGAAACTATCGACTGAGCTCCAAGCAGGAGGCGAAACGAGCTCTGACACATTCATTTATTCATGAAAGTCCGATTTAAGAACCTGCCACGCATAAAAACACAACGATGAGGAACATTTCTCCATGTTGAACCAGGAACAGAGACGCTCAGGTGTTTGACAACAGCAAGAATATACAAGGAGAGTAATCAGAGAGAGAGGGGGGCAGGAGATACAAACAGCGGTGCGTTTGAGGCCTGTGGGATTTTACAGCGTTTTGAAAAGCGTGTGTGTTTCTGCTGAGGGTACGGTGACTCTAACGAGGAAGTGAAGGAGGGTCGAGGCTGACTGAGAGCAGTGACGTTCAGAGGCTGTGTGTAAATATTTACAGGAGGATCCTGGGAGGTTGAGGGACACTTTAAACACCTCCTCTCTGAGGGTTTACTCCTCAGATGGTCGAGGAGGAGCTCAGCCGCAGGATGTGTCCGCACATCGTCACCAGGAGCGTCAGGCGCGGTTTTAAACACTGACTCGACCAAAAAGGCTCCACAGAGAAAGCTGTGTGTCTTTTTACTACAGACTGAGAGATATTTGGAACAAGACTTCAGTTAATTCCCTTCGCTCCCTCTGTTCTGTCTGCTACACACACACACACACACACACACACACACACACACATATGTACGTGCAAACACTCCTGCACACCTTTCTTTGGTGTGTTTACATTGGCCTCCTCACACTAAACCATCAACTACCCCAGTCTGGATTTACCATCAATCTTAACACTCTCTATTCTGTGTGTGTGTGTGTGTGTGTGTGTGTGTGTGTGTGTGTGTGTGTGTGTGTGTGTGTGTGTGTGTGTGTGTGTGTGTGTGTGTGTGTGTGTGTGTGTGTGTGTGTGTGTGTGTGTGTGTGTGTGTGGTGTGTGTTTGTGAGAGAGACAGACTCTCCAAACTGTGTCTCCTTGTTTGGCAAAGCATCCTCTCCCTTTCCCTTTCTCTCTCTCTCTCTCTGTCTCTCTCTCTGTCTCTCTCTCTCTCTCTCTCTCCCTCCGTCTCCCTCTCTCTCTCTCTCTCTCTCCCTCTCCCTCTCCCTCTCTCTCTCTCTCCCTCTCCCTCTCCTCTCTCTCCCTCTCTCTCCCTCTCTCTCCTCGACACCTTCCTGACGTGGGCTCCTCTGTTTCTCTGCCGTCTGCTCCTCAGTCTCTCGCTCTCTGGCTCTTTTGTCTTTTTCTCGCCTCCTCGTTGGATGTAAACGTCTCGCTCCCCCGTTATTAAATATTCCTCCCTCTCTCCAACCAACCTTCTGCCGCAGATAGATATGAATCATTGCTCTCTCTCGCTCTCTCTCTCTCTCTCTGGTTTTTATTCTATTTTATTAAAATCTTGAGAACATGACGCTGTGAGAAAAGCGGCTAAAAGCTTTGGTTGCAGTAACGCAGACGCCTCATCTCCATATTGAATCTAAGAGGAGTTTCTCCTGCTGATTTGAGGCTGACTGATGACAGAAGTGATTCCTCAGCCTCTCACACACACACACACACACACACACACGCACACGCACACACCGTTCTTGTGTATGTGTGAGAATTGCTTCCTGGATGTTCCTGAGTCATCGCTCTCTCTCTCCTTTCACCACCACTTATGGTCAGAGGGTTCTGGTCCCTGTGCAGCTGCTGGCCGGCAGCCCAGTAGGTTTTGGTCGGGTATTATCTGACCGTTGGATGAGTGTGAGCGGCCGTCTGGTCGTGGTCAGGATGATGAAGGGCAGCTTTGAGCAGGACGATGCTATTGAGCTGCGGCAGCTCTCGGCCTGTTTACTAACCCACAGGATCTGATCAGAGTGCCTCCAGCTGCTTGGAGCAGCACCTGATGGTGGAGCGGGCTGGAGGTTTACAGCAAGCAAATTTGTTTAGTAGCGAGACAAAATGACGAAACCAAATATTTTACTGTCCCTGCCACTCAAGCTAAGCTTGCCCCGTGTAAGTACTACAAGGGTAGTGCAGTATTGAAGCTATCATGATGCTAAGTTGCATGGTTTACCGGTCGCCGTGGCAACTGGTCGCCAGAACAGTCTCAGCTGCTCGTCTTTGTTTATTTGTGTTTATATTCAAATGATGATGACATACGATGTACGTCCACCTTTGAGTGTCCTTTCAAAGATGGGAGGACGGCACTTCTAGCCTGCGCCTCAGTGTAATCGTAGTTGTCAGTTTGTGTACGTTTCCCAAAGACAAGAAAGCGCGTGTGATAAACAACTTTACTTTTACTAGCAGTCTCCATCTGACGTTTCCAAAGCACGGACCTAATAGAGCCTCCAAGCCCAGCTGGACGCCTGTAAAATGAAGCCAATGGTGACGTTTTTTGTGTTTTAAAGTTATCAAAAGTATTAAAACATATGGGAACACATTTTAGTGTTGGGTTAAAACTACGCTAAACATTATGCCAGTAGGAGTCCAGAAGCAGCTGGAGACGTAGTCACAGAGATTGTAAACTTGTCTATGTGAGCTGGATGAGTGAGTCAAACACAGGCTGCATGATGTGACTATATCAGGTTTAATTCACTGCGTTTAAGAATACGTCTGTGGAGATTCTCATTCATCCAGGTCATGGTATCCAATGTTCAGTTTAGTCGAGCAACTGGACTTCTTTCTGGGCCCTGTGGACCCTGTGATCATGAGGACCCATTCAACCCCAACCCTTCACACATTGACACTAGTTGATGTAGTGGAAGAGCCATTAACACGTTAATGGCCCCATCTCGTCACTTGATGAGGGGGTGTGGCTTCACCGCCACAGGTGTCAATGGCCCATCTTGTGACCATTCACTGCCACAGGTATTAACGTGCTAATGCTCACTCATGTGACCCCTTTTGTCACATAACGAGGGGAATGGCCCATATCCACAGTCCCACCCACTTCCGGAGAGTTTAAATCCTGGCTTACCCCCAAACCAACCAGAACTGAAGAAGCCCTTCGGATGAAGGACGAAACGTCTTCAAACCCCAGAAAGAAGTCCAGTTGCTCGACTAAACTGAACATTGGATGCGTTTAAGAATGTTAAAGAGCTGTCTTTATCAACGCGTGTTAGAATCACAGCCAAATGCTGCTTTACTGCACAGGACGTTAGCGTAGCGCAGGATGACAGTAACTCAGTGTCCAGAACGTGTCCTGGTGCTGCTGAAAAGCTGTCGGTGTGATGCAGACGTGAGAAGCCTGTGTTTTAGTCTGAGCAGGAAGAACAGGAGCAGAGCTGAAGCTCGAACAGCTCGATCACCATGAAAGGTCGACGTCTGACGCCAGTCTTGCTCCCCGCTGTCGACACGAATAAAAACTTGTTGGAAAGTGTGCTCGTTGCCATGGTTACGGCTACCACCGAGCCAGAGGCACACAGAAACTTAACAGGCTTCGTTTTGCTCTTAGTAGTTGTAATCAGCGCGCTCGGATGTAAAGAAAAGAGCCTGTGTGAAGCACAACATGAATATGGAGGAGCACAGGTTGACGTAGAGCAGCAGGTGCAGCGTTTTTACTGCGTTTTTAGGCTCTTTTTTTCTGGACTCATTAGTCTCTTTGTCGTGTTTGTTTTTCATTTTGTCACACCTGCGTTACGCTGACATATGGATGTCAACGTTCAGCCAAATGTCAGCGTCCACTCATCTGAGGAAGAGGAGCAGCTCTGCGTGGGCTGGGACCATAGGTCTGCCTGCGAGCTGGTTGCTGGCCTCCGCTTGTTTTTCCTCTTCTTTCTTTTCTTTCTTTCTTTTCTGTCTTTCTTTCTTGTTTCAGCCGGAACTGTTCAGGTGCTTTCATGTGCCGCTTGGAAACGTTGCCGTTCTCGGGGCTTCCGATTCATCTGCCGCTGTTTACATTCTGTGGGAAGTCGAAGCTGAAGATGAATGATAAACATTAGAGGCTGCAGCTGTGCAGCTGAAAGATTCCTCTTCCCTGGCAGATGATTGCAGCAGTCCAGCCTTGGCCTCATCCAGATGAATTGTCCACCAAAAAGCTGTTTTTTTGTAAGGTCTGAGCGTTTTGCAGGTGTTGGGATGTGACCCTGGTAGAATGCAGCTACCTGTGTGTGACTGCCCAGCTCGTACGCCTCCATCACCGCCTGAGTGTAACCTGAGAGGCTGAGTGCTGCTGGAGGCAGGCAGGCGGCTTTCACTGGTCAGGGCCCGGGGGGGGGGGGGGGGGGGGGGGGCGGAGCGGAGCCAGGGGCCGGATGCTGTTGATTAAAGCAGAAAAGCAGCTCCATTAAAAACTTATCATCCGTATAAACTTGTATTCGCTTGCTTATCGTCTGTCGTTTGATGTGGGGTAGAGCTTAGACAAATGATTATTTGTTTCCTCCATTAACTTGGAGATTATTTCCTCAATTAGTTGTTTGATCTATAAAGTGTCGATGAAGATCTCCAACATGTGGTTTTATCCACAGCTCAAAGATCTTTCAGTTTACTGCCACGACGGGAAAGGTCCAAAAAATGTTCTGATGTGTATGTCAGAGAAATGTAACGCTACGTCTTCTTTTACTGTTCAAACCGACCAATTACCATTTATTTTACTATTAAACCTTTGTATTTATCACGAACTAACTATAACTATTTTAATGTATCTTAATATAAGTTTCTTTAGCCTCTCTGAAAGTAAATCAAATGTTGAGGTGGAGCAAAGGGACCCAAAGGAGGAGTTTGTTGCAAAAACAGTGCCACTCATAACTCATGTTTTAAAAACATTGGTAACAGTGTTTGTTAAATAGTCGTCTGATTTGCAAGATTTCAAGAGTCGTTGAGAGATGAAAATGTTCACTCCTGCATGGAGCAGGATCCAGATGAGGATCAGAACCCGGTCATCTAACGTGTCCTCTCCTCCTCTCTGCTCCCCCCAGGCTCAGAGGAAGGAGGTGTTCCTGCAGGAGCGCTACGGCCACTACAGCCTGACCGACCCCTTCCTGGCCCTGCAGAGGGACTTTGAGTGTGGCGTCCCCGGAGGAGACAAGGAGCGGCGGCCGCTGGGCTCCAGCCCCATCTCCGTCCTGGAGGCCGTCATGGCCCACTGCAGGAAGATGCAGGAGCGCATGTCGGCCCAGCTGGCCGCCGCCGAGAGCCGCCAGAAGAGGGTAAGACTCCAGCCAGGAACAGGAGGGAGAAGAAGCACTCGTTTCTGCTTGATTTGGGATTTTAACACCAACTGACTCGTCGTGATTGAATTTCAGCTTCGTTCGAGCTCTAGTGGAGATCGTGTTTAAGTCTTCACACACCCTGGGTCTCAGACAGTAACTCTCATAAGTGTGTGGGAATAAACAAAATGCGATCTTAATGCTTTAAGCTACCTAGATCCTACAGTGTGATCTGCTGGGTGTGCAGCGAGGGCTGGTTCACTCTAACCAGAAGGTTTGTAGGTGAGTCACAAACCAGGCCTGCAGCTACGTAGGTCTCACATGTGATATGTAGGTCTCCTTCTCTTCTGGTGTGCTTCCCTGCCTCCAGCACGTCACCAGCCTCCGGCGAGATGAAGGTGAATGGAAATGAAAACATGGCGGGCGACATGTTGTCGTCTCCATCAGCAGGGACTTCCTCTGTTTGACCACAGATTGTGTTTATTTACACACGACTCAAGTCTCTGAGACTGGGGATCTCCAGAGGAGATTCTGTGTGTGTGTGTTTGGTGTATGCGTAGGCCTTATTTGACATAAATGTGTGTGTGTGTGTGTGTGTATGAGTGTGTATGAGTGAGTGAAAAGGAGAAGGTAAACAGAGATTCTTCATATTCTGGCTGTCAGTTCTATTTTTGATGGCTGTGTGTGTGTGTGTGTGTGTGTGTGTGTGTGTGTGTGTGTGTGTGTGTGTGTGTGTGTGTGTGTGTGTGTGTGTGTGTGTGTGTGTGTGTGTGTGTGTGTGTGTGAGAGAGTGTTTGGTTCCAGGTCTCTTTAGGATTATGTGGCCATGATTAACCGGGCAGCCAGATGTCTGCTGCCGCTCTGTCCCGTTTTCCCTCCCCTCCGCCCTCAGTGTTGAGGAATATGAATGTGTCAAAGTGTTTTGGTTGAGAGGTTGGCAGAGCGTGTGTGTGTGTATGCGTGTATGAGCATTTATATGTTTGTGTGTGTGTGTGTCCTGTGCCTGACCTCTGTAGCAACAACAGAGATTATACAGTTTTGAGCCAAATAGAGCCTTTAGCCACACACACACACACACGCACACACACACACACACAGATGAAGAGGAGGGGAGGGGTAGGAAGCGTTGTTTTTGACAGGAGAAGCTGGTTTCGTAGATTTCTGTGGCTCTCTGTGTGTTTGCTCCTCTCCATCAGATGTGAGTTGAGTGTCTCAGTTTTCATGTCTAGTCGGTTCAGGTCTGATCGTGGCTGTCGAGCACTACCTGGGAGGTGCAAATGAGTTCGGGACCTTAAAAAAAAAAGTTGGTTTTAGAGCTGGAAACAAAACTATGAGTTTCCTCCATGGGAAACGTGAAGTGAGGTCATCTGCGGTGTCTCGGCCGTGCAGACGAGGAGGAGAAGGAGAGAGTGTGTCAGGAAGCAGAACCAGGACTTCTCAGTGGTCTGACCTTTTCCCGGAGCTGTCACTCTGCCACCGCCGTGTTTACTCACGCCTCCGTACGTGCAGCTCCGGAGCCAGAGGGCGGAGGAGCGTTGGTTCCTCTCGACCAGGATGAATGCGGGGCGGTTCAGGGAGGCCAGAGCAGAACCAGAGGAGAAAGCCTTTAGTAAGGCTTTCTGTAGCTCCTGCCCTTTATGAGAGTCGGCTCAGTGTTTTCCTCCATATGCAGGTCTCACAGTGAGTGCATAAGCCTGAAGTTTTGGCCGGTTGGTTGTTGCAGGTTTTTAGACCTCCATGCAGCTTCATCTGAAGTGTTCACAGCGTAGCTGTGTCTTCTGTCACACTGATCCCTGTTGATGTTTCCACAGTTCTCACAAAAGGAAAATCTCTTTGCTTTTATCCTCAAACTCAGCCTGGTTCTAGATTTTCGGGTACGTTTTCTTTAGGGTGGAAAGTCAAATGTTGACAAATCAGTTTTCAGGTTCAAGGCCCTTAAAAGGTATTAAAAAGTCAACTAAAAGTTGTTATTCAAGCTCTTTCCATTCGGTGTGACTGTGAACAGTTTGATGCATTTATGATAGTCAGAGTCACATGTTCACATGTTCCTTCCAGCTGATCTGAGGTCTGTTATAAGGTTGTGCTATATAGATTTAATAACAAACTAGGTCTTGGAGGGACATCTTGAAATGAGCTCCAGGATTCCTGCTGATTCTCTGCAACCCGTCTGTGACTTCAGCGGACAAACCCAAACACACAAAGCCACATCTCCCGCCACTACAGATGTGTGGCCCAGGACCGTTTCCCTAACCTCCCGACCTCTCGTTGATCCCAGCGTGTTGTCTCTGACTCCCAGTCTGCCGTCTCAGTTCCGCTCCTCTCCACCACCAGTTGTTTTCATGTCGCTCGACCCTGGAAACGAGCGTAAACACGGAGCGGGTGACCACAAAGTGACGGTTTAACCCTCCGAAGCGTAGAATAAGTGGCCGTGTCGCCGCTGATCACACACGCCAAGCTTCCCTGAAGTGACCAATGACACAGCAGCCGCTGGCAGCTCCTCTCGGGAGCCTCTGGTTGCTGGGTAGAGCGAGCTGCTCCGGGACGGTCCGTGCTATCTTTATCCCCCTCCATCTCGTCGCTCTCCTGTGAGTAAGTCGTTGAATTATCCATGAGGTCTTAGCGAGATGAAGGCAGCGTACGCAACACATAATGAAGACGCGGCTCCCTTCCTCAATGAATCAGTCATGAAGGGGGTGGAGCCTCCACCTTTCTCCACCTTTCTCCACCCTGCAGCGCTGACCAGTGGGCTGGCTGGGCTTTGTGGGTAAGGAAGCTGCCAAAGTATTGTTGACGTTGTCTAGTGAGGCTGGATCTGGAGACAAGGTCACGACCGTCCGTGCAGAAATTCCTCCGTCTTAAAATAGTCCTCCTTCCCTCCTCCTCCTCCTCCTCCTCCTCCTCCTCCTCCTCCTCCTCTCATCCCCAATTCTGCACAGTAGCTGAATAGGCTGCTTTATGCTGCCTCAATAATGGCTCATATTCAGCCATGCAGCTTTAGAGGTGCAGGGACCGACCTGCGAAAAGAGAGAGAGAGAGAGAGAGAGAGAGAGAGAGAGCGAGAGACTTGTGAGCTTTGTCTAAATATTTCATCCAGCGGTGCTGGGGAATCTCGAGTCCGGGGAGCTCCCCGAGGTGCCTGCAAGGTATGGCCGCAGAAATGAGTCCTAGTTAAGTGTCATTGTTATTTCACCATGTGATGACAGCAGGATGGGCTGTGCAGGGAGGACGCTACACGCTGCTGTGGTTAGAGGCGCACACGTCGTGATGGAGGCCAAAACCTTTCATTATGTCACGTCTAACGAGGGAAAATGGACTCGTTTGGGGAAAATCTTCCTAAATCGACTTCTAACCTGGTGTCAGACATATAGACTTTTACCTCTATGTTTCCACACAGAGGTAAAAGAGTTGAACATCCTCTGGTTAGAACTGTTTAGTGACTGGACTAAGTGGATGAAGAGAAATAGCTGGACGCCAGGAGACGTGAGGAGACGTGTAGAATCGTATCGCAGTCGTCGGGAGTTTTGTCGAGGGGTAGAGCTGCAGGTTTGTGTTTCCAGCCAATAGAGATCAAACAGCTTGACCGACCAGAAGGTCAGACTGAAGGTTGAGATCAGTTCATTCAATGAGTCTGGTGTGCTGCTCATTGGTTCATGTGAAAACATGGAGGAATCAAAGCATATTGACTGCATGTCAAACTAGTCTAATACCTATGTTGAAGGAAGTTATATCCGATACATATCGTTTTATGGCCCATCCCTGGCTTCATTCTCAGTTTACAGTTTTACATTTACGTTTTCACCATGTTCCCACCTCCCTGCACATTACAGGGACGTGAAGTCTGATGACGCAACGTGACCACTCAATCATTAGACGTGTTTTAGAACACATGTGAATCCATCCTGGGTCGGATTGATGCTCCTCAGACTGTTGAAAAAAAAGAAAACATCAGATCTGGGTCACATATGGGCAAAAGAATCAGATTGAGCCACTTTAGCCTCCAGTGTGAAGTAGCAGCTGCTATATGCAGAAACTGTGACTGAATCATAGTTTTAATGGTCATACCAGTCTGCAAATAACATGATAATGAATCAGAATTACTATCTTAGGTCCTGCTAGCAGCCAGTAGGTAAACATGATAAATAATACGAGTAATAAAGAGAATAAATACAAGGCAGATGAAATCTAACAAAAGGATTAAAATAAACAAAAAATCCATCAGACAAAATGAATGATGATGTGCAAAATAGATAGAAAAGCTACAAATTGACATGATAGATTCATAATCACATAGAAACATGTTGCTATGCTCCTTTGAGTCGAGTATTGTCAGAATCATCAGTTTGTGTTCATTGTCACTTCCATCTGTCCTCCATCTTCTCCCTGCCACCTTCACCAGTTCTGGTTGGCCTGAGACGTCCAGAAGCTCTAGAAGAAGTTAAAGTTAATCAAATAAACCAGCAGGAGGAGAGCGGGCTGTTGAATCTGCCTGAACTTCCCCTGCAGGTCAGCTTTGGTCCTGTCAGACACTAAGAGGGTGAGAGGCTCTCCAGCGGTGCTTTTAGCTGGGCCTGCTCATCAGCCTTTGCGTGCTTTAATAGCTGTACATATTTTAAACTCGCCTTAATCCTGCCCTCTGCGGCTCTGCCTCTGCAGCACCACTAAACTTGCTCTTCTGAAAGCATTAGTCTGACTTACAACAGACATAATCCTCACTCAATTAGCGGCCTGTCGTAGCATCTCCTTCTGAGCGGGTCCGCCGCTCCCTCGGCTCCGTTAACCCTTCGGTCCCGCTCGGCATCAGCTGGTGGCGATACGCAGCTCCCCGGAGGCTCTGCAGTCAGGGAATAGGAGGAGGAGGAGGAGGAGGAGGAGGAGGGGGAGGGAGGGAGGTCTCGTTAGGGACAGGGGTGGCAGGGTGTCGCCTCTTTTGTTTGAGGCTTGTTAGAGCGACAGGGTCTCGGCAATTGGGTGGAGAGCCGCGGCTAAGCCTCGTTAGCCTCTGTGAAGCCGGCGCTGAGCTAACAATAGCCGCCGTGCTCCACATTTAGAGGCCGAGGCTTTGACAAGTCATCGAAATTCAACCGTATGCAAGCCACACGTGTGTGTGTGTGTGTGTGTGTGTGTGTGTGTTCCTCTGAAATGATAAGTGGGACTCTCTCCCCAAGCAACCTCACAGATTAATGGAGTGTCAGTCTGCAAAAAGATCCTCTCCTCCATCTCTTTAATGAAGCCGCCATGTTTGTCCCTGTTGATCGTCCTCTTGAGGAAATAATTGCGACTCGTTTCACCTCTGTTAGTCACTGACTCAGCGCTGACATCTGGATGTCTGCGCTGCTCTGGACTTACTCCAGAACAGCACAGCAGTTGCATTTTCTTCAGACAATTGATTTTTCTGGACGATTTCTCTGTGTGTCTCTCACCCTAGAAATGTGAAAAACGTAAATATCACAATAAACCAACCTCCTCCACAGATGCCTCCCACTGGTCTGAGGAGCACCTCTGGAACTCACTACAAGTTGAACTTCTTGTATTTCCTGATGCGAACCACTCGGAGAGATCAATGAAGGATCTATCTATCTGTCAGACTGTCTGTCTAATGTGTTTTTTAGAGTTTTGTTCCATTTATTTTATACTCTTCCGATACTCTTTATGTGCTAATAGCATTAAACTTTTGAATGTCAAAAAACTCTCAAATATTGATCTCAGTATAGTACATTTTTACTTTTTTAACTTTTTAACACCAGATGAGGGTAGTGGGTCACATGATTGCAAATACCTGAACTTTCTAATCCTAATTGACATCCTAAAATGAAATAGAACAATAGAAACACACAATATTATAGATAACGGGGTGTTGCTAGAAGACTTTAGGAGAGATTTGTGCGTTTTGAGATTTCAGAAACATTGCTCTAACTTCGTAGGGACAGCTAGAGACGGTGGGACAGGAGGAGCGCTGGTCTCTTCTGAGGTGTGTGAGAGTGCCTGGATGCTTCACATGCAGGGCCTGCTCAGCATGCTCCCTCTGTCACCGCTCTGATTGATTGCAGATGATCTGTGTTTTAAAAAGGGAGGAGGAGGCGTCACGTGGCCGATTGTCACATGTCTCTGATGCATCCTTGCTTATATGTCCGCTCACATGCTGCCGGAGCTTGTGATTATTTGTGCGGCCGTCCAAGTCTCTAACCACCCGAGATTTATTGATTCAGACGATCGTTGAGTGGATATGCTGAGAACGTCAGGCGATGATGAAGGATCCGCTTTACAGCAACATAAATGAGAATCTGAGAGGCACGGACCAACACGTGTCTGCGCTATTTGCCAATAAATGTATGAAATTTGTCGAGTATTAGTCTTTGAGTCGTCTCGAGGATGAAACTGGAGAATTGAGCTGGCACAGGATGGACGAGTTCGAGTGGAAGTCCTTCAGCATCCATTTGTGAAACCCGGGGCTCCAACGAAAGTTTAGTTTTGTAGTCAATAATCTGTTGATTACTTCCTCAATTAATCCATTATTTGTTTGGTTCATAAAATGATGCAAAAACAGTAAAAATTGATATCAAATATAAGGTCTTAGTACGCTCAGCTCAATGATATTCAGTCTCTGTCACAGAGACTAAAGAAACCGGAAAGTATTCACATATCCGCACGAGCTGAGATCAGAGATTTTTGACCAAATTTTTTAAATTCATTCTCAAAATTTGATTTACTTGCTGTTCCCTTGGACTGGTGTTCATGTTCAGCATCGTACCTCAGCTGTTTCTGCTCCAAAGAGACTAGTACATTCCCTCAACGTGATGAGCTGTGCACAGTGTTGCTTGCACTGCTGTATATAGGTCTATATAGATCTTCATTTGTCGTAGTTTCTTTACACCGTATAGAGTTTATTTGCTCCTGCCTTTGCACTCTAGTCAAACATGTCATGTCCTTCCTCTGTGTGTGTTTTCTCCTCCAGCTGGAGATGGAGAAGCTGCAGCTGCAGAGTCTGGAGCAGGAGCACCGTAAGCTGACGGCGCAGCTGAAGGACGAGCGCGAGAAGAACAAGCACATCGTCATGATGCTGGTGCGCGAGTGCAAGCAGCTGGCCACGCGCGTGGTGGAGGAGTCGCAGCGCTTCGACGAGCTGCAGGCCCGCATGGACGAGGAGAGCCGCTCCTCCGGCCGGCTGCAGGAGGAGCTGGGCTCGGAGCGCCAGCGCAGCCAGCAGATGGAGGCCAAGATGGAGAAGCAGCTGTCGGAGTTCGACACGGAGCGCGAGCAGCTGCGCGCCAGGCTGGGCCGCGAGGAGGCCGAGAGCCAGAGTCTGCGGCAGCAGGTGGAGCAGCTCAGGACTGAACGGAGCGACGGGCGGGACGAGGCCGCCGCCCCCTCCCCCGGCCCCGCCCCCGCCCCCGCCGCTCCGCCCGCCCCCGCCGAACCTGCCGCCGCCGCCAAACCCAAAGCCCTGAGCTCCGTGTCCGTAGCCACGGAGCCCATCAGCTCCCGGACGGCCTCCTGCCAGACTGACCTGCCCCCCGCCGAGGCCGAGGCCCCCAGGAAGACCCCCCTCACCATCCCCATCAAACCCACCCCCGCCAACTACGTGGGCCTCAGTCTGCCCAAGACGTCGGGCCGCGGCATCGTGCACAGCAGCTCGGCGGGCCTGGCGCAGGCGGAGAACGGCTCGGAGGCCCAGGTCCCGCACGGCGTGCCCAGCGGCGTCAGCCCCCGCGTCCAGGCCGCGCGCTACAAGTTCCAGGAACAGGACCAAAACGGAACCGCGTCCCAGAGTCCTCCGGCCCGAGACCTCTCCCCCACCAACCGGGACAACTTTGCCGCCAAGCAGCAGGCGCGCCACACCGTCACGCAGGTCCTGTCGCGCTTCACCAGCCCTCCGGCGGGGGGCGCCGGATCCCTGCGCCCGGGGCTCCCCCACTCGGCCTCGGAGGGGGGGCCCTTCCCCGGACGCCTGAGCCACCCCATCGGCCTCAAGTCGCCCACGGTGGCCAGGATCGACCGGGGAAACCCTCCCCCCATCCCTCCCAAAAAGCCAGGGCTCTCCCAGACCCCCTCTCCTCCTCACCCGCCCATCAAGGTGGCGGGGGACAGCAGCCGCTCCCCAGGGGCGGGCTTAAAGCCGGCCACCCCCCAGCTGCCGCCAAAACCCGCCCTGGACCTGGTCCCGGCCCTGACGGCCTCTCAGGTGGGTGCCTGCTCCCCCTCCCGCCCCCCGGGGCCCGGCCGGGGCCCTCAGCGGCAGCCGGCAGCAGCAGCATGCGTAGAGTGCCCCCCCGTCATCAGCCCCGCCGCCACTGTCGGTAGCCCCTCCTCCATACACCCCCCCTCCACCTCCTCCTCCTCCTCCGTTAGCGCTCCATCCTCCCGTAGCCCCCGTGCCTCCGCAGGCAGCCCCCTGGCAGCAGCATCAGGTAAAGGGGCTCCTCTGTGCTCCGTCTCCCTCCAGTTCTGCCCTCCTGCCTCTTTCCTTCCACTGTCTCTCGCCTAGCCTAGCCTAGCCTAGCCTAGCCTAGTTTAGCCTAGCTTAGCCTAGCCTAGCCTCGCCTAGTTTAGCCTAGCTTAGCTTAGCCTAGCGATGCCAATTCCAAAAGTTTTCATTTCCGACTGTAGTCCGGTTGGATCCAGTGTCGCTTTAGAGTTAATTTCTTATTTTAAGTGTTTTATTTTACTCTATTCTTAAATCAAGCTCTTCTTATGTCAGTAAATCTTGTCAAGTGAAATTATGGTGTAGCATGGACAGATAATTTCACTTGTTTTCAGTCGTTTTTAGTGTGTTTATGTCCTCTTATCTCAGACCTCAGCCCTCTACTTCCCCTCTGGACTGCTCTTTGCCTCCCGTGTTGTCCACACAGTGACAACATGATAATATAATATTTCCCCTGTCGTCTCTCAGACTGGTTTCAAACCCCTGTCCTCTCTGAAGCTGATGCCAGAGGCTGCTCTCTCTCCTCCCCCCTCCTCCCCCTCCATCCATCTCCATCCGTCTCCATCCGTCTCCATCCCCCCGTAGCATGTCCTGTCCTCTCCTCCTCCACTAGCACCTCCTGCACGCTCGCTCTTTCAGCCTCTCACTTCCTGTCTGTTCTGCTTGGCGTGTCACGTTCACCTCGAGATGCTCGGCTTTTGGTTCTAGTTTCTTCACGGCTGAGTCTTGACTGTTGTTCGAAGCTGTAATAAATCCCAGTCTGTGATATTCTGTGTCTCCACAGCTCTGCTTCACAGACATGACATTTCAGTTACAGTCTATAACTAGATTAGGGAGCATATACAGTAAGTAGCGGCTTCTTAACATGTTTACTAGTCACTTACTTGCCCTTAATTAGTTGTTAGAAATACATATTACAATCAAATTGTGAGTTAGTGGGAGACTTCGATCAGTCTGGGTCTTGTCTCCAGTCATTCTCCATTAATAAGGGTAAATAAGCACGGGACTATTGGGACTTTACAGACAATTTACTTAACAATAAACTATGATCCTGCAAAACAATATGTTTTCAGTGATAATTAAGGGCCATCATATGATGTTAGTATGGATGTTGGTAAGCTGCCAGTTAGTGGTGAGCATGTGTTCCCTGTCACTCGTGGTTTTACTGAAAGAAGCAAACTTCCAGAAATCTCTGTCGACTGAGCTGAAACGATGAGATCCGAGCCACAATTAGCCGGACTCATCTTGAAAACATGTTGTGGAATGTGACAAAATAGCTTTGCATGTTGATGAAGGATCTGAAGGATGCTGTTAGGGAAAGCAGGTTGCGGGTCGGGCCTGTCCATGACACCCATGTTCCCGAGCCTTTTACCCCAGAACGCAGCCTCTCTGCTGGGCTTCCTGCTCGTCACCTGTCAGGTCTGTTTCTATCGCCTCTGTTGCTTTTCCTTCCTCCTCCGACTCCCACTCACAAAGCACAGCCTCCACTATCATTATCTCTGCTCTTGAGTCTCTCTGCTGCACTTGTTCTGCTAGCAGCCATCCTGTTAGCGCTCTCTTCTGCCCTTCTACAAATCAGTTTCTCTCAAAAATAACAGGTTTAAAGTAACGTGACACTGCAGCTCCAAGCACAGCACTCAAGGCCTCTAGACAGCAGCGATAGCAAAGTCGTCCTCTGCTCTTTCCTTCATCTGTCTGTCTGTGTTTTTATTGTACTCCGTTTAAAGTGTGAAGTACTTCTATGTGACCGTACCGGTTGGTTTCTGAATAATGTTTGTTCCTTCAACTGTGTGTGTGCTGTGTGAGTGCTGTGCATGGACTGATTGATCTGATGTGATGATGTTTCACATGTCATCAGAGGGTTTGGAGTGACGCTGTTTTTTCCAGGGAAGGAGGAAGCCTGCATTTATACATCCCAGAGTTAGACATATGTCTTCCCCACAAAGTTCCAGTGAATACTTTGCCCATGTTGGGGATGTTTTTGTTCCGATGTTCTGACTCTGTGAAGTCACTTTAGTGTTATCTCTCTTCATGTCTTCATGCAGCAGTCGACTATTATTCATCATCATTTCATCGTTATGAGTTATGTGTTTTGCGGTCCACTCTTGTTCATACAGTTGTTGATACCAAAGTGTCTAAACATACCAAATATGATGATCAGGATAGCAGGAGATGTGTGGGATGCTGTGACTCCACTGAGCAGTTCATCATCTACGTTTACAGGAGCAACATGTGTTTGACGGGCTGTAAAGTTTGGCAGTAGAGGCAGCAGAGTTGTGTTCCATCACGTGTCAGGTTTGTAGTTAGGTGGGGCAGATGATGCGGGCCGGGGGGGCAGGGTTGGTAATCTCCCGGTGTGAGTGAAGTGAGTGGATGCTGCACTGCTGTGTTTCTGGACGCGTCCCAGCTAAAGCTGAAACAAAAACCTCAGTGTGTCACTTAACCTGTCGACCTGTTTTTCCCATAATCCTCCGTAATCCCACTGATTTGTTCACAACAGAACCGACGACCACATGGGCTTTAGCCACGAATAGCTCCAGGCAGAACAACTGGGGGGGGCTCCAGAGACTCCTGCTGTGGATGGATATCAGTGTATTTGATGTTGTTATGAGTCAGTTGGAGAGAGTTGGTTGTTCAGGCTTTACTATGCACATATTGGATGTATGGTGATAGTATGAGTGATACGCTGAGATGAGCTGTTAAGTCTAGAAGAAGCTCTGCTCGCTGCAAACACAAACACACCTCACCCTGACATGCATGCAGAAGCAGTGCAGCTCTGAGGTATCTTTAGCAGTTTGCAAACATCTTTGACTCCTCTGCTTGTTGTTTAAACACCGTCTGCTTTTCCTGGTTCTGTATCAGCTCTTTACTGAAGCCTTTGACAGTGTTAAAACCCAGTTAAGATTGATTTCTGCAAAGAAGAAATAATATCCTGTTATTTATTTATAGAAAAGCAAATAGCAAAAGCTTTGGCTGTTCAGCACCTAACATGCACGTAGAGGCAATCTTATAATGACCTGCCTCCTTTAGATATTTCCAAATATCTTTAACATTTACTGTTACACACAGTCTGTGGGGATCACACACCTGTTCTTTGCAGATTATTTGTTATTAGCCTTTCTCAGTGAAACAGCCTTCATCCACATATCCTTTTGTTCTTCAATAGAAAAGCAGCTTAGTCTGGCATGTCTGGTATCTTTGACACTTTGGGATCTCCTGTGGTTTGAAGGAAATCAACTTTGAAGACTGTCCTGCTGCACAACACGACTGAATGCCAGCGCAGCTCTGTTCTTTACTCTGCAAACACTGGAGTCACACTCCCTCCATCCTCCAGCTCAGACAAACAGGCCTGCGCTACTGTGTGTGCACGTGTGTGTTGGAATGTGTGGAACTGAAGTTTGTCTCCTCCTCCTCCTCCTCTTCTTCCAACCTCGCCACCTTACTGCACCCTCGCTCTTCCACGCTCTCAGCACTTCTAGAAGCTTCCTCCTCCTCCTCTTTGTCCTCCTGGTCCTCCTGCTCCTGGTTTTAACCTGTGCCGCCCCTGCTCCTCCTCCCCCCTGCAGGCTGGTGTCCCTCCGTAGTCTCCCCTCTCAGCGGCGGTGGGCCTGCTGCCCTGGACGGCGGGCGCCCCCTGCTCCCCCAAGCTGCTTCCCAGGGAAACGTCACTTTATTGTCAATGCTGCTTAACCAACCCGACCCGACTCCCATCGCCGCCACTGCCGCCCACACCGTCACCAACCTCACCCACATCACCCACAACGTGGAGGACAAACTCAACCACCTCGACCAAGACGCCCACGACTTCTACCACCACCACCACCACCATGACCACGACCACGACCACGACCACGACCACGACCACGACCGGACCTCTGCCTTGTTTGCTGCTGCTCAGAACGGACACACAGGTAACTGAGCCATCATCAGAGAGGGAGAGAGAGAGAGAGAGAGAGATACAACCTAGATCTCAACCTAGTCTAGTTAGCCTAGACAGCTAGTTAAAATCAAGTAAATAATGTGATGTTGGACATTTTGGTCTTTTGTTTTGAAAAATACCTTATTTTGAAAGGCTCGAGTCATGAAACCATCAGAACTGGAAAGAAAATGCACTTGCTTGGTTTGAATCCTGTAAAAGTGGGTCGCGGCTGATGGACTGACATACTGCAGTGTATTAGCTGAGTGAGTGAATCACACCTCACTCTCTCAGAGCTTCTCTGCATCACATGAGCTCCACCTCCATCTCCCCTAGAAATGCACAAAACCTAATTAAACGATACAAAAACGGTACTGGAAACAACACAATTTCTCCAAAAAGATGAATTATTTACTTAAACCTGTCAATGCACTGCTGAGGTGGTTTTTCAGACACTAAAGTGTGATGACGAAGGGGTCACATGACCAGTTTGCTTCACATAAGATGCTGCAGTATGAAGCATATGATTCAAATATAGATAAGACTGAGAAGACATCCATCTGGGATGTTGCAGCAGGAATAGTCTTCAGGTAGAATTATGTTTCATATGCAAAACAATCCTCAGCAACACACCTTATTAAAATAGGAGAAAGATCACTTTTATTTTCTGAAAAACTGTAATGTAACCTCAGCTTTAACATCAGGGTGCACAGTGAGGCCGGGGGCCGGGACGCAGCAGCGTGTGGGGTTGTGAAACATGGCGCTGGCTGCAGGTTTGGTGGCTGACGGCTCAGACGCAGCAGAGAGAGGAGACAGAGAAGCTGCTGCAGCTGCAGCCCATCAGATCATGGCGGCTGCCATTAAAGCAGACGGCCTGTCATGTCAGGGCTGCAACCTCGGCATGGATGTCAAATACATGCTCGTCCAGCATGCACGCACACACACACACACACACACACACACACACACACACACACACACACACACACACACACACACACACACACACACACACACACAGAATAATTAATGTATGCACACTCACATGCACTCAGTGAAGGTCTGTCAGGATCGACCCTCCTGCTGAGATGTTTAGTAACACTCTGTCAGTCCAGCAGCATGGACCCATGAACACGACTAATGTAGCTGAAGGACAGCCCAGGGCTGATAGGTGAACACACACACACACACACACACACACACACACACACACACACACACACACACAGACAGTAGTCTGTCATTGTCCTTTGTTTCCCTCTCTCCTGATCGTCTGAGCCCCGCCTCTCTCTGAAACACCCCGGTCTGAAAAAGCTCTCCTAACAAGGCAGGATCGTTCCTCCCTTCTTGCTCAACAAAATGATATTTCTTGAATTTCATTTGTGTCGATTCCAGCTGCTGTGTCACAAGTGATGCTGCGAGAGCTGAAGCTGTGTCTGGAGCTTTTAGCATTCACTCTCAACGTCTCGTTCTCTCAGTCCATTTCTTGGCAAAGCTGCAGCGTCTTGCGGGCGATTTCTCCTCATATTCAGAGTAAAATGTGTCATCTGAGACTAAAAACCCATCACACTCCAGCGATGAGACGACGCTTACAGCTCAGCTTTTCAGAGCTTTTTTTTGCTGTTGTTGTTTCCAAACACGGAGCTGGTGAAAGCCGGGGGAAGAGAGAACAGAACGTTTATGCTGTGTCATGTTTCATCTCCAGAGCAGCGGGCCCAGGCTCACAGATGAACAGTCCAACCTTGACCTTTGTTAACACACACACGCACACACACACACACACACACACACACACACACGGGTGACGTAACTCCCTCTCTGTTAGAAGTGCCTACAGCTCCGGCCGTCGCCACGACAACGGGATGCAACGGTTGCTACGCTCTGCCGTGCACAGTTTGTGGTCGATGAGGTGTTTGAGCAGCTTTTTGTGAACCTTTAGACTGAGAGGATTGTGTTTTGATAAGAGTGTCACAGTGTGCAACAGCAGACTCATCCTCCTCCCCCTCCTCCTCCTCCTCCCACTCCTCCTCCTCCTAACTGTGTCAGAGTGTGTGAAGCTGCTGCTGCTGTCTCCGGGATCACCTGCTGATGCACCGGATGAAAATGGATTC
>CM055196.1:23888172-23900672 GCA_029224185.1 Karalla daura
GTGTGTGTGTGTGTGTGTGCAGCGTTGTGGACCTGCTGCTGGCTGCAGGAGCTGCTGTGGACGTGGCGGCCCCTGGGGGCCAGACCCCCCTCCTGCTGGCCTGCGAGGCCGGCAGCCTGGCCTGTGTCCGGCTGCTGCTGAGCGCCGGGGCCGACCGCGCCCTCGCCACCACGGTAAGGCCACGCCCCCCCCGCCGGCGCCGCGCTCTGATTGGCTGGAGGCGCTCTGACAGGACGTGGCGGGTCTCAGTCTCAGGCTGCCTCTGTCAGGTCGCCTCAGCTGAATCTGAAGCCTGAACTGACTTTTCTTGGGGAGACTGTGAGATTTACGACTTTTAATTTGTAGGAATCCTAAAACATTGATGGTTTCAGCACAATAGCGTGAGCAGACGCAGGGTGGAAGCTGTGCAGTGAGGTCTGACGGATCGCTTAGGATTGGTTCGTACCAAGATAAAAACAAAGTGTTGGGAAATTAATCTTGTTTTAAAAGTTGATATCTTATTTCAAGTATAATCGTAAATCAAGCAACAACACTGTTACTTCTGTCCCCACGGCGAGATAGTTTGACTTTTTATGACTTTCGATTTGAAGAACTTTATAAAACATTAACGTTTGAGCTCAAACTGGGGCTAATGAACCGAAGAGAGATGTAGACTGAATCTCTGCAGTTAGGATGGGAAGGATCTGTCTCCTGTTCCCTCCCTTTTTCTTTCTTTCCTCTTTCCTCTTTCCTCTCGAACGTTTTGTTTCCTCTTCCTCTTCCGGTTTCCTTTCCCTCCTCGTTGGAAACATCTGGACCGACACAAACCGACTGTCGCTCACGCCGGGCGTAGCGCTCCTCACCTGCGTCCCAGCGATGTGCGAGCTTCCTGCGTCTCCGTGGCAACCGCGGCCCCGTCAGTTGCCGTGGCAGCGTGTGACGGCGGCTATATTTAGCGGCTGCTTTGTTCCAGTTTTAGAGGCTGGCTTCCCTCTGCAGCAGGGCCGACCCCGCACCAACACCTTATTTATAGACACAGGAAATGGTGGACGCTGGCGGGTCAGACCTAAACGGTGTGAGGAGGAGGAGGAGGAGGAGGAGGAGGAGGAGGAGGAGGAGGAGGAGGAGGAGGGCGTGGGGAGCTTATATCTGTCCATGTTCATTTGGATTTTGAGGAAATAAAACTGATTCAGAATTTACCGTGGGACACTGAAGAAAAACAAACAAGATTAAAACGTGAAATCTGAGGAAGAGGGAACTGGAAGTTTTCTTGAAATAAGATTAATCATGGAGAACCAAATGATGCAGGGACAGAAGTTGTGTTGAAGGTTTTTTGCTGATGTCTCTATTTGCTGTGGCGATCTCTAAATGAGACTTTGAGGCAGAAACTGAACTCACAAAGTTTTGTTGTAAACTTGATAAAAGACATTTTCCTTCTTCTCACATGTACAGTAGGTGCATCGCAGTAGACAACAAACTCAATAATTGATCATCTGATGGACAGGAAATGAACCAGAACTGATAACTGATCTATTAATGACCTATTAATGATTGATTACTGACTGACTAGTGATTGATTACTGATCAGAAGGTGTGGCTTCCTCCTCAGGACGGCTGCACGTCGCTCCACGCCGCTGTGCACTCCGGACACGTGGACACGCTGCGTCTGCTGCTGTGCCACCCGCCCCGGGGCGACCCCGCGGTGACCCCTGCCCCCCCCGGAGCCCCCCCCCGCCCCCCCCCGGAGCCTCCCCCTCCCCCCCCGGAGCCCCCGCCCTCCCCGCCGCCCTGCTGAACCAGGCCAACAACGACGGCTGGACGGCCGCTCACATGGCCGCCGCGCTGGGCCTCAAGGTGAGAGCCAGAGGGAGCAGAGCCCCCCCCCCCCCCCCCCCCACACACACACACACACACACACACACACACACCCTCCTCCCCTCAACCCCGCCTCCCCCCAAACATCCCTCTCATCACTATAAATCTAACAACTGTTTCACATGAGGTAATTTTCATGTATTGTGGGATAGAACGTGTTTATTCCAGCTCTCTTGGGTTATCCATTGGGATCCTAAGGCCTAGAGGGAGTGTTCCTCACAAGTTCTACTTTAGTATGAATGACTTGCTGTGTTAAGTTTCGATAATGTGAAGACCCCAGTAAACGGGTTAGAGCAGCAGAACTGATTCATCACTGGATGGTACGACTTGTACAACAGCGCCTTCACAGACTAATTCATGTCAGAAACGCTCAGATATGGAGAAACGATGAGATGAGTCAGGATGGAAACAAAGGAGCTGCGTCACTGAACGCCCGGGTCGACCGAGTCGCCTGTCTCAGAGTCAGAGTTCCTCTCCTGTGTCTCTGGATCTGCTTTCACTGCTTCCTCTGGTATGATCCCTCCCTGCTTGACCGTTGTCTGGTCTCTCTGCCACGTGGGTATTGAAATAGATATCTGTTCCAAAAGTAGTTATAATAAATATCTGCTTTGTTTACTGACATAATGAGGTCAAGCAGCGAGCCAGTAGTTAATCTGATTGCCATTATTACATCTCCCCAGAATGAGGTAATTTTAGGGCATTCCCCTGAATCTGTGGACATATTATCACATCTTCTCCAGCTCCGTGTTCCGGACTCTTCTCTGATCTCTGTTTTTGTGCTGTTTTTATTGTTCTCATCCCTCTCTCTGTGTTTCATCCTGTCCGATCCGCTCCCTTGAATCTGTCGTACAGTTAACGATCAGACAAAGTTTATACAACAGCTGGAGGATGATGGACTACTCCCTCTCAGAGTCAAGGTGCTGGCTATCAAACATCCAGAGCCTTCAGAAATGTCTTCCACAGCTTATAGGAGAAAGGCGTCTTAGCGCTCCAGGCTTCCAGCTGACTGCTGGGCTTCCTCATCCATCAGAGGCAGAAGTCCCGCTAACGTTGCTCCTCTCTGAGAGGAACATGTGGATTTATTTTCTTTAATAAAGTGAAATTAAATCAGTGATTCACGTCTCCGTCCCCCCGGTGGACGAGAGTGGCTCAGCAGCTTTCAGACGTCATGACGTCAGCCTCCTGCTGTGTGTGTGTGTGTGTGTGTGTGTGTGTGTGTGTGTGTGTGTGTGTGTGTGTGTGTGTGTGTGTGTGTGTGTGTGTGTGTGTGTGTGTGTGTGTGTGTGTGTGTGTGTGTGTGTGTGTGTGGGTGTGTGTGTGTGTAGGGGACACTATCAGAGCAGACTAGACAGAGTCTGATTTGAATCTAAATGAAGAGCCAAGCACACACTAACACACACTGTCACTACACACTGGAGGAGGCACACTCTCTTAATGACTGACCGTGTGTGTGTGCGTGTGTACATGTGTGAGTGTGTGTGTTAATGTGTGTGTGTGAGTGTGTGTGTGTCGCACAGAGACATGTAGCTCATCTGTTTTTTCTCCTGGTATTGATTTCTAATGTGGTCTGTGTGTGATCTCTGTGTGTGTGTATGTGTGTGATCTGTGTGTGTGCGTGTGTGTGTGTGTGTGTGTGTGTGTGTGTGTGCAGGAGTGTCTGGAGGTGCTGTGCAGCCACAGAGAGCAGGACATCGAGCGGAGGGATAAATGTAACCGCACTATCCATGACGTGGCGACAGACGACTGCAAAGACCTGCTGGAGAACCTCCGTGAGTGAAGAGCTCTGTGTGTGTGTGTGTGTGTGTGTGTGTGTGTGTGTGTGTGTGTGTGTGTGTGTGTGAAGCTTCACTACACAGGCACCTCATATATGTCTGTATTATGATACTAATTGCTCAAACAAGTGTTGAGATGGATGTGAATTTCCTTACTGTTACTAACTGGAGTCCAGTTTTTCTTAAACGTTCACATAATAATCAGCAACTATTTTCATTTCTGCTAAGTTGGTGAACAAATGTGAAAACATTTCTAGTGCCACCTTGATTCTCCAGTTTCATCTGGGAGATGACTGAAGAAAGTCTGCTCGACAAGTTTCATCTGTTATTTACACATCGTTTCCAGGATGTTTGACTAGTGCTAGCACCCAGCCTGACCCTGGCCTGTGTGTGTGTGTGTGTGTGTGTGTGTGTGTGTGTGTGTGTGCGCTCCTCTGCAGACCAGTACCGGGTGCTGGTGCGGCTGCAGTGCTCAGGCGGGGGCGGGGCCGGCTCCATGTGTCCCGTGGAGGCTCTGGAGGAGGAGGCGCGGGGCGTGACCAGCAGCCGGCTGGTGCTGGGCCGGGTGTGTGTGGAGAGGAGCACGCGCTGGTCCCAGCTCAGCTCCACGCTCTGCCACACCTTCACCTCCTACCTGAGCACGCTGTGCGGAGACCCGCAGGCCGGCCGGGAGGAGGCGCAGCGCCCCCCGCTGGGCCTCGGCCCCGACAGCATCGCCTCCATCCTCATCGGTGAGGAGACGCTCTTCATCTCATTCCTCCCGCCGTTTCATCCCTCCTCCTCCTCCATGACATTTTGAATATGTAACTTGAATATATTCATCTTCTTTTATTCTTCCTTCCTTCTGTGGTTGCATTTCAGCATCGCTGCAGTTTGATGTGTTTACTTTGAGTCAGGCAGCGGTTGGTCTGACTGGCCAGAGCTACACACACACACACACACACACACACACACACACACACACACACACACACACACACGTGATGCCTCCTCTTTGAATTGATGAATAATTAATCTGTTGCTGCTGCATATGTTACTTCTGGTTATTCTGCTGATCAAATGACAACTGTGTGTGTGTGTGTGTGTGTGTATGTGTGTGTATGTGTGTGCGTGCATGTGTTTTGTGTCTCTTCGGGTTAGGGTTACGTGTGTGTGTGTGTGTGTGTGTGTGTGCGCCCCAGACTGATGAAAATTAGATTGATGCCATGTTACTCATAGACTTCAGCAACTGTCTCTCACACACTGTTACTGTCTTTTCCTCAAAACAAGGAGAGACGTGTGTGTGTGTGTGTGTGTGTGTGTGTGTGTGTGTGTGTGTGTGTGTCTGTGTGTGTGTGTGTGTGTGTGTGTGTGTTTTGGGGATGATGATGAAAGGCTGCGCCGGCAGAGGAGGAATGCATAATAGATGAGCGGGAGGGGGTGGGGAGAGGGTGAAGATGCCAATTTTGGAGAAAATGTCTCATGTGTTAACCAGGATCAAAATACACACACACACACACACACACACACACACACACACGGCTGTCTGGCTTTGTGTCTGCGTTTGCGTGAGTCAAGTGTATCACTGTATCTTTGCTTCACCGTGTGTGTGTGTGTGTGTGTGTGTGTGTGTGTGTGTGTGTGTGTGTGTGTGTGTGTGTGTGTGTGTGTTGCTCAGGGTAGCAGCTGCACCACCATCTCTTCGTATTTTGATTTAAGGAACAAATCTGTGACTGTGACTGTGGGTCCGGGCTCGCGTTGTCATGGCGACCAGTGGCCGAGCTGTGGGGGAATCGGCTCCTCTTGTTCAGCTCTGAGACACAGGTGTGACTGACCTCCAGGTCGTTACGTAACGCACCTGGCAGGTGTGACTGTGTGACATGGTTACCGTGGTAACCATGTAGCTCAGATGGACTCGGTCAAGACACAGTAATAATGATAACGGAGAGTTCATCCCTGAGCTGCAGGGATGCACCAAGTTAAAGAGTGCATGTGGCTTTATAAGGTAAATTACATGCACAGGCTGTTGCTACAAAAAGTGGAGACAGAAACTTGATGCATCATGTCGGGAAGTTCCCTGGAGGGCCAGAAGTCAC
This sequence comes from Karalla daura, assembly GCA_029224185.1. Classification (NCBI taxonomy): domain Eukaryota; kingdom Metazoa; phylum Chordata; class Actinopteri; order Chaetodontiformes; family Leiognathidae; genus Karalla; species Karalla daura. The sequence goes on from CM055196.1 coordinate 23,893,874, forward strand.
AGCAGCAGACGTATGAGGAGATAAAGAACATCAGAGTGATGATCAGACAGACTGGGAGCAGCCGCAGCTGTCGTGCTGGACTCCTGGAGTTAACACAGATCAGATTTCTGAGGAGAAACAAGTCGCTCGTCTCCTCCTCGTTCCACCATGATGAGGCTGATTCTGTTGTCAGCCAGGACGAGGCTCTGACTCTGAACTCGTTTGTTTTAGGGTTTTTGATGGTTTTTGTTGGTCAAACATCTCCAGATCTGCTTCAGCGACTTCCATTCTCCCATGTTCTGGAAGATCTTTGAAGAGTCTTAAAAGGACATTGACGTGATTTGGAACTTATCAAGATAAAACAAACTAACTCTCTTATAACTGTATAATCTTGAATCTCTCACCAGGACACGTACTGTATGTTTTCCCTGCTCTGATCAGGCCTGGTCCTCTGATTGGATCCTGAGGGTTTTGGGGTTTTTTCTTTCATTTTCTGCAGACTCTCCTGCAGAGAGGAGCGCTCTGTTCTGAAAGGTTGCGTTACGTTCTGTGGAACATGCGAAGCCAACGATGTGATGAATTAAACATGGCGCTCGGTGTGATCTATGATTCATGCGAGCGCCGGCCGCTCTGGAGCTGCTTTGTTTTCGTTATCCCGTGTGTTTGTTTGTGTGTGTGTGTAAACTGTGTTTGTTCACGTGTGTGTAAACAGCTTTCCTCTGCTCCGCTCCTGCAGGGGACACGGAGTGGTTGCCAGGTCAGGATCTGCCGCTGTCGCCCTGGGACCTGGTGAGGAAGCCGCACAGCCAGCGAATCACCATCCGCCTCAAAGGTAAGAGCCTCTAGCGGCTCTCTAGCGGCTCTCTAGTGGCTCTCTAGCGGCTCTCTCGCGGCTCTCTAGCGGCTCTCTAGCGGCTCTCTAGAAGCTCTAGCGGCTCTCTAGCGGCTCTCTAGCGGCTCTCTAGCGGCTCTCTAGCGGCTCTCTAGCGGCTCTCTAGCGGCTCTCTAGCGGCTCTCTAGCGGCTCTCCAGCAGCTCTCTCGCAGCTCTAGCGGCTCTCTAGCAGCTCTAGCGGCTCTCTAGCGGCTCTCTAGCGGCTCTCTAGCGGCTCTCTAGCGGCTCTCTAGCGGCTCTCTAGCGGCTCTCCAGCAGCTCTCTCGCAGCTCTAGCGGCTCTCTAGCGGCTCTCTAGCGGCTCTCCAGCAGCTCTCTCGCAGCTCTAGCGGCTCTCTAGCAGCTCTAGCGGCTCTCTAGCGGCTCTCTAGCGGCTCTCCAGCAGCTCTCTAGCAGCTCTGTAGCAGCTCTGTAGCAGCTCTCTAGCAGCTCTCTAGCGGCTCTCTAGCGGCTCTCTAGCGGCTCTCTAGCAGCTCTAGCGGCTCTCTAGCAGCTCTCTAGCTAACTGCAGACGCAGCTTTCACGAGTCGGCCTGGGTGCGTTTGGAGCGTGGGCAGAGATGGAACAATGTGACACAACAGTCAGATTAAATCTGGATGAGCTCCCTAAAGCACTGGAACGGATCGAAGCTATCTAGTTTGAATGAATCGTGTGGAGTAGAGCGTGTGTGTTCCTCCATCACACCAAACAAAAACCGGCTATTCTGGCGGTATTTCAAAATAAAAGCATGTGTCACGCACCTCAGAGCCATGAAGGAAAAAAAGTGATGAGGAACAACTTTCTCCTCACCTCTCGGAGCTCGGTTTCCTTGAACCTTGACCTCAAGAGATTTGCTTTGGTGCATTGTGTCACCTTTGCTTTGAGGACAGCTCTGCCCTCTGCATGTCGACACGCTCAGTGTGATGGAATCAGCTGTGACAGGACACGCTGCTGTGACAACAAGCTTCAGCCTCACACCGTCTCCTAAAGACGCGTCAGGGAGCAGGAGGAGGCCGGAGGAGGCCCGGCGCCTCCTCAGACACCGACCTCCACCATCACGGATGAGTCAGAGCGACCAGACAGTCTCGCTATGCAGATACCAGAATAATCTCTCCCCCTACTCCTGGACTTCATCTCTATCTGCGCCGTCTCTCCTCGTCTGAGTCAGTAGCCGGGCCCACGTCTCGTTTCCTCAGTGTGTGTGTGTGTGTGTGTGTGTGTGTGTGTGTGTGTGTGTGTGTGTGTGTGTGTGTGTGTGTGTGTGTGTGTGTGTGTGTGTGTGTGTGTGTGTGTGTGTGTGTGTGTGTGTGTGTGTGTGTGTGTGTGTGTGTGTGTGCGCGTGTGTGTGTGTGTGTGCGTGTGTGTGCGTGTGTGTGTGTGTGTGCAGGTCATCTGTATGGAGCGTGGTGTGTGTTTACAGCCACCTGTCCACCCACCAGATCAGATGCAGCCTCAGCTCTGCAGCGTTCACATCCTGCAGCAGCAGAGCAAGCTGCCAAATCACATAACATGTCAGTCAGATATTTATCCTCACACCGGGAATGTTATTCACTAAGTGAAAGACTGAGTGTTAAGTTTGCATGAATCCTTCCTGGAATAAGTCAGATTCATAAGGCGTCTTCAGGCTGCTGCAGATAGCAAAGCTGTGCTTATACATTCAGTTTTCACTAAATCAAAGCGATATTTGCAATAATGAGCCATAGTTCTCATTGTATCACATTTTTGTGATAAACAAAAAACTTTATGAGAGAGTAAAAATGTCAAAGTGATGTTTCATTTCAGTGTTTCAGTTACCAGTTTGTTGTTGTGGTAGTTACACTGACTGGATACCACCATGCCATATGATCACAGACACAGTGGAAACTCTGTTTTAATAAAGAAAGAAGAACAGGAATAAACACCTGAGTGCGTCAGGAACAGAATGAGACTGTGGCAGGATGAAACTCCCATGATTATCATCAAAAGCCCTAAAACAAACGAGCTGAGAGTCAGAGCTGACACAGAGGAGCCTCACACATCAAACAGCAGCTCCTGCAGGCAACATCAGACAGCCGACCGCAAACACCAGGGCCGGCCCCATCCCAGAACGGCCCGGCAACGATCGGAATGAGACTCGCAGGCTGCGTCTGATTGGTCGATCGACCCTGGAGTGAACTAAGAATCGAACGTGATCCAAGAAGCTGAAACTTTCAGTTTGGAGACAGTTTGAAGACAAGGGCACCTTGAGTTCTGCAGCCCTGCTGTCTGCAGCTGACACTGAGCGTGTAAACCAGAGGATTCTGAGGATTTACCTTCTGTGTGTGTGTGTGTGTGTGTGTGTGTGTGTGTGTGTGTGTCTGTGTGTGTGTTTCTGACAGGTCTGTCTGAGTCGTGCCTCGATGAGCTGGCTCTGGAACACCTCTTCCCCCTGCCGCTGCTGCACAACTACGTCCGCCTGGTACGCGCGCACACACACACACACACACACACACACACACACTGCACGTGTGCACACACACACACTGACGTACGCACATGCACACACACACACACACACACACACACTGCACATGTGCACACACACACTGACGTACGCACGCGCACACACACTCGCACGCACACACTGCACATGTGCGCACGCACACACACACACACACACACACTGCACATGAGCACACAGACAAAAAGACGCGCATGCAAAGACACAAACACACACAGTCGTACGTTTACACACACACGCACAAACACAAACGTGAACATGTGCACACGCAAACACACAAAGACGCACGCAAACACACAAAGACGCACGCACACACAGCAGAGACATGCAGGCACACACGCATGCACACCCACACACGCACACACACTGGGGGGGATTGAGGGATTAGATGAGTAAGACGTTGAAAACCGGGGAGGCGGCTCGGAGGCTGCAGCTGGAGAAGCGAAGAGAGAGGGATGAAAAGGGGACGGACAGATGAGAGGAAGCAGAGAGAAGAGGGGATTAGAGCTGCGCTGCCCCCTGCTGGCTGGAGCTGGAGGGAGGAGCCCAGCAGCAGGATGTCCTCGCTTCACAGGAGCAAAGAGATGTGTGATCGCACACTCAGGGAGGAAAGGGAAGTGAAGAGTTGTAGCAGCCGTAATGTCTCTCCGTCTGTGTCGACGGAGTGAAACGTTTCACGTGTTAGATCGTCACTCCTGAGCCAAGGTGTTGATTAACATTTGATTACTCATTCAGTCCTTAAAACGCCTGGAGTGAAGCAACGTTAAGCTGTAGCTAGAGACGTGTGACAAAAACATGGAGGTTAAACTGCAACGAATATCCTCACTGTCGAGTCAGCCATGTTTCTACAGCGGCTCTGAAGGGTCAAACCTGATACTGGCCTGAGAGTCCTGGTCCTTCATCTCAGTTTGACCTTGACTGTGAGGTTCAGTGGATGTGTCTGCCTGCGTTGACTGACCCTCTGCTCCTCCCTCTGTTCAGGTGGAGCAGTATGGGAACCTCGTCTTCCACGGGCTGGAGGGAAGCTGCCAGGAGCACATCGCCAACCTGGTGGCTCGCTGCATCAAGGTGCGTGTCATACAGGAGCTCCTCGCCTGCCACTCACATGAACCATCACATGATGTAACCTTACCTTATTCAAGGTGACTCTACGTGACTTCAAGTTCCTTCTACAGTAGCTCCTCAGCTTGTTCTCCTTCACTAAGAGGTACCGTAACTGGAGCTCTGCTGCAGCCATGGAGCTTTGATGCATCCACATCCAGCCTGAGATGAGCCAGAGGCTGAAGAGGAACCTGAGGAGGAACCAGAGACTGAGGAAGAACCTGAGGAGGAACCAGAGGCTGAAGAAGAACCTGAGGAAGAACCAGAGACTGAGGAAGAACCAGAGGAGGAACCAGAGACTGAGGAAGAACCTGAGGAGGAACCAGAGACTGAGGAAGAACCAGAGGAGGAACCAGAGGCTGAAGAAGAACCTGAGGAGGAACCAGAGACTGAGGAAGAACCAGGAGCAGAGACATTTCACCAGAAACTGAAGACCAAACTGCTGCAGACTCATGGTCCTGTCCTTCATTGACTCTCCTGCCTGAACAGAGGCAGGTTAATGCAGATGTTTCAGAACCAGGAGGCTGTGTGTTTGCATCACATTCTGTCTCTGATCACATCTCAACACCTGAAAATCAAATCAAATCTAATCTAATTTTCTTTATATCATGAAGTGATGTGTGAATGAGGACGTGATGATGTTTTTGGAGCCACTGTAGATCCATCCTTCACAGGGAGGCATCTCTAGTCTTCACATTCCTCCGGAGCTCCAGCTGAGGAGCTCTCTGCTGGAGAGGAGAAGTTTGACGTCACAGCTCGATGCAGCGTGACAGACGCTGCAGTGGAGGAGGAGGAGGAGGAGGAGGAGGAGGCTCAGGCTGAGGATGAAGAGCAGCGTTTCAGATCTCTCACACTGATCATTCATGGTTTCATTTAAATGTGTGAGGAGCTTTGATCATTCACACACACACACACACACACAGACACGTGATGCGCTCAGAGACAAAGCACCTGAGATCCTCTGATCGTCTGTGTCACTGAGGAACCAATCGGAGGGAGAACTCTCCTCTTCCTCATCTTCATCATCATCATCATCAGACTCCACTGAAGCGTCTCCATTCATTCAAATTCTGCTCTCGCCCCATTTCTCTTTCTCTCCGAGCATCGTAGTCTCATAGTCTCATAGTAGTAGATTTTCTTTGTTTCCATGACGACGTGCTCCCTTCTCACCCCGTCTCCACACTCCTCTCCCCCTCCTCCCTCCCTCCCTCCCTCCCTCCCTCCCTCTCTCTCTCTCTCTCCCCCCTTCTCCTCCTCCTCCTCCTCCTTCCTTCTCTCCACCAGTCGAAGCAGGAAGCGGGGGGGCTCGGCTGTGACGTGGTGCGGGTGGAGGTAGAGGAGGGTCTGACGAAGGAGCAGCTGCTGGAGACCTTCATCAGCTGTGGTACACACACATACACACACACACACACACACACACAGAGTTGTATATAATTATGTTGATGGAAAGAACCCGTCGTTTTGATTGTGAATATTTTCCTTTTTTCTTTTTGGTTTCTGTGATGAAGGACATGCTGTAGATGTCATTAGTTAATTATGGTGATTAGTGATTAGTCATCTGACGGAGTAAATAATCTGCTTATCAATATGAATAGATAATGGAACCGATTAGACAGGAACAAAGTAAAACCTCCTCATATTTCTCCTGTTTCTATTTATGTTCAATCCAGTGAAGAAGAAGTTTCTTTCTACCAGCTCTAGCTGTTGAGCTAATTCCCTCGGTCCATGACATAGATGAACATGTCTTGACTGTTTGGTTGGTCTGTGAGGCTCCATTATGATTCATCCTATTGTGGATGTTTGTTCCTCTACTGCAGAGAATCATTTTGATTTTACTGGCTTTTCAATATTTTTAGACTCAGACTGTCCTTTATTGTTTCTCTGATTCTTACATTGTTCCAACATCATAAGATAATGATGCTCCTGGCGAAACGAATAGCAGCGTCTGGATAATGACAGAAAATGATAGAAAAGAGCCTAATTGTTAATAAGTGCTGTGCAGGCAGAGTGGTAGCTATGGTGCACTAGTACTGTCATGATTCTCACACACGTGTCCAGGCTCTGAGACACTGAAGATGGTGATGATGATGATGATGATGATCCTCCTCTCTCTCTCTCTCTCTCTCTCTCTTGTCTCAGGCTTCCTGGTGCCTGCGGGGGGGTCGTCTGGAGGCCCCGCCCACTGCGTGGTGGTCCTGCTGCAGGGCCTGAAGAGGAGCTCGGCTCTGACGTCTCTGCTGGGAGACCTGTGCCACAGCCTGGACGACAGGGGCTCGGCCGCCCCGCTGCTCCTCAGCTCCGGTACCTGCACACACCCTGCAGCAGGATGGAGAGAGTGAGAGGGAGGAGGAAATAAGCACTAGAGGAGG
>CM055196.1:23903172-23975672 GCA_029224185.1 Karalla daura
TCAGTTGGTTCAGATGGTTCAGAGGGTTCAGGAGGGTTAGGAGGGTCATCAGGAGTCATCTAGTTATGAGGAGTCATCTAGGCATCAGGAGTCATCTAGTTATGAGGAGTCATCTAGGCATCAGGAGAACACTAATCAAACAGTCCAGGTAGAAGCAAACTCAGAAGTTAAGGCTCAAAGTCTGGAGGGAAGCACCATAAAACATGCAAGAAAGAGTACATGTACACTCAGAGCATATGATATGCTTGATGTGATTAATGGAGATCAGGGACACAACATCATTCCATTTGAATGCTGCAGTTTTTCTCCTACCTTAGTCCTAGCAGTTGGGATATTAAGACTGTAATCCAAATTGGATTTGAAACTCTGCTCTTTGTACGTCTTACAGATTCCAGTCAGCAGGTTTGTGACAGGCTGTGTTTCCCCCCCAGAGATCGACAGGTACCTGCTGGAGTTCCGAGGCGGGACCTTCCCCCTGTCGGCCATCGGCTCCTACAGAGCAACCAGCAGCAGCGTGGGAGGAAGGAAGGGACGGGACGGAGGCGGAAAGCTGAGACGCTCCAACACGAGTCCCCGGAAGAAGGGAGGAGGAGCCGGCCTGAACTGGAGCTGTGGAGGCTCCTTCAGAGAAGGTGAAGCAGAGCTGGGACGCTGATGAGCTGCAGTCTGTGAACTGACTGACTCTGCTCTAGTTACCACTGTCACTGTTTAACCCATGAGGACAGACTAGCTGTGGATCTACGGAACAGGTTGGATGAACCTGGCTCTGTACCGGTGGTGTCCACCAGGGGGCGGCGTCTGATAGGCTGACAGTCTGTAGCAGTCTCCTCTGATTGGCCGTTGTGTTGCAGGTTCTCTGTCCAGCACCGATGTCAGCTTCATGACCAACGGCAACGATCAGAGGTGTGTCTCCTTCCTCTCCTCCTTCCTCTTCTCCTTCTCCTCCTTCTCCCTCTCCTTCTTCTCCTTCCTCTCCTCCTTCTCCTTCTCCTTAAAGACAGTGTTTTACCGCCCTAGGTGTCCAGTCAGTGCAGAATGCTGTAATTAAGCTGTTTTCTGCTCTGTCCGTTTGTCTCCAGAGGGACGGCGAGTCTGTCCATGTTCTCAGACGATGAGACGGATCTGATCCGGGAGCTGCAGACCATGTGTTCCAGCAAGTCGGAGCCGGACATCAGCAAGGTGCGGACACGCAGACGCTCCAGGAGCATCTGTCAGGAGGCTGAACTCTGGAACGATCCTGGAGGAACCCCAGGAACTCTCTCCTGGTTCATAGAGGAGCGCATACACACATCCTACTTCTGTTTACCTTCTTAAGTCACTTCTACAACTAGAGGCTTTGTCCTGCCCACATATGCCCATAGAAGGTCAGGGAATGAAATGTATGTAAGGTATAAGATAGGATACATACCTTATTTATTCCTTAAAGGGAATTATTCTGTAGAACCACCAAAATAGCTGAGCCAAAAGGCGAAGCTCTCGATTTACCGGTCGATCTACGTTCCTACCCTCACCTATGGTCATGAACTCTGGGTCAAGACCGAAAGAATGAGATCCCGGATAGAAGCGGCTGAAATGGGTTTCCTCCGGAGAGTGGCGGGGCGCTCCCTTAGAGATAGGGTGAGGAGCTCTGTCACCCGGGAGGAGCTCGGAGTAGAGCCGCTGCTCCTCCACATCGAGAGGAGCCAGCTGAGGTGGCTCGGGCATCTGAATCGGATGCCTCCTGGACGCCTCCCTAGGGAGGTGTTCTGGGCATGTCCATCCGGGAGGAGACCCAGGGGAAGACCCAGGGCACGCTGGAGTGACTATGTCACCCGGCTGGCCTGGGAACGCCTCGGGATCCTCCCGGAAGAGCTGGAGGAGGTGTCCAGGGAGAGGGAGGTCTGGGCGTCCCTGCTTAGACTGCTCCCCCCGCGACCCGGCCCCGGATAAGCGGAAGAAGATGGATGGATGGATGGACAACCACCAAAACAATTACACAGAACAGGAATTTGCAATTTACAAATATAAAAATATACAAAAAAACATATAAACATATAAAACATTCCTGGTCGAGGATTTTCTTCAGACTAAACTCAACTGTTATCGACTCCACTGTGTTCAGTCTACATGCAGCTCCTGGTCGCCTCAGAGCTGCTGCCCCCTAGTGGCCACATGCTAAAACCAGTTTCTACTGGTCTGACTTCATCTCAGCCACCAGTGACACGCTGCTCGTTAAGGTGTTTCAATGAGGCGAGAAGATCTGATCTGATCTGAGATCTGATCTGATCTGAGATCTGATCTGAGATCTGATCTGATCTGAAAACACTGGTCCACCTCTGGACCTGATCACACTGTGAGCTCACACCAGAGACTCGCTCCAGGCTCCTTAGTCCAGCGCTGTCATCCCTCCTGCAACAGAGACTGTGTGTGTGTGTGTGTGTGTGTGTGTGTGTGTGTGTGTGTGTGTGTGTGTGTGTGTGTGTGTGTGTGTGTGTGTGTGTGTGTGTGTGTGTGTGTGTGTGTGTGTGTGTGTGTGTGTGTGTGTGTGTGCACTGGCTCATTAACTCGCTCCAGTTCTCTTTGGGACGAGGGCTCGACCCTTTTATCTCAGGTTTTTAATCCGTCAGGTTTTATGAACGACCGCTCAGTGATATCTTCTTGCTTCTCCTTCTTCTCCTTCTCCTCCTTCTTCTTCTCCTCCTCCTTCTTCTCCTCCTCTGAATGACTCCGTCTTGCCTGGGTCTCCCTCAGATCTCGGAGGCCAAAGACGAGCTGATCCTGTTCCCGGGCTCCTCTCGTGGAGCCGCTCCGTCCCAGAAGGCCGAGCAGGACCAGGTCCAGCAGCGGCCGCAGCCCGTGAGTGTGACCCACAGGCTGCTCTTCTCTCAGGCCTTCTCTCAAGGCATTCTTAAGAAGATCTTAGCACTAAAGAGCTTCTTATCAGAGCTGGGACAGCCAGTCAGTGTCAGACCATCAGTATAACCTGTCTGTGAATCAACGACTGTGACACTGTGAGATTACAACCCTTAAACTCTCTCTGTCTGTCTCCCTCCATGTCTGTCTGTCTCTCCCTCTCCCTCCCTGTCTGTCTCTCTCTCCCTCTCTGTCTGTCTCTCTCTGTCTGTCTCCCTCCATGTCTGTCTCTCTCTCTCCCTCTCCCTCTCTGTCTCTCTCTGTCTCTCCTCCCTCTCTCCCTCTCTGTCTGTCTCCCTCCCTCTCTGTCTGTCTCCCTCTCTCCCTCTCTGTCTCTCCCTGTCTCCTCTCTCCCTCCCTGTCTGTCTCTCTCTCTCTCTCCCTGTCTCTCCTCCCTCTCTCCCTCTCTGTCTGTCTCCCTCTCTCCCTCTCTGTCTCTCCCTGTCTCCTCTCTCCCTCTCTGTCTGTCTCCCTCTCTCCCTCTCCCTGTCTGTCTCTCTCTCTGTCTCCTTGTCTCTCCTCCCTCTCTCCCTCTCTGTCTGTCTCCCTCTCTCCCTCTCCCTCCCTGTCTGTCTCTCTCCCCAGGCCTCCTCTGTCCGTCTGTCCTCCCGGTCCTCTGCTCCAGCGTCTCCTCAGATCAGTGAGCGTCGCTCGGGTCCTCGCACCAAGTCTCAGCTCCCTGTCCCGAGCAGCAGGGGGCAGCAGAGCCGCGCCTCCTCCTCCTCCTCCTCCAGCGCCTCCTCCTCCTCCACCTCCTCCTCCTCCTCCAGCAGCAGTCCAGGCCGGGGCAGCCACGCTGCTCCTGGTCGCAGCCGGACGTCCAGCAGCAGCAGAACGAAGCAGAACAACAACAACTACCGCAACAACATCAACGACAACAGCCCGTCCCATCCCGACGACATCTGGATCCTCCACAGAGACCTGCATGAAAACAACAACAACAACAACAAGTAGACGCCCCCCCCCTCCTCCTCCTCCTCCTCCTCCCCCTCCTCCATGATGTAAAGACCTGACGACCTTTGACTCTTAGTATTTGTACTCGTTATCCGTACTCGTTACACTGTAACTGCAGTTGTGTACTTGGGGACCATAGTTTTATTCTATTAAAAGTATTTGAAGTATTTTGATTGTTTGGTGCGATCGTACCCAGCCCGGGGGAGGAGAAACAGCAGCAGGTTTGTTTAGTTTGTTTGTTTGTTTTGTTTTTAACTTTGCTGTCGCCTTATTCCAGCGAGTCCGACCTGCGAGTCCCGGGAGGGACAGCGTTCAGCCCCAGGAAGCAGGACGCGTCTAGTATTGGAAACTGCCTCAAAAACAGTCGTGAACCCCGTGTTTTTGGAGCGGTTCAGGCGCCAGGCGCTGGAGCTCCTGCAGCTCCCTACAGGTGTTGACAGTTTTTGGATCAAAGAGAGAAACGAGCAGGTTTTTATTCTTTTTCTGTTGTTTTTTTGCTATTCAGTATTTTGAAATATTCAAGTGTTTTCTCTTTAAATAGTTGCAAGGTTGGTTTAAATACTGTCGAAATTAATCAGGGTTTTACCAAATATATTTGTAAATAAGAATTAGTACGTTGAAATGCTCTATAGATCGGTGTCCGTGCTCTGGCGCTTTGTACAGTGACGAAAAAAAGACAAAAGCTTCAAAAAATCCCCCAAAAAGACAACGTTGTACATAGTGTCTGTCAGAGGAGTTTGGTCCTGAACCTTCACTTGTTTCAGAGTGAGCAGAGCAGGCTGTGGCAGCCAGTCCTCGAGCTGTGTAAGCAGGACGTCCCAGTCAGCGTGAAGCCATAGCCAACCCCCCCCCCCCCCCCCCCCCCGCCCCCCCCCTCCCCCCCTGCCCCCCCCCCCCCCCGTCCTCAGCACTGTGTCCCGTCGGCTTCTCCTCTGAGGGACTCCACTCTCCTGTCGTCAGCGGACGTTGTTTATATCTATATATAAATGAATATAAATATATCTATACATAATGTACAGGAGAGATTTTAGTCAGCTATGATTTGGATCTGTACGATAGTCGTTTGAGGTTTAAAGAATTTGTCTTTCAAGCACAAACATTAAAATGGCACTGTTCAAAACCCCCGCCGGGCGCTTCTCTTCTCTTCTTCTTCTTCTGTTGTTTTGTTTTATTGAGACACATCAATGTTTACCATCGATCTGAAGCTTCATCTTGTGGGTTTCTCTGTGTTCGGCTGTACCGTGACATCAGCCTGCAGGGGGGAAGAAGCAGGACCAGGGATGTGTGAGTCAGAAGAAGAAGGTGGAGAATTTTTCACAACATCACCCTACAATGAACCTACAATGCTTAAAAGCTGAGCAGCCTTGTAGGTGTGAAGCCTGACGTCCATTCATCAGAACTACTCGAAACATACAAGATGTTCTCAGTGTGTCCAAAATCACGTTCATTTCAGAGGAAACTTCAGAAGATCTTTGATTTAAAGAGTCTGATGAGTTGAAAGTTTTTCTGCGTCTACAAACTTCTGTAGAAGACTCTCCTGTAGGTGTTTCCACCACATCTACAGAAGCACAAAACTAAATACTGCAAACAGAAAACTTTGTTACACCTCAGTGTCACAATCACATGTTTACAGTCCTGAACCCCCTCAGCAGAGCATGTTTTACTGCTATTTGCTATTTATTGTGTTTATTTTGGGACAAACTAAAGGAAACGCAGCTTCTGTTACAGCTGAACAGGCGACAAAACCAACAAAAACGACACAAAGTGAAATTCTGGAAATCTTTTGTTTTACTGGAAATATAATTGATCGAACAAATACATTTAGACACGTTTGGACTCATCACGTCCATTTGTTTTCCTATGAGTATGAAACAGCTTTGTTCTTCATTTACTTAGTAAAAAAACAGAAATCTGTCATCACAGTTCACACCACAAGGCCTTCCTCTCCGCAGTACCGTGCTTCCTGTCTGCCTCTCTAAACTGTCGTCCCGTGTTGTTCCGTGTTGTTCCGTGTTGTTCCGTGTTGTTCCGTGTTGTTCCGTGTTGTTCCGTGTTGGTCCGTGTTGTTCCGTGTTGTTCCGTGTTGTTCCGTGTTGTTCCGTGTTCCAGAAGAAGAGGAGCGACCCCGTCCCTCCAGCTTCTGAGGTGAAGCTCCACATGCTGAATGTTGGTTCAGCAGCAGCTCGGACAAAACACACTTCTCATTTTTTATTATTCCACATAGAAAATGTCGGTGATGAATTTCATCAAGTAACAGAGGCTGAAGAAGTGAAAGTGGAAAAAGCTGAATTTTCTAGTTATAAAAAGTCTCATTTCTACATCAATGTTTCGTTTTACAGAGGATTCGGGAAAAAAACAAACTACATTATTCAACGTTTCCTTGTTGTGAGAGCTGACGAGTACCTCAGGGTGTCTCTAAAGTGCATTCACATAGAAAGTGTGTGTGTGTGTGTGTGTGTGTGTGTGTGTGTGTGTGTGTGTGTGTGTGTGTGTGTGTGTGTGTGTGTGTGTGTGTGTGTGTGTGTGTGTGTGTGTGTGTGTGTGTGGGTCAGACTGATCAGAGCAGATATTGAAGCCAGTATTGATCACTCTTTGCTTTGTGACAGATGAAGTTCTATGAGTTTGAGGGTCTTTGCTAACCAGCTCCTCGTCTTCCTGTCCATGGAGTGACAGGAAGACGAGGAGGAGAAGAGCTGGACGAAGCTGTGATCCCATCACGTCTTCACGTAGCGTCCTCAGACCTTTAACAGTCTGAGGTCTGAGCTGGAGGAAAGAGAGGCTCAGACCTGAGAGTGAAGCTTAAACCAGAAGATCTGAACAAACCAGAGGAGAACGCGTTTCAATAGTCCATCTCAACCCTGTCGGACCCAGATAGACAAAACTGATGAAAAAAACAAACATTTGACCTGTTTCATTAAAAAGTTTTTCCTAAGAAAAACTTTGTGTTAAGACAAGATACAAGTACTTTTGTTTAATTGTATATTATTATTGAGGGTTTTGGGATGTATTGCAACAATACTGCAACATTAGGCCCAGTTGTCTTCACACAGCTTTTAAGAGATGACTTCTCTCAGAAACTTCCAGATAGTGTGATGTCATGAGCTCATCTTCTGTCCAGTAGCATCGGGAGGACAAACGACAGGGTGAACTGACTATGTAAGTGTGGTCTGGAGGGAACAAAAACATTTGCAGGATTTAGGATTTGTTTTTAGGATGTCTTAAAGCGACGGCTCTGGCAGGGTCAGAGCAGCTTAAGGAGGAGAAACTGAGTGTGAAGCTGAGCTCTGGACCTCAGGATGTGTTGATATCTCCAGGTCAATGGGACGGTGCCTCTAGCATCCTCTAGCACACACACACACTCACACACACACACACACACACACACACCCTATTAGTGTTCCTCTAAACAAGTCTAGTCGTTCAGTCTTTCAGGTTCCTTCTCTCCATGCGGCCTTATTCTCTTAGATCTGCTTCACCTTCAGCAAATAAAACCACAGTCTGTGGCATACAAACTGCACACACACACACACAGTATGTAAAATAGCCTCCACGAAGTGTGTGCGCAGCTGAAACTCTCGTCTGGTCAAACTGATTTTCTTAATCAACAATAAACAACTTGATCATGTGTGAAGGTGACAGAGCGTTCCAGTCTGAGTCCAGTGCAGTGATTGGGAGGCTGCTCCGTTAACAGAAGGTTTTCTATCGGCCTCGTAGACCCAAAATCATCCAGATCCGGACCAGTCCTTTGTCTGTCCTCCGTTGGAGTGTGAGTGTGTGTGTGTGTGTGTGTGTGTGTGTTAGAGGCGCGTGTCCTGCACCTCGTCCTCGGCCTCCTCGGGCAGCGAGGAGATCTTGGCGGTCTGTGGCGCCGCCCTCTTGCTGGAGTTGAGGCGGTGCAGCGTGGGGAAGAGGCGGAGCCTGTCGGCCGGGCTCATGGCCTGCTTCAGGTGGCTCGTCTCGTTCAGAAGCTTCTGGATGGAGTCGTAGCTCTTCAGGGAGCTGCCCTCGATCATCTGAGGGGGGGGGAGAGAGAGGCCAGACTGTTGAGCCAGCTATGCCTAACATGTACAGATTAGCAGATACACACTGTGAAATGTAGTTTGTAACACATTCTGTTAGATAAGTCGATGTAAGCAACATATTCTGATGTGAAGTAGAATAGAAATGTTCTGCTGTCACTGTTTCCTGCTCTCAACCTGCTGAAGCCGTAACTGAATCAGGATTCAGTTACTTGTACTTTGTACTCTAAATACCACTACATGTATTTTTATGTTACTTCCTCCAAGAGCGAGGTGTTTGTGCCAGGGACCCAGCCTTGATCCGGTTTAATGGCTTTGAAAATATCTGGAAAAAGTCACGTAAACATGACAAAAAAAGAAGTATTTACTCCATGTGAAAATCATCAGACCTGAGGGGGGTACTGTGTGTGTGTGTGTGTGTGTGTGTGTGTGTGTGTGTGTGTGTGTGTGTGTGTGTGTGTGTGTGTGTGTGTGTGTGTGTGTGTGTGTGTGTGTGTGTGTGTGTGTGTGTGTGTGTGTGTGTGTGTCCTGTCCAGGTTGTATTGACTTCCACTCTGGAACAGTGTAATGGAAAAGTGTAATAAATGGATGGATGGATGGATGGATGGATGGATGGATGGATGGATGGCGGCCTGTAGGTCCTGGATTGAGCCTCATCCTACTGATGAAGATGAGAAGCCTTCCTCACCAGGAAGGACTGGCACTCCAGCAGCGGCTCCACTCTGTGCTCGGACAGGATGACGGTGCAGCCGGAGAACGCCTGCTTCAGGGTCTTCCTCAGGACCTGCAGCGTTCTGCTCTCACACACAGACACACACACACACACACACACACACACACACACACACACACACACACACACACGCACACGCACACGCACACACACACGCACACACACACACACACCGTTATCACCTCCATCAGTCGCTCTCCACTGTTAACACATCAGTTCTTCCTGTTGAGACCGACATGAAAGCTCAGGCCTCAGGTCAAGCCTCGGCCGCCATTACAGGCTCCATTTGCTGTGTGGCCACACACACACACACACACACACACACACACACACACACTCTCTCACACACACTATTACTATTACACACGATTACTGTAAGCACTTGAGATTGTCACCATATGCAGAGCCACACATGCTGGACCCCACCCCCGACCACGAGGAGCTCACCTTCACCTCACCTCTGTCTGAGGAGGCGCTGCCCCCCCGCCCCACAAATATGCAGAGCCTCAGTATCACAGCGAAATGTACAAAAACCTCTCACATGTCACAAAAATCATGTTTCCAGTCTCCTGAGGTGACTGACCTGACTTGTCATGGAGGTGTAATGTAATCACTTCTATCACATCTGCATCTTATCTTCCATGATATGTGGGTCACATGACCAGTTCCCAAGCACAAGGTACAAAATATATAAGGAGAAGCAGTGTAAATGCTGCTTCAGTGGAACACATATATTAATAGATTAGTCTGTAAGGCAGATCAAATAGAAGTGGGAAATAGTTTACATTTCATGTAATTCAATTATTATTTTACATTATTATTGTTATTATTATCATTAGTAGTAGTATTTAGCTTGTTAAAATGAATAGGATGAGAATGCTTGAGAAATACATTTCATAAGTACTGTAACATAGCTATCATATATTATTATATATTATATATTTACCATTTTAGATCAATGGAATGAATAGAGGAGGAACAAAGAACAAAGGAGAGACAGCTTTATATGTTGTTAAATGATTAACTAAACTAACTAAACTCAGGGCTCGGCCAACAACTATACGGGCCAATCGATGATCCATTGTTAATGCCCCCCCCCCCCACACACACACACACACACACACACAGAGGCGGTGTGGCACTGACATGGGGTCGAGGTAGGCGGAGGGCTCGTCCAGCAGCAGGATGCGGGCCTGGCTGAGGATGGAGCGAGCCAGGCACAGCAGCTGCTTGTGTCCGTTGCTCAGCACGTTGCCTCCGTCCTCCAGCTGGAAGTCCAGCTTGTCTGGGAACTGCTCGATGACCGACTTCAGACCCACCTGAGGGCCAGGACAGACCCCAGAGCAGCAGTTACAGCTCAGCACTTCACTGCTACATGACCAACTTCTCCTACTGTACCTCCTGCTGTTCCTATTATTCCTCCTGGTTCTTCGTGTGCTGCTCCTCCTACTCTCCCTCCTCTTCCTCCAGCTCCTCTTTCTCCTTTTCCTTCTCCACCTGCTCCTCATCCACCTCCTCCTGCACCACCTACTTCTCCACTTCCTGCTCTTCCTCTACCTCCTCTTCCACTTCCTCCTCCTACTTGTCTTCCTCTACCTCCTACTCCTACTACTTCCTATTCTTCCACCTGCTTCTTCACCTGCTTCCCAGCCCACACTCCTCCTCCTCTTCCTCACCTCCTCAGTCACCCTCCACAGGTCCATGTCACTGTAGCGTCCGTGAGGATCCAGGTTCATCCGGAACGTTCCGGTCAGGATAAAGACTTTCTGTGTGAGACCGGACCAGAGAACAACAACGTGAACCACCAGACCCGACTGAGGAGCACCATTAGGAGACAGGTACTGTACTGAAGGAGGAAGACTAAATGATTAGAGATGAAAGGTGACTGGAGGAGCGTACCTGCGGCACCACGCCGAAGGCTTTCCTCCAGGTCTGCAGCCCCACCGAGCTCCAGGACACGCCGTCGATGGAGATCTCCCCCTCAGTGGGAGCCAGACGCAGCAGAGCCGAGAGCAGCGTGCTCTTCCCTGAGCCGGTCCGGCCCAGCAGGCCCACCTGCACACACACACACACACACACACACACACACACACACACACACACACACACACACACACACACACACACACACACACACACACACACATCACCACATCACATCAGTGCTTTTTGGTTTCCCTCTGAGCTGAATGATGCTCGGGTTTCTGCTTTCCTTGCAGTGAGGTTAAGACAGAAGTGCAGTGGACTCTGTGGGATGAACTGCTCTCTGTCTGCAGCCTCGCAGCAACAATTAGTCTTTTTATCATGGGGGGACTCAGATTATCTAATCCTGCTGAAGTGCTGACACTGACTGAGCTGTGCTGTCCTCCAGGATTCATTAGAGCAGCCCCCAGCACAGCCACACACCAGAGCGGTCACATATTTTCCTCTTTTCCACTTAAAGCTATTTGGCATCTACTGTCCCCAGTGATTGGACTTGAGTAGCAGAGCGATGAGAGAGCTCTAAACTCCTCTGACTGTGTCTGGAAGCTGCAAACAGTCTGAGAAGGAGACGATCAAGTTGCAGGAAGAAAAGCAGAGTGATGAGCTGAATTATTAACCTGCTGAGTATTTCCTCGTTATTAAATTCACCTTTTTAAAATAGCAGAGGACCCAAGTGTCACATATCAAAACGTTCAGTACAGTCTCAGCCCTGTTATCTGGGTTCTGTTTCTGTCTTGATAACGGTCTGGAGAGAAGCTGAGCTCAGCAGCTTCATCATCATCATCATCGTCTGCCTGGGGACTCACGCTGTGTCCTCCCTCCACTGAGAAGGAGACGTCGCTGAGGATGGCGCGGCCGGCCTCCGTGTACTTCACCGTCAGGCCCTGGACGTCCATGTGGCCGCGGTTGGGCCAGCAGTGCTTGGCGTGAGGGTTGTTGATGACCAGGTCTGAGCCGCCTTTACCGCCCGCTCGCCCCGCCAGAGGCTCCTCTGACGGCAGGTCGATGAACTTGAACACGCGGTCCACCGAACGCATCTGAGCAGAGAGAGGAGCCGAAGGTCAGGAGGCGAAGGTCAGGAGGTGAAGGTCAGGAGGTGAAGGTCAGGAGGCGAAGGTCAGGAGGTGAAGGTCAGGAGGTGAAGGTCAGGAGGTGGAGGTCAGGAGGTGGAGGTCAGGAGGTGAAGGTCAGGAGTGAAGGTCAGGAGGCGAAGGTCAGGAGGTGAAGGTCAGGAGGTGAAGGTCAGGAGGCGAAGGTGAGGAGGTGAAGGTGAGGAGGTGAAGGTCAGGAGGTGAAGGTCAGGAGGTGAAGGTCAGCAGGAGAAGGTCAGCAGGAGAAGGTCAGGAGGTGAAGGTCAGGAGGTGAAGGTCAGGAGGTGAAGATCAGGAGTGAAGGTCAGGAGGTGAAGGTCAGCAGGAGAAGGTCAGCAGGAGAAGGTCAGGAGGTGAAGGTCAGGAGGTGAAGGTCAGGAGTGAAGGTCAGGAGGCGAAGGTCAGGAGGTGAAGGTCAGGAGGTGAAGGTCAGGAGGTGAAGGTCAGGAGGCGAAGGTCAGGAGTGAAGGTCAGGAGGTGAAGGTCAGGAGGCGAAGGTCAGGAGGTGAAGGTCAGGAGGTGAAGGTCAGGAGTGAAGGTCAGGAGGTGAAGGTCAGGAGGTGAAGGTCAGGAGTGAAGGTCAGGAGGTGAAGGTCAGGAGGTGAAGGTCAGGAGGTGAAGGTCAGGAGTGAAGGTCAGGAGGCGAAGGTCAGGAGGCGAAGGTCAGGAGGTGAAGGTCAGGAGTGAAGGTCAGGAGGCAAAGGTCAGGAGGTCACAGTCAGGAGCCCAGTCCGAGCTGGGACAGACAGTCTGTCTGTTTGAGCCAATCAGAGTGCAGCTGCCAGATCTGTGCAGGAATCTGGCACAGATCTACAAAAATAAGATTTTAAGATAAGATTTTTAAAGGGCTGGAAGCATCAGAGGCATGAAGTAACTAACTGCCCCATAGCTTCTATGTTAACTCCAGAGAAGAAGTTATTCAACCTTTCTATGCTCCTCAAACAGCACAACTATTTACAGTGTTAACACTGCTCGTGTTTGTATCCTGTTGTCCATGTTTCTAAGGTGAAATATTGATTGATTATCTTAGTGGTTGGTTCAACTATTATTGATATATAACAACTGAAACATGCTGCTAATCTGCATCCTATCACTCACCTAGCTCAGGGTGAACATTCAGAGTGAACTTAATAATTATTGAGAGTTTTCACTTAATATGAACTGACACTGTCACTGTAAACCGAGCAGGTGTCGATCTGTCACTGTGAGCTGGTCCTCAGAGGGAGTCACAGTCATGAAGCCTCAGTGCCAGTACAGCGAGCTGCAGCCACCGTGGCCCTCTGTGAGGAGTGTGAGAGCAGCTCTGAACAGAACGTCCTGGCCTGTGATAAGCTGGCTCTGCTCAGCCGACCACGGCGTCCAGGCCAAGAAGCAGCTGTCAGCCTCCAGAAGCTGCTGGAGCGGGAGGAACCTGCAGCTCACCTCTGATCTTTCCTCTCAGCCTCTCAATAACGTGGAGATAATGTAGTATTGTAGATAATAATGCACCAGTGTCATACAAACGTCACGTGACGCAATGTAGGGGGTCACATGACGAGTTCACATCAAACTGCATGGAGCGTTTCTAAATCTCATCTAGTTTCACTGGACGAGACTTTGGAAAAACTATGGGATGTTGTGGGAATGGAGTTCCCTAGAAATAGAGTACCTAGAATTACAGCGCACCCTTCAGTAGAAACACCTGCACGTAGCAGTTGGACTTTATCATAATTTGAGAAACGTTGCTTTCTTTGCAGTTTTCCTGCAGTTATGGGCGACAGGATCGTCTTTGTTGCAGAGGAACAGAGCGAAGCTCCAGAGATGAAGACGAAGCAGAGGAAACCTGTAGCTGCATGTGTGTTTGTAACGCTCCACACACTCCTGACAGGCTACTGGCTGTGTGGTATTTTAATGCAAGTCAGGTGTGTGTGTGTGTGTGTGTGTGTGTGTGTGTGTGTGTGTGTGTGTGTGCGTGTGCATGTGTGTGTGAACCACTTACCAGTCCATCCACAGTGATGCTGGTGATGACGGCCCACTGGAAAGTCCCCAGGATGAGCATGGCCAGAGCCACGATGATGCCAATCTCCCCTGGTTTGTCCTCTGCAGGGAGCACGCACACACACACACACACACACACACATACACACACACACACACACACACACACGCTGATTAGCACTGTCAACCTGTGGTGCTGGCTCTGATGTCAGAGCAGCGCTCAGGTATTGCAGCTCTGCTACCAGCTCTATTAGAAGCTAATGAGCTGTGAAATGACTTTAATCCACTCTCTGCATAAACACAGGGTATGACGCAACAACACATGTTTGTTTGTGTGTGTGTGATTACATGAATGGGAACCACACGGGCTTCCTCCTGTACATGACATCTTATCCAGCAGCTCTGCTGGGTTTCTTTCCACAGACTGGCTGTTTTGATGTCTGATACGAGGCTGTGACACACAGATAAGGCCGGAGCGTCTTCACCGCTCAGGCTCAGTGGAACATAACAAGGTGTTTATCAAACCTACTGACCAGCTCACTGTGTTACCAGCATGTTCCTGCTGGGATTTATGAGCCCTGCCGAACAGAATGACAGCGTGCTCATGCAATTTCCCCGGTTTCGCCTCATTTAGGAAAGTCAATAACCGCTGTAACGTCAGATTACGCAACTGTAACATTCACCTCCTGAACCTCAAATACTTTCCCCATCATCCCTTCCTCCAAAGGATGAACTCACCTCCCATTCATCATATCTGCTTCCCTGCAACCAAACTCTAAAGCCGTGTGTATCTTGTCTTTCTAAGATGCGGTACAGAATAATCTTTAATAAGCATATTTAATCAATATTTAACTGATCTCTGGGGGACCTTTTAATTAAAACATCTGATAAAACAATGGTGAGTCTTTTGCAAAAATACCACATCATGTAGAAGACATAAAATGAAACATGAAAGCCCCTTAGATCTAAAACGTTACTGTGCTCAAGGCTTCAGACGAGTCGCCTGTCACTCACGGTTGGTTCCCACGGCGATGAAGGCGGCGGCGGTGAAGAAGAGGACGAAGATCATGTCACAGCGGAAGAGGAACCAGCGCAGGGTGGCCAGGTAGTGGAACCAGGTGGCTGTGTGTATGTTCAGCGCCTTGTGGAAGAGCGTCTCGAAGTAGGTCTGACGGCCAAAGGCCCGGATGGTCCACAGACCCTTCAGGGAGATGATGAGGTGGGAGAAGATGGGGCTACGAGCTGCAGGAGAGGAGAGGGGACGCAAATGACATCATCACTGACTGGACAACAGGGGTGTTTGTTCCGCAATGTAGGATACATTCAGCTTCAAGTCCTAGAGTAGGACAATCGAAACATGCTGCCCCAGCATCTTCATGTGGACAACTAAGACATCTGAAATGATGATGTCATAGCCCCGCCTCTCCGGCCGGTAACCAGGCAACCGCAGCTGGATGCAACATGACAACAATAACAATGGACTTTCAGGGCCCATCCAAATGGCTACGGAGTTTCTTCCTCTTTTTGAAAAGAAAAAGAAGTGAACACCATGACACCATTTCCAGAAATATTTGTCCACAAAGATCGATAGAAAACGTCTCAAAACGCTCTAATACCGGTACACATGCCAGGCCTGCGTGTGGCGCTGTGACATTACCACACTACTGCAATGGAAGTCAGCCATTGTTATTGTGCTGCGTCCAGCTGTGGTTGCTAGGGTTACCGGTTAGAGAGGCGGGGCTATGACATCATCGTTTCACTACCTCTGGGTCTCTGGGTTTATCGCGTTCGACCCTGAGACGCCGTGTCAGTGTGGACAGAGCAGTAGAACACGTATGTGGATTCACCTGAAGCTAGACCTGGGCAGCGTGGCGGCGCCACAGCGCCACACACAGGCCTGGCATGTGGACTGCAGCGCTGTGAGTTTTCAGTTGATCCGTGTGAATGCAAATATTTTTGGAAACTATTTTTTTTCCCAAAACAAGTAAGAAACAGATTTTTTTGTGTGAAACTCTGTATCTGTGTGGATGAGTTGTATACAGCACATACTACCTCATGCTTCTGCAAATGGTAGACGAGCTGCCAGACAAATGAGTCATTCCTATTCTTATTCCCCTATCATGTCACTCTTAAGTGTGACTTCACAGGGCAAATTTCCTTCACTGATATCAACATCAAATTTCTGCCTGAAAGACAAAATAACACTCTGACACACATAATTTCCACTCGTGAGACCGCGGGGAGCCACAGCAGGATGGAGTGGGAGGAAATCCCAGCTTGGATCATCTCTGACCCCGACGTGCTCTCAGTGGCTCCGGAAAGAGCCGGCCGTCATCAGCGCAGCACACGGTCAGAGTCGGCCCAGAGTCGGCCGAGGAAGCCCCGAGCGCGCAGAGGGGCGACTCGGTCAGCAGAGCTGTGATTCATGCTCTCGCCCTCCGGCTGCACTGCACCTCTCATTTGAGTTTGTTTTGTTACAGTACGTGTCATTACTTTCAGTATCTAGACAAAGACACATGCTCTAAGCCTTTAAACGATGAGCTCAGGGCCCAGAAAAATATCAGAAAAAACAATGTTTTGAATGGCCCAGGACTTATGAAAACTGTGGATGACTCAGCAAAATGTAGAATAGTAGGACCACTGCTTTGATGCCACTCAATGCTGACTGCTTGACAATACAATGTCAGCGTTTTTCACTCTAAATGCTTCAAAATCTCACAGGTAAACATAAACATGCAGAGGAAAGTGCTCAAATTGCGAGTCTGTACTGTAGTATGCATGTATGTATAGTCATGAAGCAAAGGTACAATAGGACGTCATTTCAGACTCAAACAGACAGAGGTGTCATCAGTGACAGCTTCAGCAGGGATCACTCCTCAGCTCTGGCAGCAGCTCAGAGATCGTCCTGTGGACGTTCCCACTCACACTGGTCCGTGAGGCTCTCGCTCATTGGAGGATGACGGTGATGTTATTCAGCCGGCTTCACTTCCCTTGGCTGCGCCCGCCCCTGTGCGGCAGCCCGTCCATCCTCTCCCTCGACCTTTCCTCTGTGGTGTTTTTGTTCTTCAGGCTGACCTCTGACCCCTCTGGCCCCAGGCCATCCACCAGCCCCACAGCCAGACTCACTTCCTCTGATCGCTCTACTGGAGGGCCCAGGCTCACTCTGTTAGTCCTGAACATGGTCTGAAGCGCTACTAGACTACGTATGTAATAGTTAAGAGGACGCAGAATAGCTGAGTGGACAATTTGTCATTATTATCATTAACCCTGATTTCATCAGAAATGCCTCAGATGCTATTACACAGCCTCTTCACGATCCTGGTACCGTCTCAACCACATGTAGGTGTGTGGGAAAATGACAGTCTTGTGGTTTCTGCACAGATCTGGCAACCACATTCTGACTGGCTGTCACTCCTGCCATTCACACGACAGCCTAAGAGATTCATTACTACAACTACTGAGCGTACACATCCAGCCTGAGTCAGAGGAGGAAGCAGAGACCGAGGAGGAACCAGGAGCAGAGACATTTCACCAGAAACTGAAGACCTGCTGTACATCATCATTCATCATCACCCCCCTCCCATACCTTCAGCCTCCAGCAGCTTGAGTTGCTGTCCAGTTCGTAGGAAGTATTTTCTGAGGATGACGAAGATCACAGCCAACGGGATGGCGGCGATGAAGATGTAAGGCCGCATTATGGAGACGGTGAAGATGGCGCCCGTGACTATCAGCGTCAGCTGGAGGAGAGGAGAGTGGTCATCGGATCATCAGAGGGAAGCGTGTGTAACTGATGAACATAGGGCGCAGCTGTGCTTTGGTTTGGGTTTCACCCTCCGTTAAGATAAGAAAAGATAAGAACTTTATTTGTCCCTGAAAGGAATGTGTTCTGTCCAGTAGCCAAAAACTGAAAGAACATCACACTCAAGGTAAATGATGTACTGTATGTAAGTGACAGTAGGTAATACAGTTAAGAAGTAGAATGAGTAGAATAAATAAGCCATGCTGCTCATTACGAGGTTAGCATACACACCCAGGGGTCAGTCGGAGGCTCGTCACTTTAATTGTCTAAGTCGCTCAGATTTCTGGGGCACATTGTATGAGAGAGCACAAACTTCTCTACAAAAGTGTAAAATGGAGTGGAGACCACAAGTTTGCCTCCATTTAAAGGTTTAAATTAAGTTGTCACATGTGACATGTCTATGTCACAGTATGGCTACATAGCTGATGGCTGCTGATGGACACATGCTCTTTTCTCTCTTTCTCACCAGGACATTGGGTGTGTTATTATATTTTTTCCATTATAAAAAAATATAAATAAAAATATAAGAGCACACCAGTCGAGCTGCATGTTTTAAAAAATTGTGTCTGGGAGGCTACAAAATTGTAGGAGGCACAAATCAAGGATGAGAATCAAAAGAAATGCAATGAATAACAGTTGTAAGATAAAAAGAAAGCGATCAGAGAGAGAACCATGGTGTTGTTGGGGTACCTGGATGAGGTCGAACAGCACCAGAGGCAGCATGTCGTCGATGGTGGCCATGTCTTTGGTGAATCTGTTCATGATGCGACCTGGAGGACGTTAGGGAACGGGACACTTAGGAGAACCAGCGCAGCAGCCTGTGAGCAGGCGGGGGGGGGCGAGGAGAGCCACTGACCCGTCTTCATGGTGTTGAGCACGGCCATGGGCGCCCGGATGACGGCGCCCAGCATCTGCTCGTGCAGCCGCTTGGAGACGGTGAGCAGCGTGTGCACCAGGGGCAGGCCCCGGAAGAAGCCCAGCGCCAGCACGCTCTCCGACGTGGCCACGTAGATGTAGATGATGTAGTAGGCGCTGGTGGGCGTGACGATGACCGCCAGGTGCACGGGGGGCGAGGACGCGTTGGGGTGCTGCTCGTCGATGTAGTTGGGCGACGAAGGGTTGGCGCCGTCCCTCCAGATCTCACTAGGAGCAAACCACAACGTGAAGACTGGAATGTCACGTTCCTAGATTCCCATTGGCATTAGGAATGATTCCTGAATCGCATAAAATACTGTCTATGTATTTGAAATGAATTGGAATTGGAGGCTGAAAACAGGAAGAACATCTGTAATTCAAACTCAAATTGCTGGAAGTAAAACTGAAGTTCCAGTTGATGTTTTTGGTGTAATCCAGAATCATCCTCTTGTTTCCTGTGAAGGTGGGATGCTCTTTTTTGTGACTCTGGCTGCCGGACAGAACAGTTTCCCTTTGGTGATATAGAACTTTTCTAATCTTGTGTCCCTTGTGTCTTCTCTCTGCCTCAGTGTCTCCAGTGAAACTTACTCTGTGATGAGGAAAATGCCGATGACGGAACCAGCGACCTGAAAACAGGTATTTCATGGATTAATTTAACGCAGTAAAAAACAAACGTTTTTTGTAAGAAAGCAGGCGATCTTCACCTCGATGGCGAAGACGAGGACGATGAAGATGAGGACGTAGACCAGGCTCTTGTTGGTGGTGACGTAGCGCAGGTAGGTGCTCCATGAGGTAGTTTCAAAGATGTTCTCCCGCTCGTCTGCGAAGCATTCCTGTGAAGACACATCACAACATCTCCAGTCAAGTGTCCAGGAAGCTGTTCAAAGGGGCAAACAAAGGTCCTCAAAACAAGAGAAATGAACATATATTTAGCATTTTTTGATGAACTATGCAAAAAGAGTAGAAACAGACACATTTACACTTCTTGCCTCTTTTTCAACTGTGCACACAGTCTCTTGGGTTTGGAACAGAACTGATCTGTCCATGCTGCAAAATAATTTCACTTCACAAGATTTCTTGAAACACTGTAAGACTGTTGTTGCTTGATTAGGATTATAAATTGGTCAATGAAATTAAGAAATCAACTCTTAAAACAAGACTAATTTTTATCTTGGTAAGAAATGATCTTTTTAAGACAACAGTCTGATGTCATTTCATGGTGCGAGCAGCTCTACCTCCATGTCCTCCTCGTCCACCTCCTCGCTGATGTCGTAGACGCTGTCCTTGGACAGGCGGCGTGCGTAGATGTCCAGCTCGGACGCCAGCTCGCACTGAGGAGTGATGGACAGCTTCTTCCTGAAGGAGGACTGGATCTGCTCCCTGCGCTCCTGCCCCTGGGAGTTGGTGATGAAGGCCAGGACCGACTGGCGCCGCTGCCCGCTGAGCTGGGGCAGCCCGTGATGGTACAGGTTCCCCCGGGGGAGCACCTCCTCCACCTGGTCGTCCTCGGGAACCACCGAGAACTTCCTGTCGGAGAGCTCCCGGACGCCGTCCTCCATGGTCATGGACTGGGGGGCGTTGGTCGTCTGCTGCGAGCTCCCGATGAAGGAGAACTTGCGAGCGGCCGCCAGGGGGTTGAGGATGAGGGACTGCTTGCGTTTCTCCGGGTATGCGTCCCCTCCAGAGTGGCCCTGGGGTCCCTGGATGATGATGGGGGGCGGGGACTGGCGGAAGGACTGGCGGAGGGGCTCGGGGCCCCGGAAGCCGGCCGTCTCGTCGACGGAGACGCGGCGCAGCGTCTCGGTGAGGATGGAGGTGCGGCGCTCGGCGTTGATGTTGTCGTACGCCTCCATGCCCAGCAGCAGCGAGCTGAAGTCCGGACGCTTGGCCTGCAGCTCCGAGAAGGTGCCGTAGAAGTAGCAGTCCCCGTTGTGCAGCAGCAGGATCTTGTCGGCTCGTTTCAGGTGCTCCAGCTTGCTGGTGACCACAATACGGGTCTTGGAGGCCATGAGTTTACAGACGCAACTGTGGAGGGGAAGAAGAAGTGGGACAAGTCCATGTTTTTGTTGTGGACTGAGACTGCACTGCACAAAAAGGATAAAAACACTAAAAGCAGCAAAACAGTTTCACTCGACAAGGTCACTTAAAATAAGACATAAAGTGCTTAATTTAAGAGGAAAGTTGAACACCTAAGATAAGAAATGATCTCCTAAAACAAAACAAATGAATGAACACTGCTTACTTTTTTCATCCTGGCAAGAACCAGATAATGCAAAGTAAGAAGATGAGATGTTTTTCTTTATCTTGGAAATGGAAAGGACGAGTGTGGTTCTGCTGGAGGTCATTTCATAGTCACAACAAACAACGTTCCACCTCCGTATCTTCCTCAACCACTTCCTCTCTGATGTCAAAAAACAATGAATTGTCTATTTGTTTCTTTTTTATCTTGGTAAGAACCAAATAATTTGCAGTGCGTCAAACAAAGGAGAGGCTTCTCCTGCAGGGTCGGAACCTGAATGATTAACCATCACTACCCAGAACTAACAGGCTTCTTCCTGGCGTGCTCATTACCACGATTCATTGAGTTCATCAGAGATCGCCTGCTTCTGCCCTGTCAAACACTTCCAAAGTCCACATTTCATCAGAGCTTAATTCCTTATTTGTTCTACTTAATAATACTACTAATAATCCCAATCAATTTCCTCTGAGGATTGCAGCGTCACGAAATCACCAACCTGAGTGTGTCTAACACACACACACACACACAGACACACACACACACACATACACACGCACACACACAGAACACCTTGACCTTGAACTTCAACTTCAGCTCAGCCAACCCCCCACCGCCGGCACATGAAAGACTCTCTGTTCACATACGCACTTCTCAAAGATCTCTTTCTCCGTCACAATGTCCAGGTGGGTGAAAGGTGCGTCCAGCAGGTAGAGGTCTGCATCTTTATACACAGCCCTGAGAGGGACAAACAGATAATGTGAGACAAAGACAGAGGAAAAAAACTCTGAAAGCGTAAAAGAGGAAGCAAAGTGACAGGGAGGATAAATCAATGCCAGTGAGTGCTTACATAAGAGTGAAAACACCAGTGAGTGGGGACAAATTGACGCCACCGTAAAACCACTAAATGATGCATGAGAATAAGAGAGTCGAGCTGCTGCAGCCCAAACAGATTTAATGGAATGATAACGCACATGGGAGGAAGCAGAGAGCCTCCATCGCTACAAAGACCATAAAGTCTGATAGTTGGAGCAGATACACAAACACAGCAGACGGACAGGTGATAGCTATCACGATGGTAATGAACAGTCAGACGCTCCATCCTTCTCCTTGTTGGGAACCGACTCAACCTGCCACTGACGTCAAATCTACGATACGTGGAGGTGTTTTTATTGGCCGACGAGTAAGGAAACCACTTTTCTCAGAAGTGCTGGTTATGATGACTCTGATAACAGTGTTTGGTTCTGTGGGCTGAGGTCAAGGCCTTGATATCATTTATCAGTTCAATGATGTGTTGTCTGGGGCTGGAAGGACCAACAGGAAGGAAGGACCAAAAGAAAAGGTACCAGTAACTAAGATAAACCTTTAGACACAAGAAGTGACTCTGACTCCAGTCAAACTATCTGCAAAGAGCTTGAATATAAACAAAGTGATGCACCTAACTACTTGCTGTTTCTGTCTCTTAAGACGACAGCAATTAGAAGCGTGACTCACATCCTCCATCCCATTGATCTATTCTTGTCCTCCAGAAAACAACGCGGTCACATAAACATTGGACAAACAGTGTGATTATGAGCCAGGAGGAGCAGGTGTGGCGTGTGTGCGTGAGGAGGCCGTACCTGGCCAGGCCCAGTCGAGCCTTCTGACCTCCGCTCAGAGTCACGCCTCCCTCCACCAGCAGCGTCTTGTCCTTCTCTGGCAGCAACGCAAAATCCTGGAGAGAGAAACAAAAGCTAAGCTTACTCATCAAGAAACAAGGGAAGGTCAGACAAACATTACAAATGTCTCATATCCAACTATTCCGTATCAGCCTCTCATTCACATTCCAGTTGTTGTCTAATTCTGGTCTACGAGGTGACCGAG
Organism: Karalla daura; assembly: GCA_029224185.1. NCBI lineage: Eukaryota > Metazoa > Chordata > Actinopteri > Chaetodontiformes > Leiognathidae > Karalla > Karalla daura. The sequence continues at coordinate 23,925,635 of CM055196.1, forward strand.
ATATACTGTAGGAGAGAATCTACCGATTCTGATAACTGTGGAATGAATAACACTGACTCTAGGCCACTGGGTAAAGGTTGCATTTAGGAAATGTGGCTGAATAAAAAAACATAGATTAGGATTGGATTGTGCTTGCAATGTGCAGGGTTGCTGGACTGACACAGTGTAAGAAAAGCTTTGGAGGATGGTTTGGACTGTGTTGTCCTTTTGCAGTGTCTGGATGGTTTATTCCAACGTGCTCAGAGCGAGGAAAGCCAAAAGTTCTGGTTGTTTTGCAGTCAGCAGAAAGTAGCAAACAAAACAAAACAAATAGACAATTGCTGTTTCAAGCACCTGAAGCAAGTTAAGGTTGTGTTTTCTCTAGCTGCATGTCACACTGAAACACTGCACCATCCCAACACTGTGAATGCAACAAAGCAAAGGTGACGAGACACTCAGATCCATGACTTTCACCTGGCGGCGGTGATTCATGTTCACATCATTAAAGGTTTATAAGACGAAACTACACGACAACCACAAACCACAGATGGAAGGCACAGGAGGGACGTCACATGTGGGGACACGTTCGGTGGGGACGGGGATGAAAGGGGCATGAGCGAGGTGACAGCACAGGTTTATCACGGTTAAAGCCTCCTACCTTTGTAACGGCAGCTTCCGCTGTCCTGACGGGAGCGCACAGGGAATCAAGTTAACACGTGGTTTAACAGCTTGTAAAGTGGAGCAGCGTAATGAAAAAGACGTGTTGTGTCTCGCTGTGAACAAAAAGCGGCCGGAGGAGGGACAGGCTGAGTTTACAGAGCAGGGACCACCCACCGCAGTCTGTCTGCGGCTCCAGGGGGCCCACAATGGCCAGGAATGACAGTCACAGGCCTCTAAACGGCTCGCCTCTGTCTGTCTGTCTGCAGGAACCTGCTCCGGGTGTCGCTCCCTGTCTGTCGCGGTCGCCATGGAGATTTTTCCCAGAGTGAAAGAAAAAAAAATCTCTCTTTGCTCGAAAGCGCCTTAAACCGCATGAGGTGGCCGTACAGGTACAGTTGGGATCATTTCATGAAACCAAATTGCAAATGTCATTAAACTCATCGATTAATCAACTCATGATCAAGTTGTAAAGTAAGCTTTTCAAAGGACTGCTGGGAAAGGTTCAAGAAATGATGTCCAAAGTCTATCCTGATCTTGGCCTTTGTGCAACAGACATCCACCATTTTCACTGTTGTTGCATTATCGTATAAACAAGTAATTAATCAAGACGGTAATCGATTCATTAAACTAATAACTGATGACTCAAAAGTTTCATTTTTTCATGTTTGAGAAACAGTATTATTTAGTACCTACTGTACCTACTGTGCAGCTAAATGAATGGGAGACCTCACCTACGGGTGCAAAGGTCTCACCTCTCAACAGTCTGTCATTCTCTGACTGCTTCAGTTCTCGGCTGCTCAACACACCCTTCCTGACAGCGTGACGGCCGTCCGCCATGCTTCTTGTTATTTCAGCTTCGCTGACACTGACACCTCCTGCAGGAGTTTGAAGCCTCTCCTCAAAGGCTAAATGGAGGCTGCAGAGACGTCAATGTCGGGCCACGCCAGCTCTGTATGCTGTAACAACATGTTGTGTTTTTGTCTAAAGCTCTGAGGGCGAAGCACCCCCACTGCCACTGACTAGAATCAGGGCGTGATAGTGAATAATATGATGGTGTCACACACTCTACACAAGCTGCTGCACTCATGTCAGTACAATGAACAGTATGTGTGTTCCAAAAGTTCCAAAAATGGCAAAGTGAGCTATATTTATTTTCTAGCTCTAGATCTGTCTGTCTGTCTCGCTAGCGAGCTAGCTAGCTACCTGACCATTAACCTAGCTAGCTTTCTAGTTACCCTCTCACTCGCTCTCTCTTTCTCTACCTACCTGTCTGTCTGTCTGTCTGTCTAGCTAGCTAGCTAGGCAGCTAGCTATCTAGCTGGCTAGCTACCAATAAAGCTAGCTGCTTAGCAACCTACCTATCCAGCTTGCTAACTAGCAGGCTATCAAGTTAGCCATCCTCTCGCTCTCTTTCTCTACCTACCTATCTATCTGAAATCTAAGCATTTGAATTGCTTAACGTTAGATCCCCAATCATAACAATATATAATTGGGTAATTTCACATTGTATCCCATTTTTCATCCTATCCACAATCTATCCACAATACATGGGATCAACTTCGTGCCTGCTTGTGCAAAACATGAAATGTATGCGGAGCCCATGACAGAAATAGGTGTCCGATGATCGAGGCGAACACTGAACTTCAGATCCAAAGAGGCCACGTACAGCTCGTCTGTGTTGCTCCGTCTGTCACTGGGAAGCAGCGGGCTCATATTCCATCCCAGTGACATAACGAGAGATTTCCATGGCAACAGAGGAGACATTATTCTGCCGAGGGGTCGTCACTCAGCACCGAGGCTTATGAGAGCGCGACTGTGTGTGCTGAGAGTGCATCTCTGTGTGTGTGTGTGTGTGTGTGTGTGTGTGTGTGTGTGTGTAAGAGCCATAATGCGTGCAAATGTGGGAGCGAGGAAATCTGAACCTTTATGAATCCTTCCACAGGCTCCGAACACACAACTGAGCATAGAGCATCAGCCCAAATGAACACAGGCTGCCAAAGGCTGTAGAAACATTTTGAGACATTTCAAGAGAAAAAACTACTACAAATGTCCCTCATTCATAACGACAAGACGGGTTATCTCTGTGTTGATACTTCTACCATGTGTTCTAGTTTCCTTAATAGTGGGAACACTGATTTGAAGGAAAACAAAGTCAAGTGCAGATCATTTGAGGCTAAGTGCAGACTGAAGGTACCTCTTCCAGCTGCAGGGCCTTGATGACGGAGGTGTAGCGGAACTCGTCGTACGTCAGGCCGAACAGGATGTTGTCTCGAATGGTCCCCGGCATGATCCAGGATGTCTGTGGGGAGAAGGAGATGCGGCCGCTGTGTCTGATCTTCCCCTCAGACGGCACCAGCTCCCCCAGGATCATCATGAGCAGGGAACTCTGGGGGGACACCATGTGACCACACGTCATCCTACAGTACATGACTCTGAGACTTTTACATCACTCTCAGGTCGACATCCTCATCGTCTGACCCACCTTCCCCGAGCCGGTGGATCCAGCCACGGCCAGCATCTGTCCCTTCTCCAGGTACAGGCTGATGTTTTTGAGGACGGGCGTCACGTAGAGGTTGGTGAAGAAGAGGCCAGCGTCGCCGTTCATCTCTCCGTTTGCTTTGTTCTCTCGCTTGATCTTTTCAAACAGTTCACCGATGCCCTGCACAGGAGATCAAAACCACACAGCTGACCACTGAAAGAACAGCATGCAGATACACACTATACTACTAGAGGTTATACTGCTATTAACAATATTTGGCCATTACTCAGAGTTTGTAGGGTTTTCATCCACTAATGTGCACATTCAAAATAGATTAGTAGAGTTTGCACAATTCACAACACAACTATAGATTTTGCCTTTTTGACAAACAGAACTAGAAAAGTTTCAACTACACTGCAGTGCATGATGTGTAACTACATTCACTGTGCTACAGTCTAGTGTATTGTGTGGGGCATTTGTAGCACAAGTACAATGTGTTTTAAGTTGGGAATGAAATAATAAGAGTTTAGGGATTGAGTCTCACTGGGTTAGGTAATGAAAGAGTACAAATGTTTTATTTTTATTCATTACTTTTTATTTATCAACTCTCTTTTAGTATCTTCACATTTGGCTCTTGGTGTTCAAAAAGTCTTAATCATGACTTTATGAGGTATTAGAGGTCTTTCCAAATTGTTTGACTGTTGTATTTCCGGAAAGTAATTGAGAATCAAAGAGTCACTTGTTGTGACTGAAGGTTTATTTTAATAAACTTAGTGGTGAAGTGAAGTGGTGAATTCTCAGAGTTTGTTTTTGTTTTGGAAGTCTTCAAGAAGTCTCAAAAAGATACTGAAATTAACTTCAGGATTCCTGCAGACACCCTGTATTTATCAACCAGTCAATTTACTCTACTATATTAGAGTGCACAGCCTTGTACTGTAGGAAATAAAGTTAATGGCACGCACTGCTTCGTCCACTCCTCTACATGTGTTTGTTTTGATGTCACTTCATGTCGTGTGTGTCATGCTGCCGTGGCTTCAGACCGGCCCGAGCCGCTGTGAGAAACAAGACACTCTGCAGAAGGGAGAAGTCGCCGGACAAAGTCTCACAAAGGCCTCATGTCAGCTCCTCTGTCAGCGCCTCTGCAAAGATTAACGGGCGACACGTCGCGGAGGCAGAGGAGGGGAGCGCTGCTTCGCTGGCCGGCTCAGCCGCCGACCCCGTGACACTTTATGGGTCACCGTTCCTCTAATGCCGGGATGTGCGGCGCTTCGTACATTTGTCTGTGTGATTCTCAGTCTAATGAGCTGACGTACTTGCTGTCAGCTGTAAAGAAAGGCAACACCCCTCCCATTCATGGCTGAATGGCACATTCCAGGAAGAGGAGAAGGCGAGGGGTTGAATCTGGGAATTAGGTGATGAACACAACTGTGAATCTCAAAAGGAGATTCAGAGCGTTCCCAGCGAAGGTTTGGTGACGACACCGGGATAATTCATTATGCAAAGTGTTGTTGGTTTTCTCACGGTGTTGGGTGGTCAATGAGTCACACCTGCTGGACTAAGTTTGCAGGCCCTGCCTATAGATCCCATTATGCTCCTCACTCCCAGTGAAGGCCAGGAATTAACTGGTGTACCTGTAATGCATGGTGGATTTAGGCGCTGTGGGACTTTTAGCTTCTTTAAACATAAGGAGAATAAAAACAAGAGGCGTAATGTTTGCAGAAAGTCCTCCGTGCAGCTTGTAAAAAGTACAGCGTGCAATATATCAGATGCAATAGTTAATCTGAAGACAGGAGATAAGATAAGATATAAGGAAGGACTGAATATATTACAGGAATAAATATGTCTGAATAAATATGTCTGTTTTTGTATATGACATCTGGAATAAAATAAGATATAAAGTATTAACAGTGACTGCTCTGACTAATATATTAGCTATAGCATGATTCAAATACCCTCTTCATTTGTGCTGTGAACATGTCCTGGGTCACTTTTTAATGTAGGTTGATATTGATACTAATAATTGAGAGTGTAATACTAATAACAAATAGATAAAAACTGCTTTGAGGTTTTGTTTCTCAAGCAATGCTGAGATATTGAGTGAATCTCAGTCATTAGGGTTAGGGTTAGGGTTAGGATTAAGTCTCACATTCAGTTCAGATACTTAACAAACCTCGTCCCAGGACGCAGACACGTTGACCAGCTCCACCTCAGTGGTGGTCAGGTTGAACTCCAGCACTCTGTGCTCTTCCTTCATCAGGAATTCCTGGAGAGATCAAATCAAATCTGTCAGTTCTCTTACAGCTCGTCAAACCTAGGATCTGCCATGACCTACGTGCACACTCACCTCGATCTTCTTGATCAGAGCGAGCGTGTCGTACCACATCTGGATGGACCCTGGCAGCTGGCGGGTCAGCGTCATCCTCAGCACCATGCAGTAGGAGGCGGTGGTGAAGATACGGCGCAGGATGATGCCTTTACTGAGCGCGTGCGGCACGATGGCCGACACGATGACCAGGATGGCGGAGAAGAAGTAGGAGGCGCTGTAGAAGTAACGCAGCGACCCGATCTTCCTCGTTAGCGTCATCTCGTCCCTGAGCAACGAGGAGAAGAGAGTTTCATAGGAGAACTTTTATGAGAACTACAACCTACAGACTGGATGAGAAGGGACGTGATTATACGCTCCAGAGCAGGCGAGCAGGGATAACATATCAATAGGTGTTTCAGTTGACTACGTGTCATTTTCTCATGATGACATTATGGTGTGAACGTGAAGCCTCGCTGGCTCCGTTTAGCTCTCATACTTATCTTCATGTTTCTGCACCAGGACATGAAAACTCTTTCATGTACGTTTATTAAATTTGTCATCTGCAGTGATCTAGGTTGTGGCTCAGATGGCCACCACTGATGGGCACCACATTCTCTGACATCCCTCTCCTAATTTTAGCACCAGGTTGAGTCCTTGTCTCCTGTGCAGTCAAAGCTCTTTGACTCTGGTTCCTCTCTGCTGCTCATTTCATGGTTGTTTTGAGAGAAAGAAACGTGTCACTAAAGCAGCTAAAATTCAGCTTCAGTAAACTCTTTCTGTCTGAGTTGCATCTGCATGTTGCAGATGATGGATGGACGGTCTCCCCTTCACCTCCCGCTCCTCCTCTTTGTATGAAGCTCTACTGGGTATCGCTTCTGGAGCTTCTTGTATGATGTGGTGGACCCAGGATCTTCTGCATGGACCCGGCCCACTCATTTTATCACTGCTGCTGATCTACACATACACACTTCTACTACTACTGAAGTTGATGCTGAAATAGAAATGGCCATCAGAAATGCTCCTATTGTGATGCATTGGCGGGTTCTGGTGCCTTACTGCCTGATGTTCTTGATGATGGTCTCCATCACCTCCTCCCAGCCGTACGCCTTCACAGAGTGGATGTTCTCCACGATCTCCGAGGTGAGAGCCAGGCGACGGTTGATCATCCCGGCACGCTTCACCCTGACCACAGGACCACAGGTTTAGATCACAAGCTGGAGCGTGTGGTGTGGTGTGGTGTAGCGTGGTGTGGTGTAGCGTGGCGTTCTCCTCACCGGTGAGGTCCCATCTTCTGTGTGAGCCAGGCCTGGATGATGCCCAGCAGAGTCAGAGTGGCCAGAGCACAGAAGCCGTTCACCTCGATCAGCTCCCAGATCAGACCCACACACAGGATGCACTGCAGCGGGGTGATCCACACAAAGTGGGCCAGACCCAGGCTCTGCAACACACACACACACACACACACACACACACACACACACACACACATTACATGGAGCAGCTGGAATACGCCTGTCCAGTGGAGTCAAAGAACATGTCTGTCAGTATCATTCATCCATCTCCTCAGGGGTGTATCCAGCTCCGCTTCATCATTAACACATAGGTGGAAAAACTGTCGTGTGTAACAGTGATGAACAGTTAATGTTCATCACTACATACATACATAAATACATCACATACATGCCGTACTTTCTTAATTCTACTTGAGTAAAGTAAATCAGTACTTCCACTTTTACAGAGTATTTTTTACCTTACTTTACATACTTAGGCACATATTGTGAGCACTTTTACCACCTCTGTAAATGGAGTGTATTCCTTCCCCTTGACCTCTTGGGAATAAACCTGCGAGTGTTAACTGTGTCCTCACAGTGAGACAAACCTTGATTAATCTAAACACTGACGTGGTGGCGATGGCCGCACGTGAGACAAAAATGAAAATAACTCGAGTGGAAACAAAAGAATAAGGGAAAATAACCAAGGACAAGGACACAGCAAACAAACTCAACATCCACCTTCAGCTCTGACCTCAGTCAGCTCCATTCCACTCACCTGCAAAGGGACAGGGCCAACCAGCCCCACACACACACACAGAGACACACACACACCACACACACACACGCACACACACACACACACACACACACACACACTTGCATCAACCAATCGTAACAGCCTGAGACAGTTTTTTTATTTCATGGTGCTTTGGGATGAGCTACATTCAGGCCAGGTGATAATTGCCTCAAAGCAGGTTGCAGAGTGTTTCCACATTCAACATCTCAGCGAGACCCGAGGCAACAGTGAGTTCAGTTTGTATACACACACACACACACACACACACACACACACACTCACATGCGCATGCCCTCCAGCTATGTGATATCACCCTAAATGTGTGTTTTCAACAGTGATTCACAGTGAAAGGATACCTCTGCAAAACAATCCATCAGATTGTTTGTTTGTTTACACTAAGTGTGAGTGCTTTGTTACAAGTCTATTGTCCTCGGTCGTCCCTCGGTATCGAGGTGTTGGGTTGGAAAACACACTCATTGAAACATCAGAGATCTCCTTGCTGTTGGGGGAAAAGCTTTCTCCCAGGGGAAGTCTGCATTGTTCCTTCAACTTAAACATGATTTGGTTCCTGCAAACAATGGCCTGCCATTCACATTCATCACTCACTTTCACAAGCTCGGCACTCAAACGCAGCTTTTGTTTTTCCTGAAGCACTGAACACTAAAACCTCTTTTAGATGAACTCTACAGTTGTGTCAGCTCTAGTTTATATTTCCCTCATAAAGTCAGACTTGATAAGATTTTAAATCTTACTATTCTGAAGGAGGATTACAAAGGCAGATCAAGTATGTCACACTTGGATTGCAACCTTTATAAAAGCAGAGATCAAAGAGGTGAGGCAGATCAGGAAGATCGAGATCAAGGAGGACAGTCTTCAACGTGTCTGCAAACGAATGAAACTCTGGATTTTTCTCACCTCATCGAGCTTGTTGAGGTGGGCGGACATCAGACTGACAAGCTGACCGGTGCTGATCTTATCCAACACTCGGCTGGATAGTTTCAGGGTCTGCAAAGGTCAAAGGGCAGGGGGTCAGATCATAGACTAAAGGGATGAAAATGAATAAGGCGAGAGGAAGTTGGTAAAACGTGGGCGCCACGCCCCCTCCTAGCTCCACCTCTACTGCACCGCCACATGTGGAGGCATTCAGCGGCACTTCCCCTCTCATTTTGAAAGTGACAGCAAGAAAAGATGACAAACACACACACACACACACGCTGTCTTCGTTATCTGCTGGGTTGTTTTGTTTTGTTCAGACAACCTGTTGTAACAGCTCAAAGTAGCGAGTGTCCAAGGAGAGTGTACTCAGCCACAGTTTCAAAGACACACAACAAACAACATTTCACAAGCAAATTCTGAACTTTTCACTTTCATTATGTTGCAAATTCCAAAACAGTCAATGAACATTATGTCATACGATGCTCTCAGAAGAGGTCGTCCTCTCAAATAAATCAGTGAAGTGCCATTTCAAACACACGTGCAGGCCCAGAGCTGAGGCCTCTTACCTTCTTATATATGAGGCTGAAGAGCGCGATGCGGATCTGCATGCCCAGGTGGTGCAGGCCGAAGATGGCGGGCTGCAGCAGGAGGAAGCGTGCGGTGAAGAGGAGGCAGAGCCCCAGGGCCAGGAAGTAGCCCTGGCTTCGCTCCGGAGCGTGGAACGGGTCGAACGAGGCGATGATGCGGCCCAGGAGCTGCGGCTGCACCGTCTTGGACGCCTCCTGCACCAAGCCGCGAACGCACATGAGTTACAAGACTCACATGGATATACATGTCAAGTTTTGTTCCACTCTTCCTTTTTTCAACCCACAAATCTGCCCCCATTGAAATATACAGTGTTATCAGACGTCCCATATGAAACTCTGGATTTAACTGTATAACAGAGATTGTAAGAGTCGAATAATCCCTCCCAGGTCCCTGAGCAGCCGTCCCCGGGGCTTTTGTTTTTCCTCCCGACGCCTCTTTAACATGTAACAGGCATTCCCGTCGTCATGACGACCACCGCGGGCTGATGCGGCGCCCGCGCTCGCCACCTCGCCATGAGGCCGGGCCGGTGAGCGACACCGCGGTGCCACATGCCTGTGATGTTTGTGTGTCACTGCACTGTCGCTCTGTAGGCCCGTCTCACACACACACACACACACACACACACACACACACACACACACACGCAGACACGCAGACACGCAGACACGCAGACACACTCACACACACACACACACACACACACACACACACAGTACAAGCAGGTGGAGCTGGCAGTGGCTTGTGACTGGGCCTGACCTGATACTGTGCACAGACAGTACTGTGTTGTGTTGAAATTCTTTAAGAGTGTAAATTTAGTAAAAAAAATCTCAGATTCATTGGAATATCTTTTAGAACTTTCAGAACCAACAAAAAGCACAAAAAATGTATACCTAAGTTATATCCAATATCTGTTATAATGATTTTGAAGGCTTTAAGTTGAATGATAATTCTCAACATTTCTTATGTCTTATGTATTGACTAAATATTGAAACAAATGTGCATTGTCATTATTGTTGGCTGCAGATTGATCTTTCCCTACAGTAGCACACGCAGGTCTGTGGCTATGTGCATATGACACACATTCTTCTTCAAACCTCTGAGCGGGAGTAAAGACCTGCAGGCGGTGTGGAGATGACGATGCTCAGGTCATGTTTTGAGTGTGTGTTGTGTTCCTGTCAGCGTCTGAAGTCCACTTCAAGCCTTGTTTGTTGGAATCGCATGTGGGTGAATGTTGTTGCCAAAGCTCCACCTCACCTTCATCCCTGGTCCTGGGTCACGATTTCATTTTTCAGTAACATAATAACCCAGTTTAGCCCTTCACTGTTAGATTAGCTCCCTCGGACAGACTCACCCCGAGGTAGAGGAGGACACCGAAGAAGGCGAAGGGGCCGAAGAAGCAGCGGGCCAGCGCTCTCATCAGCCTGGGCTGCTTCTTGGCCGACACCACCTCTCTGTCCCATTCTCTGCGAGGCAGACAGAGTTACAGCACAGTTAAACAGCAGCACAGGCAGCTCATCCTGCAGCCAAATGCCAGCTACGTTTGGCTGTGGCCGCTCTGATGTCGACCACGTCTCTGGCAACAAACCAGAGTCCCTTTCCTCAGGCTGTCTGGCTTCAGCACACACAACAGATCAGGACTAAAAACCACATTTTCTCTGTTTAATTCTATTCACATATGAAGATGTATCATTAATTATTTTCAGGATTTTCTCAGTCCTGCTGGAAACACTTCTGGATGTTGGCTATAGTAGCTCTGAGTGTGTTTGCCCTTGTTACAACCGTGTTGGATTAACTTCTCACAACCGCCCTGGCAAGAGGTGCAGCTACAGTAAGCAGCTGCATTGTTCTCCGGGGGTCATTTATAACCGGGGTGATTTGGCTGGCTGGCTCAGCTGGGTGATAGCAGAGGAAGTGGAAGGAGAAGAAGAAGAAGAAGAAGATGGAAGAAGAGGGAAGGAAGGTAGAGGACAGTCTGGAGCATTTCTCTGTCATCATGAAGGTGGAGAACAGCAGGTTCTTTAACAGCCTGAATAAAAGCATGTTCTATTCTAAACACTGAGGGAGGTGCACACACACACAGCTCCGTCCAGTTTGTGGCAAATCTGCCAATTATCCTGTAACATGACGGGACAAATGTTCATCAAGCTTCATCAGAGGCTGTAAAAGTCACATTCCCTGGGCCCTGGCCTCCTGCCAGCTCGGCTTGTCCAGCCTCCCGGGGTTAGCAGAAAACACGGGCGCTGGCGCTGGAGGACAAGAGCTCGAGTTGTGCTGCAGGACAAAGGCAGAGCCGGGGAGTGATGACGATGATGATGATGATGATGATGATGGACTTTGGGATGCTCAGCATCAGCAGCCGAACTGAACGGAGCTGAGGTGGCGGTCTCACAGCGTGTCTTAAAGTTCACATTCCCAGAAGCCTTCGCTGTTTGCCTGATCGGAATAATGAAAGAAACATCACCCGCCACTGCTCATTCATCACCCGGTGAGCAACTGGCCCTTTGTAAAGGTCGACTTTTTAACACCCGTGTACATTAACCGGCTTGTTGGCACAATTCAGCGTGACGCAGGCCCCTGGGTAACCATGAGGTAAGGCCAGTGTGGGAAAAGCGCTGTGGTTGTTCAAACAATGGAAATGAAATGAAATGAAAAGAACGACAGGAAGGTTTAAGAGTTCACAGATTTGTCCTGATCTGTTTCCTCACTGATTAAGTGGAAGAGAACACACAAGCATGAAAATTACGATTTCACAATGTGTCCATTTCAAGCCTTAAATTAATTCTAATTTATGGGCATACAATACTTTAAGGTGCTTAGTGACACAGATGGGGCTTGTACTGTGGACGTGACGAGGAAGAAGGAAAAACAAGAGACGAAGAAGAGTTAACCTTGTCCATCATCTTTTGCATGATTGCTTGTTTGGAACACACACATTTGGTTGTTGTCTAACCCTGTTTAAATGCCAGCCCATATTTTAACCTGACTGGTGACTGTAAACACGCCAAGGACACGGACATGAAAATATCCCTGCAGCTGATTCCCGGCTCACAGGTTTTCCAGGAACCATAAAACATTTAGGTTTTCTTATATTTGACTCCATGTACACTGATCAGGTACATGTTGCATATTGTAGATGAAGATTTATGTGGATGTGTTTACAATAGATAACTGAATGTAGTTCAGAAGCTGCACACACTATCAGCTCCTAAAAAGACTGTATGAATATGTAGACACAATGTTGCATATTACATCCATATAAAATGAGCTTTATGATGAATGGTGAGTATCAGTCATTGTTTGTCTGCAATAATAAAGGTTGCATTTGTGCATACCTCGACAGGTCTTTGATTTGGTTGTTTATATTGTGTGAGCTGAGCCTCACCTGTTGATGGCACACTCTGAAGGTATTTTAGTTTGTTTTTTTAAGGAAAGTTCTTTGTAATGTAAAATCTGCTCTCTTCATGTTTACATCACATACAGCTGTGAAACAGGTGACACTTTGTTTGGCAAGAGCGACTCTAGATGGAGTCCTGTGATTCATACGTCACAGTCCAGGTCCAGTAGCACCTGAGGTTCTTCCAGGTGGCAGGATGGGAGATGTTCATAGCTCAGATCTCTCAATGAATCACTGGACAGACAGGTTAAAAAGAGAGAAAGAGAGAGAGAGAGAGAAAAGAAAAGGAGCTGGGAAACACGAGAAAGAAAACACAAGTCCAGTTCACAAACCTTTCGAGTCTCTCAGAGAGGTTGTCTGCCAGATCAAACGAGGGAGCTTTATAAACATCTGTCAACTGTAACTTCTTCCTGAAGCCCTTCCTCAGCAGCGGTGACGTCCACCTGCACCCAGACCAGAGACAGTTGTTGGGTATCAGCTATTTGAGGCCAGGGCAGCCACGGCATGTGCACTTGATAGTTTACTAACAGGTTTAATCCAAGAACAGTGATGCACGCACCCAGAGCGCACAGGGAGGCTCTGAAAGCATCAAAGTGACAGCTGAAAAACACCCTCAGGATCAAGTGAAGACACATGACCCACTGTATTAAGTGTGTTTGTGTGTGTGTGACTAGAGGACAAATGTCCGCAGCCTTTCATGGAACCTGGTGTTTGCTGCAACGTGAGTAATCTCTGAGGTTTCACCATCAGACTAATGATAGGCAGAGGAGATAAAGTCAGATGTTTACTGCTCCCAGTGACTAAAGGCTTTAAAGAAAGGTTGTGAGAAGCGGTCGTTTACATCACCTGACTTTTTCAGTCTGCATCTTTCTTTGGGACTTCTTATTAGCCGGAGGTCAGGATACAACTGTGTCCACAATCATTATGTCATCAACCAAATCTGCATTTCAAGTGTTTTTTATTATTATTATTATTAGAGTCACAGGAATGTTCTAGAAACATCCTGAATATGATCACAGTGTTTGTACTTAACTTTCTGCTCAGGCACTCGGGACCCAGTACAAACTCTTCCTGACTACACCTGACAGTCTTATCTGGAACATACCTCACTGAACCCCAGCACAGTCTCACCCACAGCTTTCCACTCTCAGCTGCGCTTTAGAAGCATCCCATTCTGCACCTGAGTGGTACATATTCAGTAAATCACTCCTCACAAAGATCTCCTTTAGGATGGACCATGAAGGTGTGGGGCGCCACGGCAGAGCAAAATCACAAACACTTATTAGCACATTTTAATCTGCTTTTGCAGCTTTTTCTAGAGGAACTTTGTAGAAGTTTTACTTCTTATCAAAGTTGGTCCTTCTCCAGACAGGGCATGGCAGTAACCCGCTATACAGTATGAGGTCATTGGAATCTCAACCTCCAAAATAAGAGAACAAAAGCAGGTTTGGCTTTCTCCTCTCACAACTGTTGCTTCCTCTGACACATCTACCAGAACTTTATGCACCAATACAGATCCTATCTAATCTGTATTTTGCACTCTTGCAATAATCTATCCCTTAGACATATTCCTTCCTATATCTATCTATCTATCCATATATCTATCTATCTATCTATCTATCTATGAGTATATATTTAATTACGTCGTAACAAAACACGAGTTTGTATGAAGGCTTATTTGAGGCTGTCATTTGTCCATGCATACGCTAAAAACAAAAACAAAATAATTCTGGACTCTGGGACAATGATCGAGGTCTGATCAAGCGGATCCTGTCTGATTTCACAGCACCTGCACCTGGGAGAGTGATGACATGCGGTTGGAAAGTGACAGGATCGCTGTTCCTGTTTCACAAGTGCAACCGGGAGAGAAATGAAACGTGACCGTAGCAGCGCGACACTCACCAGAAGAAGAACTTGGACAAGAAGTTGGCATCTTCCACCGGTGACTTCTGCATCCTAAGAGCGACGCCACTTTGCTTTTCCTCTGCACCTGAGTCCGCTCACATCTGCGGCTCCAGCTCGGAGGCTCCGCTCCTGCAGACTGCGCCCCTGCTTTCTCCTCCTCTGTGCTCCGCTTTGCACGGACGGTGCAGCTGCAGATCGAGGCTGGTCGCTCACCTCCGTCCTCACAGAGCAGAGAGTTTCAGAGTCCTGGGTGCGTCTGTGCGTCCTCTCCTCTGGTCCTCCTCCTCCCTCAGTGGCACTGGCACAGCACCGTCCATCCTTTATGGACTCTCCCTCCGACACCGGCGGACACGCACGTCATTTCCACGCTGCACAGCCTCGGGTCGCATATTGTGGCAACAAGCTGAAGACAGCTGATCCCTCTGAGGACGCTTCAGGAGGCGCCTATTGATCCATACACACAGCAAGGGAGCCTAAAGGTCAATAAATAAATAAATAAAGTGATAGTTCTGTTCCAGGTTCTGTCATAAACTCTTGCATTGAGCTACACTGCCCCTTAAGACCCGTAAGTAGCTTTTATCATGTGCACACGACGCAGTTCTCTTGTGTGAACAAGTGAGAGGTCAGTTAGGTCAATAAGGAATATTTACAGTTTCATTCACAGAGCTACGCTGCCCCCAAAGCCCTATCAAGTACTTCACATCCTGTGCTCAACACACTTGTCTTGTGTAGAAAAAGTTCACATTTTTGTACAAGTAGAGAGTCAATAATATCAACAAGGAATATTCATTTTCAAGTGTATTTCAGAAACTGATTTTGGGCGCACAGGTAGGGAGTCAGTAAGGTGTCTTTACCAGTGTGATTCTGAAACTTTACACAGTGCTACACTACCCTTTTCCAACTGATGATTTCTGATTTTTTCTTCTTTTTTTAAATATTGTGGGCACAAAGTAATAATTTGCATCATCTCATGCAAGAGCACACAGTATTTCAAGAACTGTGTGAGATCTGGCTACTTCTAAGTGTCATTCTAGTGACAGACACTGTCTAGGTTTGGGCCAGAGCAGCACCCCAGCATCGCTGCTTGCAGCCTTAACTGACTGCAGATTGCGGTGGGGTGGACTTACTGTTCTTGATGGTTTAGTTATAATGTTGTTGTGACGTTCAGAGCGTCCAGAGGGTCTTGGGTGAACAATTTATTACCTAACCTGCACAAGATTAAAATAAAATTTTAGAAAAAAAATCTGTTTGGACCTTAGGGCCTCTGTGAACCTTTTAATCAAATGTGCTATGATGAGTGTGTCACCTTAAGACTGCCTTTGAAAAATCCTCATGTTTATCTCATTACACAAACCCCTTCACGAAGGAGCGTGCAATTTTCAGTTCACTGATGTGTGCAAACACAAACCGACGAAAGAGATCGCTCGTTGTTTTGATCTACTTTCCGTGAAAAGTCCGTGGTACATGGCTAAAACAACTGCCAAGTGTCCCAAACAAACAGACTGTGTGCCTTACTTGTTAAGTGAAACATGAAATGGTCTGTCATGTACATGACAGTCAAATAAAACACACCCATGTGTGAGGAGTGAAACAGTCCATCTCGGTGTTCTCAATTAGCCGGTGTGGAGGGATCAGATTAACATACACAGAGCCATGAAAGCTTTGTTCCTCAATCCCATCCCACATTCAGCAGGTCCTGAATGAGCTGCCTCTTGATGCTGCGCTGAGGCTTCTTATTTCCTGTGGGACAGAGCCCCCCCCATCATTCACAAACAGCAGAGGCTGCTCGGGAAATCTAAATGAAATTGAAACCTTTTCCTTTATCAGTGTCAGGTTACAAGTGGTTTCAGGAGAGGGAGGATCAAAACCTTCAGACATTCCTTGAGGGAACAGAGATAAAAATTAGAAAATGTAGTAAGCCTTTGATGCCTGAGTATCCCAAAACACATATTGTGTCATATCTTTGCTGTTAGGACTTCAGCTGTACTTACTTTAAAAGCGATACACAGGCTGGGATCTGTGAAACAGAGAGGCAGCTACAGCTGTGGCATTGATTAACTGTCCTGTCAATGTGCCCCAAGATCATAAGAAAAAATACTGCTGACAAGAAGTAACCCAGGCAGGTTCTTGTTAGCTGGATATTCTACAAAGGTAAAGTGTCGACAAGAGTTTCTTGGATGGGTAAAAATGTCTGTTATACTATGCAATCAGCAAGTTCCACTTCAAAAAAACTCCAAGAAAATATTCAGTTAATTGATAACATTAAACTGAAAGGGGAGGAGTAACCAGTTCATGCTGACATCTTCTCAAAATCAAACCACAATTGCATCAGAAATGTCACTAATTCAGCAGCGTATCTCTGACCAGCTTCTTCAAATCACATTTGCTCCATGTAATTGTCTCTGTGCCGGGATGAAGCTGATTCCTCAGAATTCTAATATTAAATGCCAAAGTGGTGATTGCTCGAAGTTTTCCTGACCTTTGAGTCATCAGCACTAAGAGGGAGGGAGGGGTGGAAATGATTAGTATCTGCATGAAGGAAGGAGTGCCCTCTGCTGGAGATTTGATCCCCTTGCAGCGAGGTAAAAATACATTCCACCTCATGAAATCAATATACTGTTATTATAACGAGGTACTGACCATTCCAAACTAATAATGTTTTTGTAATTAGTAGGTTTACTTTGGCGTAGAGTCTTGATTAGAGATGCCACCTCCCTGAAAAATAAATAAGGGACACCTCAATGGCAGGGCCAGCGTAGTGAATCTTTTCAACCCTTTTTTGCTTTTGTGAAGCTATTTTCAAAAACTATTTGACTCAAACCCAAATTGAATTAAATGTATATTTGAGTGATATGAATACATGGAAAATATTTTTGATACAAAATTAGGTTGTATAGTATATTGTGTAGCGATTTTACTTGTTTATTGCACAGAAAATAATATATTTCTCCATGAAATTCCTATTCACATTCATTGTATTTTCCCATATTAAACTTGACCAGAGGGTTAAAAATCATTCTTTACATAACATATCTGCCTCTGGCGTTGCCTGGTGGACAATAAATTGGTCCCTCTAGTTTTGGTGTCCCTTATGTTTCTTGTGTGTCCACCACTGGAACCATGTTGTCCACCAGTTGGCCCAGTTAAGTTAGCCCACCATGGGTATGGAAAAAGTTCCCCGGCACTCAGTATTTCTGCACCTTCATTCCATTGACATATTTCAATACAGTACACGTACTTTTGTTTCTGAATACCAGACGATTCTGTGTTCAAGGGATGGGTGACAACCCTAGACTTGATACCAAACTTTTACACA
The DNA here is from genome assembly GCA_029224185.1 of Karalla daura. Lineage (NCBI taxonomy): Eukaryota > Metazoa > Chordata > Actinopteri > Chaetodontiformes > Leiognathidae > Karalla > Karalla daura. Next base: position 23,943,267 of record CM055196.1, read on the forward strand.
AATGGAAAGAATGTACTGCAACTTACCAGCTAATTATTTCGACCTGGCATCACCTCATTCTGACTTACAATCTGATGATTCCACAACTATTTACTCATTTTGATACAGTATCTGATCATTTCGACTCAGTCACATTATTTGAACTAACATCTTCAAACTTAGCGACTCATTCTTTGAACTTAGCATCTCATTATTGTGTCTCGAAATTACTATCTCATTCTAATGATTCACAAGATTTTGTTACGTCTTCAAAATGAAACGCGCTTCCGTGGACGTGACGTCATCAAACGAACCCTCACCGTGACCTTTCGTTAAGCTCCGCCCTCGCGGGCTTCAGCGGGTCAAGCGGTGTTAGCAGGTGTCGAGGACGGCTAGCGGCTAAAGGGCGAAGCTAAGCGATGGACTCTTCTATTGCCTTCGCCTTTCCCGCTGGAGAGGAAAGCGAGTCCAGCGGAGATGAGTGGAACATCGGGTTTAAAGAGAGTAGATCCCCCAAGACTAAGGTCAATAGAGTAAAGTCGCAGATTAGTCCAAGCTAGCGTGTTAGCATGTGTTAGCATGTGTTAGCAACCAGAGCTGCAGTTGCGGTTGGCTTGTTTGGAAAAGGGGAGGAAACCAACTGGAGACAGTGTAAAAATACTTATTAAAAAATAAATTTAGATAGAAATGTTGATTATAGTGAGAAATATGTTCCTTTGGACTGATTATAAAAGTCTGGTTTTAAGATGAGGCTAATTTAATTCCTGAAAGTTAACTAAATGCTAATCTATGGGGTATTCATTGAATCTGAATGTGTAAACCTGGATACATTTCAGTTAAAATATGACAGTGATAGCCTTGTTTGACTTCATATTACCTTCAGTGAATGAAATGACCAGTGTGTGGTAATATTTACCATTATCCAAGTGGTTTACTGCAAAGTGGATAATGGCACAGCTGGACTTTATAGAAACCAAATGTGCATGTGAAGAAAAGAAATCTGTGGGGGCTAAAATAAAATAAGTAAGCATTGCACTAAGAAAAAATGCTCATTTTGTGTTGTATGATACACTTAAATCACTAATGTGGAAATAGAATAATCAGGTGATTTATTTGAATGTCTCCAGATATAGGTATACACTCTTTGAACCTTTACTTTGCCATATAGTCAAATATCTGATGCAGAACTCCAAATCAGTTTTTCATGATAATCAACTAATGAAGTTTGATAAGTTGATTTGAGAATTTAAGATTGTCTTTTTACATGACTTCTAAGAAATGAAGAAAAATCTTCCAGATACGTGAACATCTTGACTTTGAATATTTGAATTAATATGACAACAGACTGAATCTCTGTCTTTTTGTTGTGACATTCACAGTTTGCTCTGATCTTTCCCCAGCTGAAGAATGATCTGGATCATTTTAAACCTGAGAAAGCTGACGAGTCGACACTGCAAAGAGCCATCCGTCTGGGTGACGTCAAGACTGTTGTGTGGCTGCTGGACAATGGTAAGTAATCTTTCCATACTCTGGATCACACTTCAACACCTTATTTCTTTCTTTGTATTCATAGTATATCTACACTTGTGATTTACTGGTTTCTTGCCCTGTACAAAGCAGTTTCACCTGTAGTTGTTAATGCCATGGCAATGCAATGCCAATCGGAAGATGCCATGTCTTTATTTGTGGCATATATGAATGGTTTAACATACGTTTGTCACCACTTAAATTTATCATAATCCAGGTTCCCTTGTGTAGTAGTAGATGAGGATGTCTGGATTCTTGACTTGGTGGAGGGAACAAACTTGCTCTCTGTCTAATCAATTCATTGCCTCACTTAATCGATTCCTTTTGGTGTGGACAGGCATGGATGTGGAGACCAGACTGGACTCTGAATGGACTCCTCTGATGCACGCTGTCGGTGTGGCTAATTATGACGTGGCCATGCTGCTGTTAGACAGAGGAGCCAATGCCAACTCTCGCAAAGGTCAGAATAATATGATCACCTTTGTTTGAATAACAGCTTGTAGAACATGTAAGAAGTGTAAAAATGTGAGCAGCATTTGGAAACAGGGATTGAAAATGACCAGATCACTTCGGTTGATTTGGCTTGACAATATTCATTACATGCAAGGAGACACTATAATCAGGTTAGCATTGCTGTTGAATACGAGTTAGAGATTCCAGTCAACCATAACATTTTGGATTGTGGGAGTATACAGATAAAACTTACATATACATGGGAAAAACTTGCATTGAAAGTCAAGTCAGGGTTTTTAAAGCACATTTAGAACAACAGCATTCTGAATAATATGCCCAATGGGAGAGAAAGGTTACTCTGGAGGATTTACAGGTCTCTGCCCTCAGTCCAACTTTACTACTGACCCATCATGTCTCAAATCACATCCTGATATATTAAGATATCTTAATATCAGCAATACTACTTGAAACTGCTTTCAGGTTCTTTTCTCCTAAACAAAGAAGAAATTACTCAATAGAGTCTAATTCTCTGTAGAGTAAGAGCAAACTATAGTTTGTGTTATCATGATTTACAAGTGTAGGCATTCTACATCTTTGGTTCCTTCAGCCTTCAAAGGAAAAGTAGAGCAGATACAGTTCTATTGGGCAACACCATTACATCGCTGGTCTCCAGGCTTGGATGTGAGACAGCCCAGTCTAATCCTGCTCACAGTCCCTTCCTTGCGTGGGTGTTGAGCGATCCTTCCCTGTGGCACCTTTTTTCAATTTCCTCACCTGCTGCAGCCAAAGACCGCGGGACCAAGCCGGGACTCTGCACCAGCGCTCTTCATCTGACATTACTTAATGTCGATGACGCCAAAGAGGAACTCTTGCAGAAACACACCGCCGATCCTTTGAGTTGTTTTTAAGTTTAGGCACACTGCACACTCATCCCATAGCGAGAGAAATTAAAGGCATCTGTTGGATCGAGGTCAGTCTGGGTAAAATAAGCACGAGGGGAAGAACTCTTCCATGTTAACAGGTCTGCAGTTATATATACACACACACACACACCCACGTAAGAAACCATGGATCCTGTTGAAATGCACACATATTCATCCAGAAGCTTAAAAAGATAAAAGTTTGTGCAGTTATTTGTTAGTCAGTCAGTTGTGGTTAAATGACACTGAAGATGCAAGTCGGTAGTTGCATCTGTCCGTGCCTCTGGTCGGTCCTGCTTCTGTGGGGAAGAGCGACCACAGCTAGTGACTGGTCTCAGTGGGGGGGCCGTCAGTGATGTCGCTCACGATGTTGAAATCTGAAGGCATCAAGGAAAACTTCATGTGGATAGTTGTTTTTGTCCCAAAGAAAAATCAATGCATCTTCTTGTTAATCAGCTGTTTACGCACCAGAGACATTTGGGAACTTCCTGAGAATGCATTGCAAATGATTTGGTTCTAACCGAGACCAGAAAAACCCCAAAACAAAAGATTTTGAAGCTTGGATGATTTAGCAGAGTTTTCGACATTACACACAGTCTTAAATCACGCAATCTTATTTCAAGAACTCTCAAGTGAAAAAATCAATAATTATTAATGGTAATTTCACTTGTTTTGAGAACCTTTTTCTTCAGATTTAGTGTTTTTATCCGGGTCCTTTTTTTGCCGTGTGCAAATAATGAGAGATTTCTCTCCTTTGTGAGTCTGTTCACGATTCTTTCCATGGTTAATAAGGTTAAAGATTAAAAAGATTAATAACAGTGAAAGCACATTTAATCATTGTTGCCATTCCACACGTCTTTGTTTGCTTTTAACTCTCTCTGGGGATGAGCTGGAACCAGTGCTGTAGCTCTGGGACGTCCTCAGACCTCAGACATGTATAAAACCACAGCAGTCGTCATGCTGTCGAAACCTGATGTCCATTAATCCTCAGTCCAGAATGTCTAGTCAAACTGTGTGTGTGTGAGAGACTGATTTCACATGGTCTCTCCATCTGATGCTGGAGGCAGGTGAAGGAAACGATTAGGCAGAGGATAACGTGTGGTCATGTCCTGATGCTCTGGCTGAGCGGCCGGGCTGAGCGCAGGAATGCACGAGTGATTGATAACGCTGGCCATGCTGCTATCATACCCGCTCGGCAGCGCTCCGGCCACAGATTTATTTACTCCAGTCCTCTCTAGACGCAAGCCAGGCTGTCTGGTTTACACCCACGCACACATAATATAAACACCCACACAGACTTTCACACAGATATAGAGCAAAACATGCACGGCCACAAAGACACTGAAACCCACATACAGATGTAGAGGCCCAGGTATGCACACACACACACACACACACACACACACACACACACACACACACACACACACACACACAGTATGCACACAGGCTCACAGTGAAGCAGGCAGGTTGGCGACATTGGCAGAACAAAACAGGAATTGAGAGCATTGCCATGGGTCTCAGAGCCGTCTTATCAGGATGAGATCAGGAGACGAATCCTCTGAAGTCACTCGGTCACACTAAGGCCACCTCACTTCCTGATGCCAGATAAAGGACTATCCATCTCCATCACCAGGCTCCTCATTACAGCACCATGGTGATGGATGACATCGTTGTGATGAAAATTAGGCTTCATCCATTTCCTTTTGTTTGTTCCTACAACAACCGTTAAATGAGGATTTCATACCTGTTTGTTTGTTTCCATTAGGTAACAAGCAAACAGGTCCAGACAATGACATCAGTCTCCAAAACAAACAGGGAACCAGGCAGTGAAGTAAAGACAAAATGTTTGGAGGTGGATGGACATACTCCATCCTTGACTGATGTAGCTTATCTGATCTAGATGCTGGTTATTCTCCATCCTCAGGATAACGGACAGCTGTCCTGTCCTCCACAGACATGGATTTAGATGCAAACTGCAAAATCAATGTCTGCACTCGTTTTTCTTCATAAGTAAAACAGACATCGCATTTGAATGTTTTTTTGTGTAATTGTACAATTTTAAAGTGTTGATTAACAATGTTTTCTCAAGAACCTTTATGTAAACAAACAAACCAACAAACACAACCCACAACAAATCCCACATAGGAGCTGCTGTCAGTGTCAGAAACCTTGAGCTGAACGAGCTGAACCATCATCTCTCTCCAACCCTGACTGGGTTGGAGAGAGATGATGGAGAGAGAGAGATGATGGAGAGAGAGAGATGATGGAGAGAGGGAGATGTGTAAATGAAGTGGTCGTAGTAGGTGCCAGGCAGGGACCTGGTGGAGGTCCTGAACCCAGCGCTGTGTCCATGAAATTCTGAGTAAAACGCTCAAGTGTGAAACAAGTGAAATTATCTGTCCATGCAGGAAGATTTCTTGAAATAAGATATGAAGTGCTTGATTTAAGATTATAGTGTAAAGTTGAACACTTAGAATGAGAATTCCTAAAACAAGATAAATCTATCTAACAGATCTCAAGTTATTTTTTTATCTCGGAAGAAAACATATTTGCATTGCAGGAGATTCTTAGAGGAGAGGAGGCACAAAAACTCTCCTCCTGGTACAAAAGGTTTCAGATCAAACTGGTCCTGATTGTGCCACACTACCCAGCATCTTGCTCCTTCTGTCCTGGTCCACAGATCAGTGGACGGTGCTCATGGCCAGCATCACGGCGGCTGGCAGGGAAGACCAGATCGTCCGCTGCGTGGAGCTCCTGCTGTCCAGAAACGCCGATCCCAACGTGGCGGACAGGTGAGGAGGGGGCTGCGGCCGGGGGTGGGTGGCTGCAGATGTGTTTCAGGTCAAAATGTTTAGAGGATGTCGAGCTCAGTACGCACTGTCACACCCCTATTGATGTAGGCCAAATAAAAAGCACTCGAGACTCGACTTGAACAGAGAGGGGGAAAAAACCCGCGCTGGGTCAGATTTCCTTTGATGGTTCTCGTTATGTTTAGCTGACATGTGGTAGCATTATGCACCGCAGCGCTCCATACAGTGTGTGTGTGCGCTGCTCTGTGTGTGTGTGTGTGTATATTTGCGTGTTTTGTTTGGAATGTCCTGTTATGGCATGTGCATGTACGGCCGGGTATCAGACAGACAGACAAACAAACAGTGGGGCGGGTGGGCTGGAGGGCTTTTTAGAAGCTTTTCTACAAGCTTGGATCCAATCTAGTAAGCACGGCTCTGGTAATTTGTAGGTCAGCGGCTGCCTCGGTGTCTGGGTGAAAGAACAAGGCAAAACTTTGGCAGAAGTAATATCAGAACAGACGCGCCTGTGTCACAAATTTGCCTCAATTGGCTTAGTAATTAATGCAGCATTTGACCGGCTCTGTTCTTGATGCTTCAGTTTATATGAGGGAAAACAATCTGAGAGGAAAACTTAAAACGGGGAAGATCAGAAGAAACCCAGGCGGATGAGCAGAGGAGGGATCTCTCTCCCTCTCTCTCTCTATCACTCTCTCGCTCCCTCTCTCTCTCAGACATGCGATGGAAGCCACATTGATAGTCAGTGTTGTGTAACTACCAATGACCATCCACAATCTCAACATGCCATGTACAACTTCTACTACCTGTGCACATACATTGCACAGCAGTGGTCAGTGTCCACTATCATCTCCTATCATCTATCCATCATTCTGTCTATGGATCATCTGTCCATCATCCTATTACGATCTGTCTGTCTGTGTTTATTGTCATTATTATAAAGAGCTCTTTCATACCAGATCCTGTGGACCGAATTTGGCATTTAGAGTTGGTTCTTTTCTTTCGTTGCATTGAGCCGTTTCTTTTGGCTTTCACTGGCGCCACCACCTCAGAATATAGGAGACAAGATGAAAGAGGTGGGAGCGAGTCTGGCTGAATTAAGACTGTCTCTGAAACTCTGTCAAGTTGAACTGAGTGAGATGTTACTGAGAGCTGTGGGTCTGGATGGGCTGCAGACTTAAAGGGTGAGGGCTTCACATTTTTAATAATGATCCATATAATCAGTGTTTATGATGACAGTAGTTTCAGATCCATTGTGGATCCACAGCCATTGTGGCTTGTGAGTATAAAAACCTACTTCCTGTCCTGAAAAATTCCCTGTCGTGGAAAAGAATGACGGCGGAGGAGGAATGAGTGAGGTTCCACTCGAAGCACTTTTACTGTTTCCATCTGTGAATGTGTGCCGCGTCAAAGGGAGGATTCAGCCCCCAGTGGCTTGGTTGTTTAACTTTCCCTAATCTGCTGTCACTCTGTCACTGCCAGGATGCCATTACAGGCACGACAACCCCCCACCCCCCCTCCACACACACACACACACACACACACACACACACATTCCCACACACGCACACACACGCACACACACACACACACACACACACACATTCCCACACACGCACACATACACATGCTGTGTTGTTAGAAAATTGATCAGTTCCTTCACAGACAAAATATTTGAAGCAAGGTAACAAAACACAGGAGGAAGAGGAGGAGGAGGAGGAGGGCCTGACCCCCGCAGACATCCAGAGCAAAAGAAGAGTATGAGGTTCATGTGGGTGCAGGGGCCAAGCCTCCTCCTCCTCCTCCTCCTCCTCCTCCTCCTCCTCCTCCTCCTCCTCCTCCTCATCATCATCATCATCTCTTACGTCTGAATATCAAGCCAGTGATGAACACCAGCTGCGTGTCCCTCCGTCCTGCTGGAAATAAGCATCATCTGTCATCTCAGATTCCTGCAGGAGCACGATGTGGGGTCCGTTTCCTCCATGTGTCTTTTTGTCTTGCTCCGCCATCATTACGCTGATCTATGTCGACCACAGTTCCTTTGAGGCTGCTTGTGCTCCTCCGGACTGCACGCACACAGCGGCTGAAGGTGCAGCAGGGTCGTTCTGAGACCTTTGCATGGCTTTGAGGACCGTTTAGTGAGTATTTGTCCAAGGAAGAACGTACAATTTATAGCAGGGATCGAAATTAAATTGAAATTATATCCATCTGAAGCTCTGACATGAGTGGGCATTCATGTGCGTTTCTCTCGTCTCTTTCTGGAATTTCTCATTTCCACAGCACGTGAAGGCAGCATGTACGTAAGCTCACGTCTGCCCCCTTCATCGAGCCGTTGTCTGCCTCACCTCTTGTTTTCCTGCTGCTTCAGGCCCAATCAGTCAGACTAAAGATGTTGTACACATACATGACCTAGCTAACCCATCCTATGGAATGATGAAAGTGTTTAAAATGTGTAAAAACAGACCAGCAAGACTTCAAAGCCAGAATGCATTCACTGAAAATGTACAGTATGTGATGGTGGTAAAACAGAGCTTATTATAGCTGGGCAAACATTCTGGTCTGGTAGAAGTGGTGTTTGGCTGTTTACAATGCACAGCAGTGTGTTTACTACTGTGAGTCTGGCGTTTCTAGAAGCCATTCATCTCCCTGTCCCCACGTCAGGAGACATTTTCCTCTGAGCTGTCCCCAGATCCATCAGCCGTCTGCCCGGGGACCTGGCGCATCTCGCAGCCTGGAGGACACACACACAGACGCACACAGACACACACACGCACACACAGACACACACACAGACACACACACACACACACACACACGCATACTGTAACAGTGTGAGTGACCTCGATGCTCTGAGGAACAAGCGTTGACGTGAAAGCAGAAATGAGCTCCACCACATGCTCTGTCCTGAAGTGATCACGTGTGTTTGACTTCACATTGATGATTAACTTACATTTGGTAGCACTGGTTAAAGGATGATGTAGCTGTGTCTGTTGCTGCAGCTCCCACACCAACTCACACCTGTTTGACAAACATCCCGGCAGCTTTTCAGCTCCTATTCATCACTCTAGTGTGGATGCGTCAGACAGCAGTAAAAGCTGAAGTTATCATTTTGACGTATCACCTGAGAAAACGTTGGTGCAGATGGCTGAATCTGAGAAGGAATAAATGTTGTGTTTTTCCCATTTTGATTTAATGGCAAAATGATCGGCTATTTTCATCGATTAAGGATTTGATCTGAAATGTCTCATACTATGTAGTATAGCTGACATTAATTCATGTCAGTCCCTAAAATATGCCATCTGTTTTTTCTTATCCATTTTTTTCTGCTTTGAGCATCATCCGACTCTAAAACATGCCATTTTCGTGCAGCGGTACAAACATTTTCTAACCACAGATTTATCACCTTAATCAACCAAATATCTGCACTACATTCACCTTAGTCAGTTCTTCAGAGTTGGTTATAAAATCTGACTTAAATATGGACTGAAAACCATCCTACCTGTAGCTTGTGGTTTTGTCATTTGGTGTAAGTTTTCCTCAGTGTCAGTGAAACATTGAAGTGAATAATCCTGTTCTCTCTGAGGGGTTTAAGGAGGCCTGTCAGTCAGTGGTGCCAACCCGTTTCCCTTTTGTTTACATGTGAATTAAGGACTCCAGCTTTCTCCCTCTCACACACTCTCTGAGCTGATCCCTGTAAAAGTGTGGTAGGTGAAGTGATGAATTGCTCTGGTACTTTCCCACCAGTCTGCCCATGTGTTTTTCTCACCCTTTGTTTGAGTCAGAGGTGATAAGACAGAGCTAGGAGTACACAGGTAATTTATGTGCAGCCCTGGTCCTGATGGATGCAGCCACATGGAGACAACACAGGAAACAGGAATGACTACTACCGAGGCCAAAGCTGTTAAAAGCTTCCAGTGGACAATGGTGGACTGATGCGGGACGTGTTGGACCTTTGCACTGTCCCCGCTGCAGTCTCACATCTCTCTGCTTTGGACAGTCAAGGGAGAACCGTCCTCTCTCATTCTGCAGCATAATGCACTGATCCAAAGTTGTTATTTAGCAGATAAAGAGCACGTCCCTCTTGTGTAGTAATGTCGGGAGGAGGTGGAACATGGCACACATGCTCTTTGCCCAGCTCTGAAGTGAAACTTGTGGTTTCTAGAAGTTCCCTCGTGGTAAAGTTTCCATGTTTCATTTAAAATGCAAGTGAAACGGTAAAAACTGAGCACACAGCTGAACGTACACAATTACATAGATTAATCTCAGAGTGTGCAGTAGTTTATGTAGATTATCAATTAAGAGTTAAATGTGTTGCAGCCATAGATGCAGCCAGTGTTTTGTACAGCCCTGACTATTGTATTTGTGACCTTTTTTGATTGCGTTTGCTTTTTGAATGGTGTGTGAGTGAGTCTGAACTTACAGGCCTGAGTGGATGTGTAGCGCCTCCCAGCAGAGAACCTGTGCTATAAATGCTTCTTGTAGGTGGCACTCAATGCTACGAGTCCAGTGATTACATTACAACTTAGAAGCTTAAGCTTTGTTGAAGCAAACCTTCATCTCAGCTGTCACTCACCTGTCAACATGGAATGGCTGATTACTGCAGCGCTCCTCACGTTTCTGTTAAAGTCTGCAGCTGAGGCGAGTGAGAGGTTTAGAGCAGAGCTGAGACTGTTTCTGTGTGAGCGGGGACCTGGCCTCCCATAAACTGGGCTCTGCTGCCCCCTGCTGGTGTCTCTGCACCTCAGGAACTCTCCTCCTATATTTGCTCTCCTTTCTTCTCCAGGTCTCAGGTCACCTGTCTGATGCTGGCAGCCAGACACGGCTACAGTAAAGTCGTCAACCTGCTGGTCTCCAACAGGGCCGAAATAGACGCCCAGGACATCAAAGGACTCACAGTTTGTCCCTTTACTTCATGCTGTACATCTCAGAACCTGTGGGATCAAAGTCATATAGAAAAGCTTTCTGTGCATATGAGTAATGTCGGCGTTTTATTCCAGGCTTTATCTGTAGCAGTTATTCATGGCAAAGTGGAGGTGGTGCTGAAGCTGCTTCAGCTGGGAGCAGACAAATCTATACGGACCCACTCTGGCAAGAGCCCGGCCGACCAGGCCGTGTATTTCAGCCACAGACAGGTACCCAGACACGACACATCTGCACAGGGTGTGTTCACACATCAGGGGCCTGAGCGGCTCTAACCTCCGGCTGTCTTCAGATTAGCTCCATCTTGGCCGCCTCGTCAAACATCTGTGCCGCCCCATCCTCTGCCTCCACCGAGGAGACCCTCGCTAAGTTATTCAGCTCTGGCTCTGGAGAACTGGTCCCCAAGAAAAGGTGAGTTGAGCCACGACTTCAGCAGCTTTGGTGAAGTAGAAACAAGATGTGTTTCCATGACCACTAGAAGTGAGCAAAACCAAAGTATGTCAATAAGAAAGTGGTCCGGAAAACACCTAAATGTCTGAAAACCCTCTGAAGTACTGCAGAAACATTTTAGCACTCATGAGGGGGTTTTCCACACACGTCAATATTGAAAGTTTGAAGGACTTGTTTTTGCATTCAATTCATTCAAATGGATTTAAAATATCTGAAAACCACAGCAGTCCAACCCGTTTTGAAGGTCAGCCTTCCTCTAAGTGGAGTCTGGAGGGTGAATTTTCTAAAACAACGTGATGACTTTTGTAGACACGCGTCAGTGGAAACACCTGCAAGTTGGAGTTATACTTTGTAAACACAGATACGGATATTTAAGTTTTGAAAATCTTTCCCCTTCAACCCTATTATACTTGAGAAAAAGCAGGAATGACAAGCATCCCACTCTTATCTAAACACGTTCTTTTGTCGTTCTTTTATCTGTATGCTATTACTGATGTTTTCCTTCAGGAGAGCTCACCTATGATGATGAATACATTACTCCCTCCTCCACCCGGTCGCAGCTCAGTCCAACACATCTGCAGAACAGCTGCCCCACATCGAACTCCTGCACATGTCAGACCTCATGTTTTACCGACAAAACTCATGTTTTAGTGTCTTTCACCGTTATTTATGGCACCAAAACATCGCTTTTCTACTCAAAGAGAAGAAATGTGCACATCCCAAGTCAGAGTTCAGCGATAAAACACTGCAGTGTCTCTCTCATCCCGACTCTGAAAGCTTCAGCCTCTGCTTCAGTCTGGGGCTGAAAGATGCTGCAGCAGAGGCTGTTTGTAGCTCCCTGCTTTTGATGGTCAGGTTGTAGCTGCAGTGATGTCAAAAAGTAGCAGAAGCTGATGAATCATTTGGGGAAAATCAAGCCCCTTAAAAAGTATTAAAGTCTCAATTACAGAGAACGACTGTTTAGCGAGTTAAAGATGTGCTGTTGGCTACAGCTTGAGGTGGAGGTGAGGTCCTCATGTCTTCTGGAGGATCTTTTAGAAGTCTTGAAGTGGTTTTGAAAGGAACTGAAGGATTCCTGCACATTCCCTGTGTTAGTTGAGGAGGTTGCTTTGCTTTGACAAAAAAGTCGTGGGAACTTTGATCAGATGACACAACTGATGTAGATTTTCATGACTAGTATACTCATTTCACATTCTTGTAATCTCCCCTCCATCATGTAATGGTGTAAATGTCTGCTCATTCAGACCAGTGCAGAAACACCTGTTCTGCATCTTCCACTGTGTGAAAGATCTCTGCAGGAGCTCAAGTGGATACTTGAAGCCAGGAGGCCCAAAGATGAGCAGGTTCACCTGAATCTGCTCCATGATGGTCTAGGAATCAAACTCATTTTTAGGTGTAGAATCTGTCTAGAAACAATTTTCAGCAAAGCTGGAGCATAGATGAACATAGTCACTCGTCCAAATGTCCTGAGTCCCTGCGGCTGGTGTCGCCCCCTGTTGGTGCCTGTGTGAAGCTCGACCTGGGCAGCAGGTGTTGTTGATCCGTTGTTCGAGCAGACATAAACAATAATAAACGTCCTCCATCGGTGTTTAGTCGGCTCAGACACAGCTGGACATCTTCACCTTTCAACATGAGCCTGTCCCCAGAGGGCCAATGTTGCTGTTTTTGTTTTGTTTCCGCTAAACATAAAGCACAAGACGTACATGAGCGTTGATGTACAGCACAGCGAGGGGGCGGGACGCTCCACAGCCATCCGACCACTTCTTCTCCTGTTTGGGGCCCGAGTGAGATGAAGTGGAGGAGTGTCGTTGAGTTCAGACACATCAGAGTAACCACAGTGTTGTCACGCCTGGCACCAGCCGTCACAGCCTGTAAACACTCCAGCTGTTTCCCTCTCATGTCAGATGCAACAATGTCAAAGAAAAACAAGTGAAGCGTTTTGCATAGTTTCGAGGAGCTCATTGACGGAGCTCTGCGTGCCAGCGGTCCAGCCGGGGCAGCGTGCACGCTGCGGTCACTCTGATGTCTGGACTCAAACTCTCCGATTGGCAGCGGAAAAAAACGTTTGTTTTGCTCAAGCTTTCTGAGTTTGAGGTCACAGGTTCAAGTCAGGAACTCCGTGACTGGGAAGAGGAGGAGGAGGCTGTGGTCACGTCTCTGAAGGGACAAACCTTATTCTCAAAATGCCGTTCAGCTTTGAACCAGGGTTGATTTTTACATGTAATGCTATTCAGGATGTTTTCTGTGCATCCAGTGGAAGGTAAGGAGAGTTCTCTCTCTTCCTCAGTGTGGAGCGACTAGACGAGCTGGAGCTCCTGCTGCACGGCCTCCAGCTCGACCACCTCAACACCATCATGGCTGTAAGTAGCAGTAGCTCAACAGATTAGATCAGTGTCACTGTGCATCACAGGTATGAGGCCACGAAATGCACATCACACCAAGAAAAAGTGCAAAGCAGTGATGTGCTTAAAGTGCAGGTATGTGATGATAAATACAGCATATACTGCATGATACAGAATGAACAGACACTGATTGTAATAGAGATGAATGACTTATTCTACAGTATGTACAGTAGTGCAGATAGTGATTGGCTAGATATGCGTTCTTTACAACTGATTTAGAGAAGATGAGCAGTTTATGTTGGATTCTGTCTCATATCAGTGTCTCTTCTTTGGCGTGGAGACATATTTGGGTTCTCATGATGCTCAGGTACAGTGTTACCTCTAAGGGTGAGCGACAGTGATCCCAGATCCGTTGAGCTCTGCTGCACTATCAACAGTAGGACATTCATGTGCTTGGGAACATGTCATGAGACGACTTGAGTTTACATTTTTCATCCAGTGCTTCATGATGGGTCTAGTGTTGTGGATCGTCTCGGTCCAAACTGAAATGAAAGGGTCGGCTGCAGTTCTAACGAGCGAGGACGGGCTGTGACGGTGCTGGTAGACTGTCGTCAGCGTGGGCTCATGCAGGTGCAGCTGGCGGGAGTTTTGATTCGCTGAAGGAAAAGTGATGTTTTCCCACCCACAGGAGAATGACATCACCTGGGGCTACCTCATGACCATGGAGGAGGAGGACCTGCAGAAGGTAGAGGGCCACAGCTGACCCAGAAACTGAGGAGGGTGGTGGCTGATGTCACAGGTGTTCAGGGCCACAGGTTCAGTGGAGAGGAGGTGCTGAGAGACGGGACTGATGCCAGCCTCATCAGTGCGCTTCTGATACTCAAACTAGGTGGAACTCAGTTTGTAGAAACAGGAAAATGGATGGTGCCCTTCAACTGACCGGCATTCACATACCTGCTCATTATCTCAGAGACATCTTACATTTATAATAACCTGATTCTAAATTCCAGTCCAGACCTCTCTTCAGATGTGAAACATACTTCATGGAGAGCTACAGATGGATGTGTGAGAAATCACACCTCAACATTTTTTCATTTGATAAAGTGGCGTTGCAGCAATAAAAATGCCTTTGGCTGAACTGGAAACTTCATAAAGCTTGATTTACTGTCACCACAGCAAACTGCAATCACACTGCTCTGCTGGGAGCTCCACAACAGAGACGAGCACTGTCTTTCTGCTCTTTCCCCATCTGTCAGATCGGTATCACAGACCCAGAAGACCAGCAGAAGGTTCTGGACACTGTGCAGCAGATCCACCAGGACACAGTGGACCTGAGATCCATCGAGATGCTGGGAGTCCCAGAGAGCGGGTAGGCAAGCACGTCGTCGAGCGTCCAGGACTCAATGAAGAACTTCCAGAAGGTTCCAAAATGCTCATAGGAAACCTGAGTTTGTTTGTGCATCCCTCTCTCCATCTGAAGCTGGGGGATTAGTAGTCAGTTAATCTGGTAAATTTGTTCTTAAATAGATTCATTGTTCTGTCTACAGTGTGATGCAAAAATGGGTTAAAGACCACGGTTAGGTCTGAAAATGACTTTTTATGTCCGCACCTCAACAGTGTTCAGTTTTCTATCATAGAGACTGAAGAAATGAAACAAATACTCACATTTACCTTTCTATCCTCCAAGAGGGATCAATGAAGTGTCTGTCTGTCTCCATCTTTCTGTCACTCTCTCTGTCTTTTTAAGTATTTCTGGGGCTTTTCGAGGCCTTTGATGGAACATCTGCAGGGTCAGTTTAAGCATTTAAGAAATGCTTAAATTGTTTTGATTATTTAAAAATTTGCAGATTATTTTATGAGTTGATAAATAGCTGATTATTTGATCAGTTGTTGCAGCTGTGATCTGAATTCCTAGATGCAGATTAGGAGCTCGTGTAGGAGTGTGGTGTCTGACGTGTGACAAACGTTGCAGTGTACTAGAAACGCCTAATTACCCGTCAGTTTCAAACTGTTCCACTACTGCTTCCAAAGCCAGAGCCCAAGTTTACTGTAGTAGCAGAAAGTTAAACACTTGTCAGCCACACACCTCCACCCCTCCCCCACACACAGCCTCCTCCATCCTCCCCGTCCTGCTCGTCTGTCCTCCTCCGCTGGAAGTCGTCCATCAGCCCGCTGAGCATCCCGCTGTCCCGCCTCAGCCTACCCCTCACCCCGTCTGTGGGGCTGGGCCCGCAGCCCGCCTCTAATGGTTTAAGTGGAGCCCTAATGATTTGTAAGGTGAGAGGCGACGGGAGGTTGTGATGAGCAGAGGCGAGCCAGCGGCCGGGGCCAAACAGAGCCGTCGCTCCGCACCCCATCACTTCATGAATCCTTGGCACTAGCGCGGCCGCAGGCTGCAGCCGCCTCGCCTGCCGGATGAGAGGCCGTCCAGTAGAGCCAGGCCATGGTTAATGAGAGGGAGGGAGGCTCGACCAGGGCCAGACCTCCTAAAGAGCTCCCCAGCACCTGTACTCCACAGAAGGAAATAGTAGAAACGAACCTTGGCTCATGTTTGATAATATCTGTTGATCCAGTCCGTCACATTCCCATCTCATGGCAGAGGTTTCCAGCTCATTGCTATTTTCTTAGTTATTATACAATAAAGCATGTGATGATGCAAACCAAGCCTCAGCCAGGTAAGGACACAAAGTCAGAAATAACTCAGAAATGATCACAAACTGTCTGTAGCTGTGTTTCCACTACAGTTCACTAAATAAAAGCAGTATCACTGACTTGTTTCCAATGAAGGATGTTAACACCTGAGCTGTTTACCTTCTAGTTTTTGTAAAAAAGTCCCACAGACTTTAAGGAAGGTGGGCGTCCAAACAGTTTTGCATGTTCGTAGTTTTTAGATATTTTAATTCGATTTCTTCTTTATTTAGATTTTAATTTTAATTAGATTTTAAATACTGAAAATCTTCAGTATTGCTCCTCACCAGTTCGTCACATCTGCTGTAAATAAGATGGAAATCATGCTTTTGTACTAAACTTCTATCAGCTTGTCTGGAAAGCCACCTGATGAGAGGCTAAAAGTATTGGAGAGATTTTTCTATGTTAAGTCGTTTCCCTTGCCAGTTTTTATTGTGATTATGTAGGTTTTGCAGATTTCTTGGGGTCATGGGTCTGATCAGCAACCTCAAACAACCAACCAGCTGCTGCAGTTTCTCTCAAGGTCTCAGGACAGATATTTTCCAAAGCCTTCTCATCGCTGAGGAGGTGCTCAGCCGTAAAGTCCCAGACCAAAGCAGCGGTGAAGCTGAGAACATTGGGAGCTGAACTGAAGGAGCTTCCTGGAGTTATGAAAGCACCAACCTGCCCGTGGCAGGTGTTTAGGGAGACGGTGAAGAACGACCTCTGGCAAAGCATCAGACGACTCCTGGGGAAGGGGAGACAGGCCCTCGGGTGTTGGAGGAGAAGACTGGAGGAGAGGCTGTGGAGGTTGTGGGCACTGGAAGGAGGCGCAGTGAGGAGTTCCAGGAACCAGCTGACAGACATCAACTTCAACAAGCTCTGTGGCTCTTCTACTGTAACACTGAAGAATCCAGACCAGACACGTCCAAACCATTCCACAGAGACTGGCTGCAGGTTTTTGTTCCAACCGATCAATTGTCTGAAGATTGAGATCAGCTAATGAAATGAGTCAAGTCTGCTCGGAACAACCACGCGGCCCCTTGTGGAATGGTTTGACGTGCCTGGTCCAGACAGAAGCTCGCTGCATTGTTTTCCCCATTGTTGTAGCTGTCTGGAGCCCAGCGACTGTCATACTATGTGCTTTTGTGCTTTCTTTTTTCCCCAGACAACTCATAATTTCCAGGTTGCGTCTCAAAACTCTGATTTCTGTCTCCAACCGTTCCAGACTCATGAGGTCAGAGCAACCAGACATCATGGCCACAAGCTGGAAGAGACTAATACAATGAGAAAGTCAACCTATCGCTAATTTAATTGCTAAGAAGAACCTAACGACCTCTAAAATTCATTTTGTTATGTTTTTGTGTATATATACAAACACACACACAATCACAGACTGTGTTCCACGACTTGGGTCGGTAATTTATAAATTTAACTCCAGATACTAAGTCATAATTCTCTGATCTCAGCTCTGTAAATATAAATATTTTCTGTTTTTTTTTGTCTCTGTGACAAAAGTGAATGTTGAGGTGAGGACATCAAAAGTCATTTAAAGACCTTAAAGACCATTTTCCCCCATTTAATCATCTTCATCTTCTCCATTGTTGCAGCATTTTGTAAACCAGTCAACATAAATGAAAGTAAATGACAGATGGATCTGTTTGTAGCAGCCTCTCCTCGTAGTCTTCCATAAGGAGCCTTGGAACTCCAAGGTGTTGGCCCCCAACACGTTGTTTAGCCACTGACTGGCATGTGACTGAGATACTGAGCTTGTGAAGGGACAGGATGCAGTGAAGATGTCACTGTGGCCTCAGCAGCCAGTCTGGGAGCTCAGGGGAAGGAACGGGGCTTTGTTCCCGGTCGACTGTCCAAACTGCACTCCTGCATCATCATCAGTAATTCCCAACATCAGGTCCTCTCCGTCCAGAACCCCTGGCAGCGTGTTCCCACTGGAGGCCCACCATCACTCTCCGCTCCCTAGATAAACTAACAGCTGGGAGAAGGGAGGCGAGGGTGCAGCACGGGCTGACTGACACTGTTTACTCGGCGCTCTGACAGAGTGTGAGGAGGGCCGGGACGGCTGGCTGGCCCGTCGCCTCACCCGGGGAAGTGTACCATTAAGATAAGAGCTATCAATATCCCGGCCGAGCAGGGGATGGGAAGATAGGGACAGCGGGGTTGATAAATATAAACAACTAATCATTTAAGGTGGATGTTTGCAGGGAGGGATGACAGGCCCGGCCACCTGCTCCGCTTCTCCGCAGACTTTCTCGAGCTGGTGTCCAGAAAACTCCTGGAGAATGTTAAGAGCGAGCTGGGTCCCAGCCATCAATCTGTCTGCCCTGTCTCTGCCACGCATCCTCAGCAGGGCTTTGTTTTCCACGCAGACGTCTCCACACTCATTAAACCTGCCGACCCCTCAGTGCAAACAGTGCTCACGCTCACATTTATACATGTATGCTCCGGCACCTTTCACCCATTCATGCTCGTTATGCAGTGCTAAGCAGCCTGAGCAGAGAGGGAGCATCTACTGATCACTCAGTCTGTTTTATAAGGGATTTCATCAGCTGTACGGTCACTGTATTCATATCCCCTGATAAAGGGTACATTTGCTTGGAGTTTACAGTGTGTACTGTCTACTGGTTTCATTTCCAACAGTGGTGTTGCAAAGCAGAAAGTTCTCTAGACAGTTGTGAAAAATGCATAAACTTGAATACATTTTCTGTTGAATTTGCAGGTTCTATCTGAACCTTTCCATACATTGTGTGTGTGTTTCAGGGTGGAGGAGCTGAACAGCTGCCTGATGGGTGTGAGTAAGCAGTGCAGCAGCCTGAGGGAGTCGGTCCAGGACATCATCACCTGTTTCCCTCGTCACGCCTCTCAGGTAGCGGTGGTTGGTAGTGCTGCAGGTGGAGCTGCTGCTCTGGCTGGAAGACGGCTCATCACAGAGGATGTGTTTTGCTGGGGGTTTCTCCTGCAGACCAACAGAGCTTAGGCCTCTTCTGTTTGTCACACAGCTCGTCTTCTCACTGGACCCGAAGAGGGAGGCTCAGGCCACCTGCAGTAAGCTGGTAGTCGAGGTTAAAGACCTGCAGAAAGAAGTAATCTGCCTCTGCAATCTGCTGCGCCAGGTCAGCACAAAACACACACAACGTTGTTGTCTGGAAGCTTTGAGGCCCCTTTATGCTGTACTTTGTCTCAGCCAGTTTACAGATATACGTGAAGATGGAGTTATACCTCTGGAAACTGTTGGGTGCTGTTGCTCACGTATGGTTGGAAAAGAAATGACAATGAGAAGAAAAACAAAACAAGACGCAATGTATTCAGTGGCTGCACAGAACACATACGACAATAACATTCATGAGGTGGTCTGTTGATTCACGTAAATAGGTGAGTTCATTGTTTAGTTGACAGGTCATCTGGAGACATGCAGATACAAATAACATCAAAATAAACGTAAATAACATCAACACTTTAATGAAGCAGACGTCTGCTGCTCTTGTTTCGTCTCCTGCAGTCACAGTGAATAATCCCAGGAGCATGGTTTAGTTTTCACTAGGCAGGCTGAGCAGCCTCCAGGCTGAGCAGCCTCCAGGCTGAGCAGCCTCCAGGCTGAGCAGCCTCCAGACATCAGGCTGAGCAGCCTCCAGGCGGCAGGCTGAGCAGCCTCCAGTCGGCAGGCTGAGCAGCCTCCAGTCGGCAGGCTGAGCAGCCTCCAGTCGGCAGGCTGAGCAGCCTCCAGTCGGCAGGCTGAGCAGCCTCCAGTCGGCAGGCTGAGCAGCCTCCAGTCGGCAGGCTGAGCAGCCTCCAGTCGGCAGGCTGAGCAGCCTCCAGTCGGCAGGCTGAGCAGCCTCCAGGCTGAGCAGCCTCCAGGCTGAGCAGCCTCCAGGCTGCAGGGTGAGCAGCCTCCAGTCTGCAGGCTGAGCAGCCTCCAGTCTGCACGCTGAGCAGCCTCCAGTCATCAGGCTGAGCAGCCTCCAGTCTGCAGGCTGAGCAGCCTCCAGTCTGCAGGCTGAGCAGCCTCCAGTCTGCAGGCTGAGCAGCCTCCAGTCTGCAGGGTGAGCAGCCTCCAGTCTGCAGGCTGAGCAGCCTCCAGTCTGCAGGCTGAGCAGCCTCCAGTCAGCAGGCTGAGCAGCCTCCAGGCTGAGCAGCCTCCAGTCGGCAGGCTGAGCAGCCTCCAGTCTGCAGGCTGAGCAGCCTCCAGTCTGCAGGCTGTTGAAACAGTCATCATATGTTCCTCCTGAAACACTGTGCAGCTGTATGACATCATCAGACCAGCCTAATTGACTTCTCTTAAATGAATATAATTGGGTTTAAGCACCACAGTGCTGGCTGCAGGTCAGCTGTTTTTAGCCAATGACGACAACTTTACACACGACCCAGAGGAGACTCTTCCTCTCTGCTCTGTGCGTGTGGGAGCTTCCAAAACCCTAGAAAAGTGCAAAGTTCTTTTTAGATGAAAATATTTTTATATTTAGGGTTTTTCATGACACATTGACACTGTTAAGCTAGGCTAATTATTATATTAGTTATTTCTGCAATTCTTTCTTGACTTGGGTTGTATAACTAATGGAGTGGTGAAAGTCAAAGTAGTTGAAAAATGACATGTAAATTATTTTAGAACTTTAGAGAACTAGAACGTTGACTTATAAAACACATTTAACACAAGAGGTCTGCCAAAGTGTGGGACACATGACACAAGACAATAGAACGATATTTAGCATATGATATCAAAATATAGAATGGCAGACTGTAACATAAACATGTATGTAATGTATTTTTGAGTCTGTGGACAGTGATCCCGAGGGCGACGCTATCTCGCGATGATCTGCAGCTGCTGACTCTGTCCTTCGGGCCTGAACACCTCCGTGGAAGTCGATCTGAATTCCTTTCCCTGTTGACTGTTAACTCCCAGCTTTCCTCTTTACTGCCGAGGATTAAAAGCAACATGAGCAGAGCATAGTGTGTGTGTGTGTGTGTGTGTGTGTGTGTGTGTGTGTGTCTGTGTGTGTGTGTCTGTGTGTGTGTGTGTGTGTGTGTTAGATGTTTCTGCATATGAATTCTGGCGAGCTACGACAGGTATGTGCGGGAGTGCTCGCACGTGTGCACCTGACTGTGTCTGTGGGCCTGTGTGTGTGTGTGTGTGTGTGTGTGTGTGTGTGTGTGTGTGTGTGTGTGTGTGTGTGTGTGTGTGTGTGTGTGTGTGTGTGTGTGTGTGTGTGTGTGTTGCATTTGTTTTCTGAGAGGAGAGAGAGTCGTTCCTGACAGGGCAGAATCCTCGCAGCCCATAAGTCAGCACCACTGTGACACGGAGCTGTCAGCACACAGACGATGAGGCGGAGGGATGAGGGGGGGGGGTGGGTGGAGGAGGGAGGAGTAGAGGGGTTGGGTGGAGGGGGGGGGCGAGGTGGGGGGGGGACGCAAGTTGGCGGGGTGAGGGAGTTTAAGAGAGGGGAGAAAAGGGGACGGTAGAGGCGGGGGTATGAGCAAAGGAGCTGAGACAGAGGTGTGTGAGTGTGTTTATAGTGTCTGTAGATGTGTGTGTGTATGTGTGTGTGTGTGCGCTGATAGTGTCAGATGGGATGGGGGAGATGTTCCTCGATTGTGTCAGACAAGAATCTGACGGCCAATGGAGCCCATTTGGCCCCACTGGCTCTCAGCCTGAGAAGGACAGGCCCCACACACACAGACACACACACACACACACACATACACACACATACACACACACACACACAGTCTAACCTCATGTAATCTATGGAAATTTTCCCTTTACAACACACACACGCTTGTATCAGAACAGTCGTTGCATGTACTGGAGGCGTCTTCTCTGTCACGCATCATAGATGGATGGATAGATAGATAGATGGATGGATAGATTGACAAATAGACAGAGAGAAAGAAATGATTACAGATTACAGTTATTTTCAACTTGTATTTCTTCACCTACATCTAACAAATTATTGACATCAGCTATTGAATGAAAAGCAAAATTATGAATTATTTTCTATTGACACTACATGAAGTAATTTCTTGTGTTGAATTATTACATCCTGGCATTTGTCAATGATAATCTGCTAAACTGATCCTGATACTTCATTAGTCTGGTTAAAATGAATGGATTCTGTTTTAATGTGAGTGAGTAACAATGACAGCTTGAATGGCTTTCAACAGTATATTATTTGCTCATAGCATTCTGAGTAACAGTTGTTTCAAGCCTATTTTCAGACTTTACTGTCAGATCTGAGCAGGAAATGACGAGCCGCAGTAAAAATAATCGAAGCCACAAATGTACCCGACACAGTTATCAAAAAACAACAAAGGATGAGAAGCTCCTGGAAGCCTCCCCTGAGGGTGAGCAGCGCCTGTACGGCTGCTTCTCATGCAGCTTGTGAAGCCATGAAAACGTGTCGGAGCAGCGAGGGCCACGGGCGGCGGGGGCCACGGGCAGCGAGGGCCACGGGCAGCGAGGGCCACGGGCAGAGAGAGCCATGGGCAGCAAGGGCCACGGGCGGCCAGGGCCATGGGCAGCGAGGGCCACATGCATTGAGGGCCACGGGCGGCCAGGGCCAGGGCCATGGGCGGCCAGGGCCACGGGCGGCGAGGGCCACAGGCAGCCAGGGCCAGGGCCATGGGCAGCGAGGGCCACGGGTGGCGGGGGCCACGGGTGGCGGGGGCCACAGGCATTGAGGGCCACGGGCAGCGAGGGCCACGGGCGGCCAGGGCCAGGGCCATGGGCGGCCAGGGCCACAGGCTGCGAGGGCCACAGGCAGCCAGGGCCAGGGCCATGGGCAGCGAGGGCCACGGGTGGCCAGGGCCACGGGCAGCCAGGGCCAGGGCCACGGGCAGCGAGGGCTATGGGCAGCGAGGGCCACGGGCAGGGAGGGCCACAGGCATCGAGGGCCACGGGCAGGGAGGGCCACGGGCGGCCAGGGCCACGGGCAGCGAGGGCCACGGGTGGCGGGGGCCACGGGTGGCGGGGGCCACAGGCATTGAGGGCCACGGGCAGCGAGGGCCACGGGCAGCCAGGGCCAGGGCCATGGGCGGCCAGGGCCACGGGCTGCGAGGGCCACAGGCAGCCAGGGCCAGGGCCATGGGCAGCGAGGGCCACGGGTGGCCAGGGCCACGGGCAGCCAGGGCCAGGGCCATGGGCAGCGAGGGCTATGGGCAGCGAGGGCCACGGGCAGGGAGGGCCACAGGCATCGAGGGCCACGGGCAGGGAGGGCCACGGGCGGCCAGGGCCACGGGCAGGGAGGGCCACGGGCAGGGAGGGCCACAGGCATCGAGGGCCACGGGCAGGGAGGGCCACGGGCAGGGAGGGCCACAGGCATCGAGGGCCACGGGCAGGGAGGGCCACGGGCATCGAGGGCCACGGGCAGGGAGGGCCACGGGCAGGGAGGGCCACGGGCATCGAGGGCCACGGGCAGGGAGGGCCGTCCGCTCTGAACCCGGCACAGCGATCCTGTGCTGACTTGGCTGACGCAGTCTGAAAAACCCTGATCCACGTCCTGGAATGTGCCTGTACGGAGCAGCAGCCTGCACCGAGCTGTCTGTAGTTAGACTGTGACCGATCTGTCAGGTGTGAACGCACACACACACACACACACACACACACACACACACACACACACATGCACACACACACACACACACACGCCCAGGTCCCTCATGCAGGAGTCTTGAGGCTCTACGTCAGGTAATGCAACAGTGCAAACTGATTCCCCACACAAATGTTTTGCTCAGCAGTGATTGAACCCTGTTGCCCATAAATACCTGATAATACTGGATTTTCTTTCATCCACTTCGTTGGCTTCAGAAATGTGGTTAGCGATGCTGGTGCCTCAGTCAGCCCCAGGCATCGAGTGGAGCTGCCACTGGGACGTTATTCACCCTAATCACAGCGACACCACCCACAACATTAGCTTCAATCCCTATCACACCTGGTGAGCTCGTCTGACCAGGGACTGACTACAGAGTCTGGACTGAACCATTAGACGTATCATACATGTCAGTGTTCAGCTTCTCATGTTCTCTCTGGGGGTTACAAGGTATTATTTCCTAGTTGCATCCAGTCAAATCAGAGGTTGATTCTCCTTAAAAGGTGTCAACTTGTTGTTGTTGTTGTCATGCTGAGGTGTCTGTTGTAAACACCAGGAGGCGCCAGAGTCCAAAGTGTTGAAGTTCTGCTTGGAGTAACATCAGAGACAGGGACCTGTAACCTCAACGTTTTGATCGTTTCTTTTTCTCATGTTTAATGTTTGTACGTATTTCTACTTTGAAAGAGCAGCAACACTCAAACTCTCAGGTTGCTCCAGTGGGAAGAGAGATAGTGGTTCCATGCAACTAAGTAGCTCAGTTTCTTAGTATTGACCCGAAGGTATTGAATAAGTTTGAAATGAATGATTTCAATATATGCAATTTAACCTGATTACTCAATTAGAACAATCAGCCCTGATTGGCTAAAAATGCATAATAAAGTTAAGTTTCACATATTCAACTCACTCATGTAAAACTTGTTAGATGCCGTTATGAAATTTAAGGAAGTATTTGAGGAGTTACTTAACACAGTTGTGTGGAACCACATGACATTTTTACTTCATTCTGAGGATTTATTGATCGACTGTACTGTGTCCTACACTGAGACTGTGCTAACTCGTACCTGAGGGTCATGAGGAAACCGCAGCTTTCCCAAACATGCCACTTTCTCTCCTAGTGGAGTAGCAGATATCTAAGAGTTTCCAGCTCTCTTAGCCACTGAGATATTGTGGCCGATGGAGTCCTGCTAGCACTACAGCGAGTTTTCATTGTGTGTGATGTCAGAAGCCGGGAAGTTTCAGGAATCTGGGTTCACTGCCAGACCATGAGTTCCCAAGTCACATTTACCAGAAGGAAGCTGAGCTGGAGCTCACATCTCCAACCGTCCCTCACATGAAAGGGGTCTGAGCGCGGCACCGTCCCCCCTCAGATCCGGCGTCGAGCCGATGACTCCTCGAGGCCTTGGCTCAGGAAGTCGTCGTGACTCAGGTTTTTGCCAGTCACGCTGTGGTGGTGTGATGCGACCAGACGTGCCCTCATCCTCCAAACCAGCAGCGCTCCACTGGATTCCCACTCACCAGTAACTGAGCCAACATTTCCCACCCGGGCCAAGTCCCACTGGCCTGGAACTGTCTGGCCGGCAAACCGTCCCACAGCCCCTGACTGGACTGACTTGAAGTGACCTGGAACTGTTCTGCTTCCTGGTTCCTGTCTGTTTCTCATGACCCTCCTCCTCCTCCTCCTCCTCCTCCTCCTCCTCCTCCTCCTCCTCCTCCTCCTTCCTCCCTCAGATTAACGAAGCTGAAGACTGCTGCCACCCTCCTCAGCCCAGTTCCCCCAGCAGCTGGAGGACGCTGCCACTGACCCGGGTCGTACTGGGAACGCTGGGAGCCACTGGCGTGGTGCTGCTCCTCAGAGCGGTGAGAGGAACCATGGAGCTGCAGACGTGCGGGGACTTCTAGCCTCGTTCCTCCTCGATGACTGTGTGTTTGGTTGGAGTTGTGAAGGACTGTTGTGCTGGTCCAGACAAGTTGTTTTACTTTGACAGCACGTTTTGCTCTGACTTGTCTTTGAGTTCTGGTTTTTAGTTATTTAACTTTTTTTATGTTCTAAAGGTTAAAGTCAGAATAAAAGATTCTTTGAATTACGACTGAATTTAAGATGGGAATCGAGATGTTTTCCATGGAAATGATGTCAAATAAAAAAACATTTAGACTTGAGACTTTTCTTTGTCATTACATTTGTTTCAGTTTGACCTGCAACATTTTTCATGTACATATAACATATTATTTATGTTTATTTTGCCCTCTGACAAAGGATTGCATGTTGTTGAGGCGAGGACCAAAACAGACCTTTCTCAGTAATGATCTTTGTTTCCCTCTTAGGACTCATCTCCTCCTGAGGGGAGTTTTCCAGAGCGATCAGGAAAGTTTGTCTGTTTTTCAGTAGTGAGATGATGAGTTCGATATCAACGTCAGGTCTGTGTGGAAGCAGCTGGGAGGTGATTGGCTGCTTCATCTGCAGCTCCATCGCCTCATAACTGCAGTAAGTGTGTTCCTACAATGGTTAAAACAGACGAAACTGCATTTGTTGTCTAGAGTTGCAGGTCTAAAGGGATACAACTCTGTCCCTGGTCGGTGGGAGTTGGTGTCTCCGATGATATTTAATCGGCAGAAACTAGAAGTCTGCGCATCTTTAAAATGTGGTAATTCGCATTGACCAGTTGTAATGCGATTTGGTGTGGAAGTGGACGAATTACCCCAATTAAATTGGATTTATATTACAGACTTATTTCAACTACTGCTGCTGCGACAACAAAGTGGTGCTCAATGGGCTGAGCAGGGCAGAGGCAGCGCACTAAAGCTCCTTGTTGTTTTATGGGTTTCTTCCACGGGGATCATGGGAAAAATCCAATTTGCCCATTAATCTCATCTGGTCAGGATCTCCGGACCTCGAGATACACCCGGCCCAGATCAAAGATGGAGGAAATACTGTGTGACAGTGGTACAGATTTCCCCGAGAGACTTCAAAAGGACCGTGATGGATAATCCAATTGAAATGGACACATCACCCCAAGGTGCTGCTTTGGGAGAATCTGGGTAATTTTCTTTTTTTGCTTTTCTTTCAAAAAAAAAAAAGCAAAGGAGGAAGAAAATTCCAAAGATATTAGTTAGAGTTGAGATATGTCCGGAAATGCATCGGTGGTCATGTTTTCTTACCATTTAAAGGAGATCTAGAAAGAAGAAAATAAAAACTTTTACCTTGACTTTGTTTAGTAGCAACAGCCTACAATGTTCAGCAAGGAATGTAGAGTCATGGGACTGTCCATGTGAGTGGCAGGCGAGACAGCCAATCAGAGTGAAGCAGGTTTGGTTGCCAGAAAAGCATGAAAGGGTGCACTTAAGTCTCACACTTAAAACAGCATCTGAGCCATATACTGTATAAGAGGGCAAGGATAAATTCTCCAGTCATTACGTGTGAGGAGGTCAGGGGGCTTGGAACAGCGATTGTGACCACAGGTCTTTTGTGCCAGATAAGCATGAAAGGGCGCCAGATCAGTGTGATAATGAACAGCAATCGCCTCCACACCCAGATGAGAAGCTACAATGATTGACAAAGTACCTAAAGTCACATGACCACTCATGTGAGTGCCAGGTGAGACTGCCAATGAAGTTGGGAGTGAAGCCTGTTTGTAGTTGCCAGATAAGCATGAATCTGTGCAAGCACAGGCCATATTGTTCCCACACCTTCAGCGTAGGGTTGTAAAATAGCATCTGAGGTATTTCTGATGAAAACAATGTTCCATAGCTTCCATTTTAATAAGGATAAATCCATTCAAACATTCTCAAAACCTAAAGTAAAAAACACTTCATCAGTGGAGTCAGGAGTTGTGGGACTTGTGTGACCACAGGTTTTGAAGTGCACTTTGTTAAATCCCTGATGTAGTTGCCAGATAAGAGTGAAAAGGTGCCAGATCAGTGCAGTAACAGACAGTGATATACCAATGCCTAAAGACATGTAAAATAGCATCTGAAGTATTTCTGGTTGAAACCGGTATTTCATAGCTTCTATGTTGCACCCAGTCCGCCGCCCCAGGTCCCTTTCAGTGAAACCTGAACTTTATAAACGTGAAGATATAAACGGCCACAGTCTTTGTGTCACCGTTCACATAAACCGTGAATCTCTGAGTCTTGACCAGATGGACTAGTTAGCTGCTCCAGCCTCAGCCCTGGATCTCGGTCTGCAGACAGCGGCTCCGAGCGCTCCCCCTGCCCCGCCTCACACGCTGCCCGAGCCGGGACCCGGTCCCGCCGAGCTCCGGTATCTGGAGCCGGGCCAAGCCTGTGTCTGTGCTGTCAAACCAGCCTGAACAGATACTCTCAGACAGACATCTCATTCCTGAGCCGAGCTGTGCCCACCCCTCCTGTAAAGTCATTTAAACCTGATAGTTCATCAGCGTCTGTTCGGCTGCGGCGGCGCACACTCAGGAGCGCTCATGGCTCAGACGCGCAAACCTCCTGATGCTTCTCTTCGCACCTAGAACCCGACTCACAGCCCGCATTATTACATCCACTTTTACACTTTTAATGGAGCTTCAACACGTTCTGACTGCTCTCATGTTAAAGATCTTTCTCGCGTCTGTGGAAATGCTCCGTCCAGATCCCTAAAGGACCAAAGTCTGGTTAATATGAACTTATTTCCAGGTGGACTATGTTTGTATCTATCTGTAGTGATCTGCTGGCTGACAGCCGGGCTCGATGCGTCCTGGTGGTGAGTTCTTCTGCCTGTTTTCATCTTTTTTTAATGATTCATCTGTCAGCTCAGAAATGATCTGCGAGGCTGGTTTCCCTCCTCTGCTTTGTTAACGCTCACCACAAAGGTGTTTAACGTTACAGCCGGTCTGCTTCTGTCGTTTCACTGATCAGAGATGAGACTGATTCATGTGTCGGCTCACACCATTTGTTCCCACAAATGCGTCTTAATCTCGCTGCGTGTCTCTCACTGAGGGATGTGACCGAGACTGAATTCCCTGCGTGGTTTTCATAACTGCGATTTCTGAAAGTTTCAGACTGAATATTTTTGGGCAGATTTGCTTCCAGGATAAAGTCATTTGATATCATTTAATTTCTCTTTATTTGCTGTCTTTCTCTTGAATCTTTAATGAATATTTCCAAAGGCTCCCTTTCCAAATTCCACCCTTCAGAGTGTGATACTGAGATGCTGTTTGGACAGATAGCTTCCCCCTCTCTTCCTACGTGCTCTCGGCTCTGTCTCTCTAATTGCTGAGGAAGATCCCTGCAGCCCCACTGTTCAAATTCCCTGCCAGTCTGTCATCACCTTGTTCTGCAGGTACATGGGAGTGTGGACTTGTTCAGGTGATTTCGACACGTGTCTGAGGGAGAGACATGTTGCCCTGTTACTTCACCGTCTCTGCTTTTCTTAGCCTCCGAACCTGCAGCCAGATGACTCACTGACTCTCTTGCACCTTTGTCCATTACCTCTGCCCCTGCTATGTAATCCAGTAGTTTTGCAGCCTCTGGGATGAACTCAGCTCTTTCCCTCCTCTCTCCTCCTCTGTCCAGGTACATGGGCACCCTGGGCTCCCAGGTGATGTGCGACAACGTCCCCGGCCTGGTGAACAAGCAGCGCCAGCTGTGTCGCCAGTACCCCAAGGTGATGCAGGCCATCGGCGCCGGGATCAAGGACTGGATCTCCGAGTGCCAGCACCAGTTCCGCAACCACCGCTGGAACTGCAACACCACGGCCAGGGACCACAACCTGTTTGGACGCCTGCTGCTCCGCAGTGAGTGCACCTCCTCTTTACGAGGCTCTTTACGATTTCTAACTTATGGTTAAAGTTTTCAAAGAAACCTCAGCATCCCTCCGACCCCTCTGACCTCCGACCCCTCAGTCTGACAAGAGGGGACAAATGATAGTAAAACATGGCAGTAGAAGATCTAGATTAGAAGACAGGTCTGTGACATATCTCAGACATGCTTATACATACATGTGATTAACCATAGATTCTGTTTGTCTATCTGCCTGTCTGTTGTTCAACTACAGCCTGTTTTACTTTTTCTCTCACTTTCTGTGTTTGACATGACTTCCAGAAATCTGGTCACAAGTTTTCCAGGTTTTCCAGGATATGTATGTAATGTCTACTGTATGGTCTACCATATGTGTATGATGTGTCCTCCAAGGATATGTCCTTGAAAACCTGGAAGACCAGTGACCAGTTTTATGGAAATCATGTCACGCAGACATACGTTAGCACATCTGTCTGTCTGTCTGTCTGTCTGTCTGTCTGTCTGTCTGTCTGTCTGTCTGTCTGTCTGTCTGTCTGTCTGTCTGTCTGTCTGTCTGTCTGTGTGTCTATCCATCTATCTACACCATACTCTGCACATCTGCGCCTTCTCTTTTTGCACGTCTGATTGGACACTAAACTGCGTTTCATCGCCCTGAGTACCTGCACCATGTGCAATGACAATAAAAGCACAATCTAATCATGTAATCTAATCCGATCTCAGTTTCGCCTCATGCCGCTACATTAAGAGTCTCCAGCAGTCACGCTGTGACACATCACGGCTCACAGTAGCCATTTGTAGACGCTGCAGAGAAAGTTTTGATCAAATCTGAGCCTCAATTTGAACAAAAAAAGAATCCGCCGGAGCACAGCTGTGAGCTCGGACACAAGGAGCTGCATGTGTGTGTGAAGCATCTGATTCATGTGACGGTGCCTTCAGGTGCCTCCAGCACTGCGTCAGTGTGTGGACAGAAGGTCAGAGCCCGCCAGCAGCTGCTGCCACGTGTCCCCAGGTCGCCGGGACGCCTGCTCGACCGCAGCCCCCTGCGTGGAGCGACAAACATGTTCGAGCTTAGCTCCGAATCCAAACAAGCGCTCGTCTTTCAGAGAGAGCCGGCTAGATTTACTGCGGCGCTGAGGCATGCTGGGAAGCGGGCTAGCTCTCCTCTGGCAGATATGTTCTCTCGCACACAGAGGTCGGATCGCATTCCAAACCTCGTCTCACTTTACAATTGTACATCTATCACAGCGAGCGCAGCCGGCTGCTTCCTGCGTCAGGCTCTACAAGTCGCTGCAGCAGCATTCAAGAGCGCCGGGGCCAAGGCTTCACACCGGGGAGATTAGTCTATGCAAGGAAAGTCAATCAAACATGCAGATTTAATGTCAGCCTAACAGGCTGCAGGATGGTGGTCTGTTTGAAGAGCTCAGAGTTTGTCTTCAGCGCTAATGAGCAACCTGAAGCCGTCACGTTACGTCTGCGGCTCCAAACCAGTGATCTGAACCGGGGAAAGTGGATTATTTCACTGTGAGAGTGAGCAGTTGCAGGCCTGGGCGGCCTGTTGTCTTCACCACCTCCAGCGTGGACTCAAAGTCACTCACAGCTGATGAATGTTATGCACATTCAGAATCACTCATTCATTCAGACAGAACAAAACTGAGGAAACATGTTCAGCTGCAAAAAGTAGAAAAGAGTTTCCTAACTCTCTCCAACTAAAACACTTTAGTGGTGAGGAATTCAGAGGAGTCTCGCTGGTGGTTCTGAAAGTGGGATTACTGAAAAAAAAAGTCATTTGGAGACCTCGTCCTGACCTAACGATTATGAATCACCCTCTGAGCGGATCGTGCTGCAGCCCTAGGTGTGACACATGTGAGCAGGTTCCTCTGGACCGCAGCGTCTGCTGAGCAGCTGGAATCAGGCTGCGTCTCCTCCTGACGAGGACGAGCTGCAACAAGTCATAATCTTTTTCTTTTTCTTTTTCTTTTTTCTTCATTGCCACTGGAGGATCGTCGGCAGCCGGCAGCCTCTCTCCCATGCCCTGAGATTTAACCTGCGAGGCGGATCCTTCGACTTAGTCCGTTTCATGTCGGGGCCTCTAATCAGCCGTGTGGTATTCAGACCTCCCAGCCGGGCCCCGGCTCTGGCCCCAGCTCTGGCCCTAGCCCCGGCCCCGGCCCCGGCCCCGGCCCCGGCCCTGGCCCTGGCCCCAGCCCTGGCCCTGGCCCCGGCCCCGGCCCCGGCCCCGGCCCGGCTGCACAGCATTATCACGGCACGTCCGGGCCCCCGTCTGAAGCTCCTTATTGTCAATGTCAGCAGGCTAATTTCAAACAATTACACAGGAGTTTTCCCCCTCTGTGGTGTCGTGTTCCCTCAGCGTTCTCCTCATTAACCTCGTTAGGCACGCTCAACTTAGCAGCCGCACCAGCACACACACACACACACACACACACACACACACACACTGATGCCACTGTATGTGTGTGTGTGTCAGAGCTGGGTGTTCTTTTTCTTTTTCTTTTTTCTTTTTGTGCAGTAATCCCACTTTCAGAGCTCACACCGAGGCTTTTTTATTTCCCCACCATATGAAACAAAGTTTCTCATGCTAATGTTCATCTCAACAAGCTGCTCGAGGAGTTTGCTAAATCAAAAAGAAACTGATCAGACACATTTATTTTATGAGTGAAGATGAGTTCAAGCTTGTCTAAAGAACGTACGTCTTATCTCTGTGATCAGAGCGTTATTAGATGTGAGGATAAAGATAAGGAGAAGTGGAGCTGCCCTCTGTGTTTGGAAGAGATAATCTACAATCCATTTTGAGGAAAACTGAACTAAATCACAGTTTTATTGACCTACATTTCAAAATCAAACATTTATAGTTCTAGTAGTAATTGACGAAGACCTGAGACATATGTATATATAAATCAAGATACTGCACTGTAGTGTATATGAAAACTAGACATTGATGGTGAGATGGAAAGTGTGACAGCTTGTGTGTACTCAGACT
>CM055196.1:23978172-23985672 GCA_029224185.1 Karalla daura
GATCCCAATAAATTTGTAAAATAAATTCCAAAATAAATGCAAAAATAATGTGTGATGCAATAAATAATTAATAATAATAGTGGTGTATAAAATATGATACATATAAATATAGGACAACATAAAATTGTAATAAATACAAGTAAATACTATATATACATATAATAATAATAATGATAATAATATAAAAAATGCAAATATACAATTTAAATAAAAAGTGTATGTAACAATGAGAATCCCAGTCTAAATGACCTCTACTGTGAAGTATTCCTGCCTGGCCTGGGTGCCTGACGGCTCGCCCCCCTGTGTCGCCCCCTGTGTCGCCCCCTGTGTCGCCCCCTGTGTCGCCCCTCCCTGTGTCGCCCCTCCCTGTGTCGCCCCCTGTGTCGCCCCCTGTGTCGCCCCCTGTGTCGCCCCCTGTGTCGCCCCTCCCTGTGTCGCCCCTCCCTGTGTCGCCCCCTGTGTCGCCCCCTGTGTCGCCCCCTGTGTCGCCCCCCTGTGTCGCCCCCTGTGTCGCCCCCTGTGTCGCCCCCTGTGTCGCCCCCTGTGTCGCCCCTCCCTGTGTCGCCCCTCCCTGTGTCGCCCCCTGTGTCGCCCCCTGTGTCGCCCCCTGTGTCGCCCCTCCCTGTGTCGCCCCCTGTGTCGCCCCCTGTGTCGCCCCCTGTGTCGCCCCTCCCTGTGTCGCCCCCTGTGTCGCCCCCTGTGTCGCCCCCTGTGTCGCCCCTGTGTCGCCCCCTGTGTCGCCCCCTGTGTCGCCCCTGTGTCGCCCCCTGTGTCGCCCCCTGTGTCGCCCCTGTGTCGCCCCCTGTGTTGCCCCCTGTGTCGCCCCCTGTGTCGCCCCCTGCAGGCGGTGAAGCGCTTCATGAGTCTGGAGTGTAAGTGCCACGGCGTGAGCGGCTCGTGCAGCGTGCGGACCTGCTGGTTGGCCATGGCCGACTTCAGACGCACCGGCGACCACCTCCGCAAGAGGTACAACGGCGCCGTGCAGGTGCTGGTCAACCAGTACGGCACGGGCTTCACCGCCGCACACGCCCACTTCAAGCGGCCCAGCAAGAACGACCTGGTGTACTTCGAGGACTCGCCCGACTACTGCATCCGGGACCACGAGTCAGGTAGGCCGCTCAGACAGTCACGTAACTTCCACTTTTAGCCTTTTTCCCCCCTCCATTCAGACTAGGTTTGGTTTTGCCCTCTGACCTCTGCTCTCTGTGAAAGCCTCATATTTGTAACTGAAGACCTGTGTGAGAGCGCGCCCTGAAGGGGACGGAAGGTGTGATCAGATCAGACATTTACTGAAAGACGTGAAGGTGAAGAGCGTCTACTCACGTCACAGGGTAGAGCTGAGCCGGTGCAATATAGTTGTGTTTTTAGGTTTGTCTCTCTAGAAACAGTGAAGATTTTAACATAATTATGTGTGAGTCCATAATGGGTGGCTAGCTTTCCTGTCGCTAATGTTAGCCAAGGCTAACATTAGCTCAGGATGGCATCGGCTTAAACATCTAATCTTTGCAGATACTGCAGGTTTTGTCCATTTGTTCCTCATTCATGAGATGAAGGCGCTACACGCTACATATACGCTACATGCACTGTGCTAGCTAGCAACCGCCCACGTCCTCCACTCATGATGCATGCAACGCTCCGATCTGTCCAAGACTCCTGCGTGTGTGTGTGTAACGTTGTTGTGGTCGTGCTAGTTTGTTTGGTAGTTAGTGCTGGGTGTCCATGGAGCCTTAAAAAGCATTAAAAGTCGATCAGACGAAGTCATCAGCATCAGGAAGTCACTTGTTTTGACTTGGTTTAGTTGAATAAACTGCTTCTCTTTTTTCTGCTGAAAACTTGTTTCCAGAGAAACTGATGTAGGGAGTCAGTGTGGGGTTTTGTGGTCCCAGTTATGTCACAGTATCAAGACGTTCTTGTTCTTTTATCTTGTACACAACAGCTTCCTCTGAGGAGACGATGGAGGACGATGTGTTCAATGGCATCGGGATATTTTGACACTTAGACGTTATAAAAACAACCAGAGGAATAAGTTTGATGCTGCAATGACGGGTTTGCAGCATCAGACTGCTCTCCTTCAGGCTCGTTAAAGATCAAACCCAGGATCGTCCCTCTCTCTCTCCCCTCTCTCTCTCTCTCTCTCTCCCCCTCTCTCTCTCTCTCTCTCTCCCTCTCTCTCTCTCCCCTCTCTCTCTCTCTCTCTCTCTCTCTCTCTCTCTCTCTCTCTCTCTCTCTCTCTCTCTCCCTCTCTCTCCCTCTCTCTCTCTCTCTCTCTCCCCCCCCCCTCTCTCTCTCTCTCTCTCTCCCTCTGCTGTCTGAGGCGCCCCGCGGCGTCAGGACACACAAGCCGTTAAAGAAACGTGTGTCGAAGCGAGTGAAATCTGTGTTTATGTATGTGAGCCTCGGAACAAGATGGTGACTGTGAGAAGAGAAGCAAAATGTTTGTGGATGAAAAGTGTGTGTGTGAGAGAGAGAGCAGAGCGCAGTGTGTGTGTTTGTGTGTCTGTGTGTGTGTGTGTGTGTGTGTGTGTGTGTGTGTGAGTGTGTGTGTGAGTGTGTGTGTGTGTGAGGTGGATCCCTGTCAGGCAGGAGATGATCCGTGGCGATCGGGTGTCGGTCAGTTTAAGAGCCATTACACACTTCTGTAGACTGAAACCTTAGAACACCATATATCACCATAAATCACCAGCACTGGAATCACTCTCACACACACACACACACACACACACACACACACACACACACACACACACACACACACATAGACACACACACGCCTGGGGACACGATTAGCCTGTAAAGAGAGGCATATTTCAGGGGCAGGTTGGATCACACAATACAACACACACACACACACACACACACACACACACACACACACAGTCTACCGTGTGCTCGTCTGGGCTCAGGCGTCACCCTGAAGCTTCTTTGTCTTGAAAGTTCAGTTTCAGTGTTTGAGCAGGAAAAAAAAGCACTTTGTCCCCATTAGTTTGACAGTGTTGCATCATGGGTAACCAGTCACAGCCAGTCACACACACACGGCCCATGTGACACATGTTGAAGAGTGTAATGAGGCTGATGGAGATGATGGATCCTCTCAGAGGCCTCCTCAGCCCTGATGAAGCAGTGAATTCATCCTCAGCTGAGGCTGATCATCGCTGTGGCGGTCCCTCACTCAGCTGCCTCTCTCAGCCTCTCTGGGCCTCTCTCAGCCTCTCTCGGCCTCTCTCGGCCTCTCTCGGCCTCTCTGGGCCTCTCTCTGCCTCTCTCGGCCTCTCTCAGCCTCTCTCGGCCTCTCTCTGCCTCGTTGCTTGTGTTTTGTTGTTGGGCTGTGACAGGTGACAGAGGAAAGAAGGTGGTGAGGATAAAACTAGTGAAACGTTGAGGTTTGTTTAATCGGATGATTCGCTGCTTTTCTTTGGCTTCTGTGATAGAAACGTTTTCAGGTTTTTGAAGTTTCTGACTCTCGATGATAGAATGAAAGTAGTGGCTTTAAGATATAAAATCTTGAAAAGTAACAATGATGGTTACTACCAACACCCGATCAGCACATTTAGAAACCAATCAGATCATTAATAAACTCAGGATTCACTCGTTTTCTGCATTTCTGGAAATGTTTCCCTCATCATGGGTCTGAGGCCTCTCTGGAGCATGGAGAGGCCTCAGCACACACACACACACACACACACACACACACACACACACACACACACACACACACTGTTCACTTGGGGCCTCTCATGAGAACTGAGCTCTCTTCTGAGGAGCTTGTCCTTTGGGAGACACACACACACACACACACACACACACAGGGATGTAAACTTACTCTCAGTCAAGACACATACTGTACGTTGAATCACACTCGCTTTGCACACACACACACACACACACACACACACTTGCACATTCACACAAAGGGCAATTGTTCTTGATAGACACACTTTGAGTAATTTGCCCTTATTCTCTCTCTCTCTCTCTCACACACACACACACACACACACACACACACACACACACACTGAAGAACCTGGCACAGACATGCAAACTCATCTTCAATCACTGTGGAAACACAGACTGAATCCATTCTCTTTCACACACACACACACACACACACACACACACACACACACACACACACACACACACACACACACACACACACAGACAGGCTGGGAGCCCACAGAGATAGCGAGACGGCCCCTCTGTGCCTCTTTAAAGTGTGAAATCAATTTCCCGCGGCCCCGGCGAGGCTCAGGTGCTAAACTCATCTCTCGGCGCCCCCTCATCTTAATTCAATAAGCAGACGCAGGCAGGCCGAGGGATGTGAGGAGGACTCCGGCCGTGATGTCATCCTCCAGTGGTGCAGCATACCAGGGATGACGGGCGGGCCGCCAGAGAGGGGCGGGGCCTCGGGTCGTGCCCAGACATATTACCTGGCGAGGAGACGGACGCTCTCACACAGCCAGGGCAGAATGTAAACACCTGCAAATTCCACAACGACGTTCGAGAAGGTGCCTGAACCCGGCGCACCGTGCTCCCCAAACCTTTATTTATACAGGAGGCGCGCACACACACACACACACACACACACACACACACACACACACACACACACACACACACCTTCTTCTTCATGCAGCCAGCCACACCTGCACAGCAGCAGTTTTCTGCATTAGCAACTAACAGTCTCTAGCTGTGTTTCTATTGCAGATTTCTGCTAAATAAAAGTTAAATATTTCAGAAAATTCCACAACTGCTGCTTGTATGTTTCCAAAACGGGCTGACATCCAATCATTTTAGCAAATCTTTATCCCATAAGTCTCCACTTTGAGGAAGATGGACGTCCACAGGACAGGTCATGTGACCCTATGTCATATCTCGTGGCAAGTAAATGTAAAAAAACAAGTGTTTCCATCACACTTTTACAATCAGCTTCTGTGTCGACACACCTATAAACCCTTCTTTTAAACATCGTTTTACTAGATATTTTAATTAGAATTAAAAAAAGTTCATATTAAGCTCCATATTGTGCCATGTGACCCCTCCATCTATATCCATACATCTTTATTCATTGTTTAACACATAAAAGTTGAATACATAATCCATCATAAGCCAAAAATCAGACCGTGATCAAAATATAAAGAGCTGCTGTGATTAGAGCTTATTTGTAGCTAAAACCTTGAAATATCAGCAAAGGTTGAGAAGGTTTCATTAGCGGTCACAGAGCAGATGTTTCCTCCGCCTCCACCAATCAGCTCGCAGCTCTCCTGTTTGAGACGCGACACAACAAGGCTCGTTTTCCTGCTGAGAAATGAAACAATCAGCTGTGATCTCCGCCACCATGTTTGAGTCAGGCGGCCATGTTTGATGTTTGCAGTCATCAGATAAAAGCTGCTGGGAAAGTCCCAGAGACATCCCACACCCTCTCACCACGTTATTATGGCTCCTCCAATCAATTATCGCTCCAACGCTCCTCATCCAGAGGCCCAGAACCTAGAGGGGAACTCCAGGAAGAGGCTGAGAGAGTAGGAGTGTTTTTTATTCCGCAGACACATCGCTCCAGTTTTATGGTTCAGAGACTGGTTGACATGCTACGTCGTTTAGCGAGGAACAGGAAGTCATGTGATCATTCACGCAGGCGACAGCCAATCAGAATGAAGTCTGTGTGTCGTGAATGTAGAGCCATGTAAAGCTACGTTAAGTCCCGGAAGCATTCACATGAATGGCAACCAGTCCTAGCGAAGTCTATGTGTGGTTGCCAATCTATGTGTG
The DNA here is from genome assembly GCA_029224185.1 of Karalla daura. Taxonomy (NCBI): domain Eukaryota; kingdom Metazoa; phylum Chordata; class Actinopteri; order Chaetodontiformes; family Leiognathidae; genus Karalla; species Karalla daura. The sequence goes on from CM055196.1 coordinate 23,983,939, forward strand.
GTTGCCAGATAAGCATGAAAGGGCACCAGATCTGAGCAGAAACAGAGCATAATGACAGGACTCTAAGAGGGCTGGCTCCACACTAGCACCATATAACCACTCCAGGTCCTTTACTGACTGATCCGTCATGCAGATGTCAAAGTCACAAACTTTGTTGAGATCAGTCGGATCAAAATCAGCAGGTCAGAGCCGCTGCACCTGAACACACACACACACACACACACACACACACATCCACACACACACACACACACATCCACACACATCACATAGAAATGTGTGTGGGCGCCTGGAGGTGACACAGTGGCTGTAGCCAGTCTGCCGCTGCTGTGTGTGTGTGTGTGTGTGTGAGAGTGTGAGTGTGAGTGTGAGTGTGAGTGTGTGTGTGTATGTGTGTGTGTGTGTGTCTCCAGTGAAATGAGCAGCTGATGAAGAGTGCGAGTGTGGCCGACGCCTCCTTTCATCAGTCTCTCATCTCTCGTCCGTCTCCTTCGTCCTCTCTCCGTCCCGTCCGTGCTGCCAGCTGCGTCCTGCGCTCCCATTGGCCGCCGGGCCGCGGCCGCCGGCCTCTGATTGGCCGAGCACGTCAGAGCGACGCCTGGAATCCCGGAGTCACGTCTGGGGATGGAGGGAAGATGCTGGAATGAGCGGCTCCAGTTTGAGCTGCTCTCCAGGCATCAACGCGTCGATTGATTCTTCTGGAAGATTCCTGCTGATGTTCTCAGTTTGACTATGATTTAAAGGAGGCTTTTTATCAACCTTTGAAACAGATTTCTGCCTTTTGCAGTTAGGAACGGACATTCTTCTAGTCTTTATTCACCGAAAATTAAGTTTCAACCTTTATTTATTGTATTTGTGTGTTTGCTGGATACCTTTTCTATGAACTTAAATATCACAATAAAAAAACGTTTTCACGCTCTCATGATGGTTTTCTGCTGTTTCATTATAGAAGTTCATCACCAAACGTGAGGAAAAACATTTAACATAACAGGGGTCACATGACCAGTTCCCATTAAATAAGATGGCACAGTATAGTAGCATGTTCAGCATGTTCCAAATCGAGTCAAATTATCTCATCAAATAATGTCAGTTTTATGTTCCAGTTTTATTGTGCAGTGATTCGTTTGTTTCCACTCCTGCTCTGTGTGGCTCGTCTATTGACTCTGGCAACAACAGAACAAGCCTTCCTCTGCACACCTGTCGGATGCGGTGACTCACCTGTCCACCTCTCTGTCTCTCTGTGTCTCAGGGTCTATGGGGACAGGGGGGCGTGTCTGCAACCGGACGTCCCGGGGCGTGGACGGCTGCGAGGTGATGTGCTGCGGCCGGGGCTACGACACGTCCCGCGTCAGCCGAACCACCAAGTGTGAGTGCAAGTTCCACTGGTGCTGCGCCGTGCGCTGCCGAGACTGCCACCAGCTGGTGGACGTGCACACCTGCAAGGGCCCCACGTGACTCCGCCCCCTGCCGCTCCTGCCCCGCCCCCTGCCGCTCCTGCTCCGCCCCCTGCTCCTCCTCCTCCCGCTCCTCCTCACCCAGCACCTGAGCCGTCCACAGGGGGCGCCCCACTCTCCGCAGCTCACTCTAGTTACTCCCGCTCCTCTCGCTTCTCCCAGGACGACGTCTTCAAAGAGCTCCCACCAGTCCCAGTTCTGCTCCCACCACAGACTGGTTTCACCTGGAGCAGGGCTGAATGGCTGACTGGAGTTCATGTACCGCATGGTGGAACACTTT
>CM055196.1:23990672-24075672 GCA_029224185.1 Karalla daura
ACAGATACCTCTGGCTGGAGGCCAGCTTAATCAAGTGCAGGTTTGTGTGTGAAGACAGATGAGCTGCTGCACAGACAACTGGACGACACACACACACACAGACACACACACACACAGACACACACACACACACACTCAGAGTGTTCTGCTCAGGAATTTGTGTCATCACCATAATTGCGAGAGACAAATTGAATCCACAGAATTATTAAATGAGCAGAATTGTTCCGACTGAAAAAGATTCAAATGGAAACTAGACAAACTAGTCACTGCTCCGAGAACACACAAACACACAAGCTTGACTTTTTTATGAGGATGCATTATGTGAGTGAGTGTGTGTGTGTGTGTGTGTGTGTGTGTGTGTGTGTGTGTCAGGCTGTCTCTTACTGGGTAGCAGCTCTCTGTCGGCCGTCTCTGTGCAGATGGGGTAGGGGTAGAACAGGTGACCCTTCTCCAGAGGATATGGGATCATTCTGAAAGCTGCACACACACACACACACACACACACACACACACACACACACACACACACACACACACACACACACACACACACACACACACACACACACACACACACACACACACACACACACACACACACACACACACACACACACACACACACACACACACGTCAGGTTTCATCTTCAATAATAATCAGAGAATGTTTTCATGAACACAGTCGAGACTCAATTGACTGGATTTCATTAAGGATTGAAACCACTGACGAGGAATCAAATGACCGATGCAGAGCGTGTGTGTGCGTGTGTGTGTGTGTGTGTGTGTGTGTGTGTGTGTACTCACTGCCCTCCCAGGTGCAGTGCAGCAGGTTGAGCGCCCCCTCCACCCTCTTCCAGTGCTGCAGGTGGAAGAAGGCGTAGGCGATGGCCTCGCTGTCTCCTCTCTTCAGGATGTGTTCTGGAGGAAGAATCAGACTCTTCATCTCCAGCAGATACTGAGGAAGAGGAGGAGACGAGAGCTTGGGTTAGAAGAGGACGAGGACATGAGTCAAACAGATTCGAGTCTGGAGCAGCTCTATGATCCAGCAGAGGGAGGTGCATGTGTCAGCAGGTCACCTGTCGACTAGAAATATGCAGAACTGAATATGGCAGTAAAAGAAACACATCTACACATCACATGAATCGATGCAGAGGTCACATGATGCAGAGGTCACATGATGCAGAGGTCACATGACCAGCTCCCTTCACAGGAGATGGAGCGAGACAGAACTTCTCCTAAATGTTATATTTAACATGTAAACAAAGTTTTAGACGTCCGTCTTAATTCAATCTAGAGTCTTAAGTGCAACACATCCTTCAATGGAAACAGCTGCAGTTAACAGCTGGACTTTATTGATATTTCAGAAATGTTGTTTAGTGACAAACTGTGACAAGCACAGCTAGCGACAGAGGAAGAGACGAGCTGGACCTCTGTTCTGTCTGAGGTCAGAGCTCTGGGCTGAGAGGAAGAGGAGGAGCAAGAACACCCATCACTGAGAGATATCTTACAGTGTGTGTGTGTGTGTGCGTGCATGTGTGTGTATACGTGTGTCTGTGTGTGTGCGGATGTGTGTATGTGTATGTGTGAGTGTGTGTGTGTGTGTGTGTGTGTCTCACTTTGGGGACGTGAGGGTTGAACTCCACTGCTCTGTGAATGGCTTCTACTGCGTTCATCTCTGCTGTGCTCAGCCCTCGCCTGGACGCTGCTTCTGGGGAGAATCTGCACACACACACACACACACACACACACACACACACACACACACACACACACACACACACACACACACACACACACACACACACACACACACAGACGTTTGTGACTGTGTTCTCGTTAGTCTCAGTGGAGACATCATCATCAGGCCTGGAGGCAGCAGCTCCACGGCACTGAGCTGAGACTGAGCAGGTCTCTGGGCTTCTCCACGCTCCACAGTAGGCCATGAAAAGAGATACTCACTTGTCTGAAACCGCCCTGGCTTTGAGCAAAGCTGCTGTGTAGCATATTGTTGCAGATTTGGGTAAACTAATATCTGTGGAGGGAAACAAAGCAGAGGGGGGGTTGAGGGGGGGGGGGGGGCAGTCTGGAGTTACAGGTGCTGCTTGTTGTAGTAATGCTGCTCTGGAGTAATGAGTTTGGGTTTCAGAGGCTCCGGGCTGTTTTAGGACCGAGTCATGTTCCTGCCTCTACTTTTCTCAGGGTTCAGCTCCTCGTTCATCCTCATTTCTCCTCTTTGCTCCAATGTCTTTACTGATTCAACTGAATTGAAACTTTAAAACAGAGCTGATAGAAACAGTATTGAGAAAGCTTCAGATTTGCTTCATTCCTACATAATAAAAGCTATAATGTTATAAAACTGATGAATATTTTGATTCATTACTGGCTGAAGAGACCGACCGATTGATTCAGATCAGTCACTTCAAAGCATTTCATGTGTTAGTCCACTTCAGACTGCAACTAGAGATGAATCTGTTGAGTACTTCCTTCATCAATGGACTAACTATTAAACTATTAAACTAAACTATCTTTATTTCAATGTCAATTTCAAAATTCAAGCTGTAGGTACATTATACAGGTTTAAAGTAACACAAGTTTTACTTAGAATGGTAAAAAAGGCAAATAAATCATGGGTCAGTGTGTTCTCTAATGTGTGTGTGTGTGTGTGTGTGTGTGTGTGTGTGTGTGTGTGTGTGTGTGTGTGTGTGTGTCTCACCGTCGTACTTGGCCAGAACGGCCTGCACGTCGGCGTAGTTCTGGAGCTCCAGGAGTGACTCCAGCAGGTTCTCGTGGATGTTGAACATACTGAGGAGAGGGAACTCCTTCATTAACTGGAAAACACACAACTGTTGTTACATGTAATACCAGACAGGGGGCGACACATGCACAGTCAGCAGACAACAGCCAAGGCTCACAGTCAGAGATGAAGCTTTACAAGGCTTTAAAGGAGACCCAGAATGGAGAGAACACATAGGAGCTATGGGACGCTGGTTTCATCAGGAATGATCAGAGGCTAGCTTACAATCGTATCATTAATAATAAATGAATAAAGGAATAATATGGTTTGTTCCTACACAGACGCTTCACTCTAATCTTGCCTAGAAGTCATATGAATGTGACGTGTTTAGATGTGACATCCTTTCTAACCTGACAGGAGCCAGAACCAGAGACTGGACGCCTCAGGTCTGTGGATGAGGCAGCTTCACACTCGTCTGTTGCGTCACTTTAGACTTGAACGAGGACGTGATGGGGAATGTGTTTATTCAACAAAACTGAGAGAAAAGTGTTTTTCCCACTCTAGGTCTCCTTCAAAGCTTAAATCTGGGTTCAACTAGAGCCATAAAACTTTGCAGAAATGACTTTGAATTTGTGATCTTGTGTGTGTGTGTGTGTGTGTGTGTGTGTGTGTGTGTGTGTGTGGCTGGTACTTACATCTCGCATCATTTTAACTGCTTCTCTTGTCCGGCCGAGCTTTCTGGAGCACATGGCCAGTCTTCTCTTTATGTACACCAAGACATTAGTGTCTCTTCCTGTGGGACACACACACACAGCATGTCAGGCCAGCTGCCAGGCAGGGGGCGGGGCCTGTCGGGCAGAGGTGCGGGGGTGTGGAGGCTTGGGGGCGGGGCCTGTTGGGTGGAGGTGTGGGGGCGGGCCTGTCGGGTGGAGGTGTGGCAGGTGTGGCAGGTGTGGGGGTGTGGGGGCGGGGCCTGTCGGGTGGAGGTGTGGCAGGTGTGGGGGTGTGGGGGTGCGGGGGTGTGGAGGAGTGGGGGCGGGGCCTGTGGGGTGGAGGTGTGGCAGGTGTGGAGGTGTGGGGGTGCGGGGGTGTGGGGGAGTGGGGGCGGGGCCTGTCGGGTGGAGGTGTGGGGGCGGGGCCTGTCGGGTGGAGGTGTGGGGGGTGTGGAGGAGTGGGGGCGGGGCCTGTCGGGTGGAGGTGTGGCAGGTGTGGAGGTGTGGGGGTGCGGGGGTGTGGGGGAGTGGGGGCGGGGCCTGTCGGGTGGAGGTGTGGGGGCGGGGCCTGTCGGGTGGAGGTGTGGGGGGTGTGGGGGAGTGGGGGCGGGGCCTGTCGGGTGGAGGAGTGGGGGCGGGGCCTGTCGGGTGGAGGTGTGGGGGTGTGGGGGGGTGGAGGTGTGGGGGCGGGCCTGTCGGGTGGAGGTGTGGGGGGTGTGGAGATGTGGGGGTGTGGGGGTGCGGGGGTGCGGGGGGGCCACTCACTGTGCTGCGCCTCGTACTGCGTGCCGTGGTGCTGCAGCTGCTGGCTGCGGCGGTAACAACCTTCTCCAGCCTTCAGAGCCTGTTTGAACAAACGCTCCGCCTCCATGATGGTGGTCGCCTCTTCCTCAGCCAGCAGGATGTAGGCTGTGGCACAGCTGGAGAGGAGGAGGAGGAGGAGGAGGAGGATAAGAATGAGAAGATGAAGAGGACAGGGGAAGGGGAGGAGAAGGATGATGAGACAGATTTGGAGAATGAGAGGCAAGGAGGATAAGTAGAAGGATGAAGAGGATGAGGAAGAAAAAGAGTAGAAGCAGTTGAGGAAGCAGATGAGGGGAAGAAAAATAATGACAGGGAGGAGGAAGAGGAAGAGGAGGAGGAAGAGGAAGAGGAGGAGGAAGAGGAAGAGGAGGAGGAAGAGGACAGGAAGAAGAGGAAGAGGAGGATGCAGATGAGAATATAGAGCAGGAGGATGAGTCAGAGGAGGACGAGGAAGAGGGCGTGAATAAGGATGAGGAGGAAGAGGAAGATGAAAAGAAGTAGAGAAGGAATAACAAACGGATGTTAACATCCTCCTGGAAGCCTCCCTGTGTGTGTGTGTGTGTGTGTGTGTGTGTGTGTGTGTGTGTGTGTGTGTGTGTGTGTGTGTCAGGGCTGATCAAAGCTGATCTCTGAGTCGCTGCTGTCACAACCTCGATGTGAAGCTGAAAGCAACAAACCTCTGTAGCTGCAGAGCCCTAAAAATAAACCCAGGGAGGGGGAGGAGGGGGGCAGGGAGGAAGAGGAGGAGGAGGAGGAGGAGCCCTGAAGGACTCTTTATGCTGAGGTGCATCAAACTTTTTCCTCTTTCATTATAAACTGTTATCATATTGTTGTGTTTGTTGTGTCTCCATCCTGTTTCTATGTCAGCATCAAGTGTCAGAGATGATGAGAGCGGGTGGTGCTGCCAGGACAGGGCAGCTCTGCATTGATAGGTGAAGCTCTCTCATCCAGAGCATCTCTGGGGCTGATCAGCTGCTCCACCGGACGATCTAGGACGGTCGGTGGTCTCCTGCCACTCTGAACCACCACGTACCTTCACCTGCCCTGCTAACCAGCCCAGCCTCTCTCTGCTCTTTGTCTGAGTGGTTGTAGTTGTTGCTGGTTATTTGCTTGATATCTCAACATTTCTCCAAAATAAAAGACCTAAATAACCAAACCAGAAGACTTCAGAGCTCTTAAAGGGGACCTAGGATAGTTGAGTATTCTCCCATGTTCTCTGTGGAGCTCTGCTTTGATCAGATGTGAAATGTGTACGTGAGTGAGGGTGTGATTTTTGGACCTGCAGTATGACTTTCTATGGACTGTTATTTGTTATTCAACAGCACTGAGGTGTAAGTGACTCCTCATTCTAGCTCTCCTCACTATAGGGAGGAGGAACCAGAGCATGTCATAATATACTCATCCCCATATTTGACTTCATTCTGTCTCTGTTCCCACTGTTTGAGAATCTATTTCCATATCCAGACTTCACAGGTAAACATTAGCGTCAACCCTCAGCCCAACACATCACGTCTCCAGGTTACTCACTCCTCCAGCTCCAGAGCTTCATGTGCTGCAGAGATCCGAGCCTGCGGGTTCCTCTCTCTCCACGCCTTCTGCATTACTGCAACAGAGACGCAGGCATGTTAGCTTCTCACACACACACACACACACACACACACACACACACACACACACACACACACACACACACACACTCTGAGGTGTGTGAGCGGCTCCTCACTTGCGTCGGCGGGCCGGAGATGATCTGAGTCGCAGGTGAAGAAGGTCTGATGGTCCTGAGCTGACAGGTTCATGTCGTAGTAGGTCAGCGGCTCTCGACCTGTGACCCAGGTGTACCTGCAGCACACACACACACACAATATTAGATTAGATATTAACACACACCTTGCATGTACCTGTCTCTGGTTATACTGTATTGCATTGTTGTTACTCTGTTTACTTTGAGCTGGAGCCTCTTGGCCAGGTCACGTTTGTAAAGTGAGAGTTTGTTCTCAAACATTTTTCCTGGATAAACAAAAGATCAAATAACCAGAAATCATGACTCAAGGTGACTCCAGCTTCACTCACCGGTTATATTCAGCTCCTCGGAAAAGGTTGAGCGGATTCCTCCAAACTTTACATTCTGCAGGAGGAGACAGACAGAGAGAGAGAGAGGGAGAGAGGGAGAGAGAGAGGGAGAGAGAGAGGGGAGAGCAGGGTGAGCAGGGTGAAGGCAGAGCTTCAAAGAGCTGTGGTGGGAGCGGAGCCTGGGCCTCCAGCATCAGGAAGACGTCTTTACTCCCCACGCAGGATCCCTGACACCTGACAGACAGCAGAACTTCTCAGCTCGGCTCCGGATGAGTTCATCGACCCCGGGAGCCGAGCTTCCACTGCTGCTCTTCACTGAATACAAGCCATGGTTCGAAAATTTCAATAAAGCACTATCTGAAAGTTGTCAAGTCTTCTAGTTACATCCCATCACTTTGTTTTCCTCCCATGAGCCTCCACTCCCAGAAAGATCGATGTTCACAGCATCTTTTCATTAGACATTTTCATTAGATTCAGCCTCAATACCGTCAAACTGAGTTTCCCGTCACAGTTTTCCCTCAAAATAAAATCAATATTCCTGAGACCTGAGTGAACTGCACTGAAACACCTTCAGCCCCGAAGCATTCTGCGTTTCCATGATTTCATGTTAATTAGATCTGGAAAACGTTCAGGCTCCTCCACACTGTGGCTGAAGGGACCAGGTCATGTGATCTCCTACCTCAGGTCACATGACCTGTAAAGAAAAATCTGCTGAACTCAAACAACCCACGTCAGTTCTTGTTGTTTGTTGCATTTTGGGGACAAACGTCCAGGTTGTCTTCATCTGTCACAAGCTGCGTTTCCATCACAGGTTTTTTGCTGCACTACAGCAGGTTCTGCTCATTCCCAGGTTGATGGAAACATCTAGAAACCTGTGCTGACCCTGACCTCAGCTTATCCTGATCATTCTTGTTCTCTAAAAATAAACTGAATAAGTGCTGCACAGAAAACAAGCAGAGAGGCTTCCTGGTCGGAGCAGCACAGACAGACAGGGCCCCGGGGCCCCCAGGGGCCTCTCCTCGCCAGCACGCATCACAACAACACATAACACACAGCAGCAGCTGCACTTCTTCATCTTCAACAGACACTACCACAGACAGCTCGCGACCTCAAACAAACCGTGTTGTTGTTGTTTATCTGTGCAGAGCTTGGAGGCTACATCAGTGGAGAGGAGCAGACTCAGGCTCACTCTGCAACCTTTACTTCCTGCTCCCGCCTACCAAAGGTCACGAAAAGGTCACAGGGTGTGAATGAAGGAAGAAGATGAAGAAGAATGAACGATTTCTACTGAAGACCCTCCTGCTCCTCATCTACCTCCACTTACTCCTCCTCTTCTATCTATCTATCTATCTATCTATCTATCTATCTATCTATCTATCTATCTATCTATCTATCTATCTATCTATCTATCTATCTATCTATCTATCTATCTATCTATCTATCACACACACACACATTTCTTCATCACATAAAAGCTGTCTAAATGAGATGGGCTGAGCGGTTCGTTCTCCTCTACTGCCCTCCTTTCATCGTCTGGAGCGGGACCGCAGCATTTAGGAGGAGACGACTCCACTTTTAGAGGAGAGAGGAAGAAGATGAACCGAGCATCCTCCTCCTCCTCCTCCTCTCCTGAGGCAGAGTCAGGTTGGTGGAGCTAATCTATTCTAGCAGAGCAGGTGTTTCCTCTTTCACACTTTGTTGACCTGATAAACGGTTCAACCAGGTGTGGCTCTGTTTACATATGGGGAAGTCATTAAGGTTCTGGAGCAGATTCACCTGCTGCAACAGCTTTATCTGAAGGGGAACACTCGTGTTCCACCAATTCATTTGTCTTAATTAATGACAGACAATTATCGCTGTTAATGATCGTTTATTATCTAATTAATCTGGAGCCAGAAACCTCGTGAATTTGCTGTTGTAAAAAGTGTTTTCATAGCGGTAGGTGAGCGAGGCAGCTTCTCTCAGACCTCAGGTTCTCAGATACTCTGGGATTCAGCTGGAAGCTCTGCTCGCTGCTCTTACCCGACACACTTTGTCGACTGGAGTCGGCTTCTCCATTACTGGTGTTGGAGTTGCTCGGGGAGCTGCTGTCCACTCCGCCCAGCAGGGGGCGCAGGTGGCTCACAGACACCTGCTCGATGAAGGACGTCCCATATTTCCTGAAATACCACCACTCGAATATCTGAAGAAACACGCAGAGAGGAAGAGAGAAAGAAGAGGGAGAGATTTAGATTTAATCATTCTCACACACACACACACACACACACACACACACACACACACACACACACACACACACACACACACACGCACACACACACGCACACACACAGGTTTGTTTATGTTTGTGGCCTGTGATTAATGGCCTCGGAGAGCGGAGCAGCTCCACTCTGATCCCAGGGTCGGAGGCTGAGACAGCTCATTTAGCATCAGGACAGATGTGTCAGACACATCTGGACTCCAAACACAGCCTGGGCCACAGTGATGCTGCTGGCTGGGGCAGCATGATGGTGTTGTTGTTGTTGTTGTTGTTGTCACTGCCCCTTAAGAAAGTTAAGGGTTTAAGAAAGACCTTCTCTGTGGTTTCTGTGGTTGGAGTGAAAACTGCGGTTTGCTTACAGTGTACGTTCAGACTCATGAGAGCTGGAGGTGACAAGCTGCACAATCACAGACACAGTTATCTAAAAACAAAGAATGAAAGGCACCTACAATGTGCACAACTTCCCCTCCAAATGTGCACAACTTCCCCTCCAAATGTGCACAACTTCCCTCCAAATGTGCACAACTTCCCCTCAGGGCTAAAAGAAGCTGAAGCTGAGGACACAAGTCGACTCATTTCAACAGGGAATTCCACTGTTTGGTGTTTCACCCCTCGACATCAGGGTTCAGTCTTTCCTTTGAGCATGCTGCTCTCTTACACCCTTTTTGGACAGATTGCAGATTTACTTCTCAAAACCTCTGCTGCCACCTCCAGATTAGAGCGTGTCAGTGGAGCCGGCTTCTTCTCTGCGCCGACACAATGTGAGACGTGACCTCGGAATAATCCTGAGAGCAGAGCGACTCCGTAATTACAGTGAGGAGGATTTTCAGACACTCATATTCTAATTATCAACACTTTATTCCCACTAAAACTACTAGAACATCATTACTGTGATGGTTGGTTATGATCAGTATAACAATGTAGTGAAAGGTTTATGGTTATCATACTCACTTCCACTTTTCAACAATATATTTCACACATTAAAACATGAAGTTGTGACTTTACTCCAAGATATATTTGGGGAGCGACACAATCTGCAGAGGCTCAGAAAGGCTGTTTCTTTGGTCCAGTCCAAGTGTTTCTAAATCCTTCTTAGAGGGCTGATCACAATCTCAATAAGCAGAGAATCTCTCAAGTCTTTAGAGAACTGAGCCGTGTAACGAGCCATGATCCTGGCTCTAATTATCACATTATAATGTGAAAATAGATAGATAGATAGATAGATAGATAGATAGATAGATAGATAGATAGATAGATAGATAGATAGATAGATAGATAGATAGATAGATAGATAGATAGATAGATAGATAGATAGATAGATAGATAGATAGATAGATAGATAGATAGATAGATAGATAGACAGACAGACAGACAGACAGACAGACAGACAGACAGATAGATAGACAGATAGATAGACAGATAGATAGACAGATAAATAGACAGATAGATAGATAGATAGATAGACAGATAGATAGATAGATAGATATATAGATAGATAGATAGATAGATAGATAGATAGATAGATAGATAGATAGATAGCCCGCTGATGATGACCATCTGTACTGTGTGTGAGACAAGCCTCAGATCAGATCTACTCTATGTGCTGCAGCTCTATATCTACTGCGAGGAGAGAGAGGCGATCAGAGTGTGATCTGGACCCCGTCTGAGGCTCAGGACCAGAGGACGAGCTCTGAGAAGCTAACGAGCTTCCACATTTCTTCATCATTTCACAGAGTGTGCAACTCAACAGCTTCTCTAGGCGACACACACACGTGCACACACACGCACACACACACGCACACACATGCTGGCCTACAGCCTGCAGGGAGGGAGAGAGAGTTAATTAAGAGAGGAGCTATTTTAAAGTACAGAGCAAACACTGTTGCACAGTTGGCTGGTCTGAGAGCGAGGAGATAAAACCTGCAGGAGTGGGGAAGCCTGGCAGAAGCTTCCAGAACTTCACAGTTTTGCCATGAAGCAGATAGAGCTGCAACAAATCAACCATTATCTTTCTAGTCGGTATGCACATGATGTTTAACAATGATGCACTTGTAAATTTTTTATAAAACTTTTCTAAATTCTTTCTATAATACATAACAAATGCAGCTGGAACACTTTGAATCTCAATTCTTAGAGTAGCTGTTGATTATTTTATAGGTCATTAATAAGATGGAGCTCTGGTTTCAGACTACGTAAAGTTGCGTCTGGATATTTTGGAGCTGCAGTTGGAGCAGCGTAGTTGTAGTCTAATTAGTCACATTTCTAGGCTGCTCTCTGCTGTTTGAGGTGACAGTCAGTGGAGTGGGTCCAGACCTCACGGCCTCACCCTGCCAGCACAGAGCTAACAAATTACCTCCTGGCCTGCTACAGTCAGGGAAGGAGCCTCCTCTCTTCTGGAAATTAATCTTCCTCTTTTTAAACATTGTCAATGAGAATGTCAAGTGAGAGTCGTCGACCGTTAAAGTGAGATTTCTACATTTAAACAGGAGGTGAAAGGAGCAGAGGGAAGCTGCTCCAGCCCAGGTTCACACACACTGCTGTGCACAGAGGAACATGGGTTCAGATGATCAGATCAGAAGGTGCTTCTTACCAGTATGAGTCCCGATATGAGGGAGGACGTCCCCGTCAGAGCCACGTAAAACTTGGGCGTCAAGGTGTTGAGAAACATGCTTACTGTGGAGGAGACAGAGACAGACAGAGTCAGACAGACAGACAGAGACAGACAGAGTCAGAGACAGAGGAGAGGACGGTCAGAGTCAGGCAGACACCAGGACATGTCCTCTGAGCCGCCCCAGGAGCTTTAGGAGAGCTGAGCTGCACGTCTGAGCCAAACTAGGCCACGTCTCGCTGCAGACAGGTCGACTCGGAGGATTCAAGGACGTTTGTGAGCTCAAGGCTCGTCTGCCTGCAGCGTGTGGCAGGTCCTGGAGGCTCCTGGAGCCTCCTGGAGGCTCCTGGAGGCTCCTGGAGGCAGCAGGAGCAGCTGCTGCACCGAGGCCAGACACACTGGCCACTGCTCATTAACAAAACAGGGAAGGGATGGCTGCAAAGTGTCTGGAAGGAGGGGAACTTTTATAAACCAAACAACTAATGATCGAGAAGATAAAGTTCAGGGTACAGATGATGGATCGGGGGAGTCGGAGTGACTGACGACACAGCGTGAAACAGAGGTGCAATCAGCCTCACTGGCATCACACTGTCTGCATCTACTGGCCGTCCATGGAGGAAAACACAGAGAAGGACTGAGATGATACTGACGAGTACCCAGAGAGGCTGGCTGGACAAAAGACAACAGACCACATGTAGAAAGGGTTCAGAGTGAAGACGTATGTATGCACACACACACGCACACACACACACACACACACACACACACACACACACACACACACACACACACACACACACGGTCCATGTGACCTTAAGAGCTGATTTTATGGCTGCAATTAAGCTGAGACAATGTGCTCAGATGGACTCATTTCTTGCATGGCTGGACAGTAACTTCTCCAGTCACAGAACACACTCGGCTGATTAAAGAAGCTTTTGGGTTTTTTAAAAACTTAAGTGGAATTTATTTTCCATTAATGTTATCAATGACGTGCACCTCCTCCCTCTCCTGGACTGTCTGCAGTACGTGTGTGTGTGTGTGTGTGGGGTGGGGGGGGGCGGGACAAAGCCTCTACTCACATGCACCCCAGCCTCACACACACACACACACACACACACGAGCACGCACACACGCACACACACACACACACACGTGCATGGACCAGTGCAGCTGGGCTGGGTGGAGTGGCGGCTCTCGTCCAGGCAGAAAAGCTTCTTTGAGAGGTTCCCCTGGTCCGGCAGCTGCCGCCAGCCTGCGCTGATGAGAGGACACTCGTGTGTCTGGCCGGGGCCCCCACGGCCTCCCCGTCCGGCCGGGGCCCCCGCGGCCTCCCCGTCCGGCCGGGGCCCCCGCGGCCTCCCCGTCCGGCCGGGGCCCCCGCGGCCTCCCCGTCCGGCCGGGGCCCCCGCGGCCTCCCCGTCCGGCCAGGACAACAACTACACCTAGCCCTGATTGTCATGTCAGACAATACAGAGATTCATTCAGGGATTCCTCACAAAATCCCACACTTCCTCCATTAACACCTAACTTCATTATGTCAGTCAGACACCAGAGCTTTTTCTACGTTCTCCATCATTTTCGTGCCATTTGGAAATACCACGTCAGACGTTCTGACATTCTTCCTGGTCTGGAGACGTTTGACAGATAACGATGACAAACAAGTCGGACGTGAAACTGTGATTGTAAAAACAGATGCAGTCTCGACTGGATGCCCAGGAATCAAGCCCCACAAGACACAAATCATTAGTCCCGCTGTGATTTAATTACACAGTCACCTGGAGGGCTAAACCAGAGGAGACCTCCATTAATGAAAGACGCAGCGAGGGAACCTGAGCCCTTCACTACAAGTTGGACTCATTGATGAGGTCCATCGATCCAGGATCCCCAGGAGTCCACCTGAAAATCTGTGAGAGGTTTTTAAATCCACGACAGAGGTCGACAGAGGAGAGACTGAGCACACAGTCCAAAAAGATGCATTTTGAGGTCTTATGAAGACTCGAAACTGTAACTCTAAACCTTAACATCACCCCTAGAGATGCCCAAAACCTGAACATCACAATAAAAAGCTTCACGGGAACAGACTTCACGAAGAATAACGTCTCATGTGCGAAACGCCCTCTAGTGGAAACACCTCACAGCTGAGCTTTAGCTTAGCTTTCAGTGAGATGTTAGAACTATCGCCTTTATTTTGGGAAAAACTGGAATGGGAGGACAGCTTGTATGTGTGTGTGTGTGTGTGTGTGTCTATACGTCCTGTCCTCTCCCATGCTGGGAGGGTAACGTACTGAATCGAGGGGACAAATTCTAACAGACAGACTGGGGACTAAATGTCACTGGAGACAACGGGAGACGTGACCTTTAGTGAAGAGGGGACGGTCGCAGACTGCTGGCATGACCGGAATGATAAAGGACGCACGCTGAGACTGAGAGACACACACACACACACACACACACACACACACACACTCTCAAAGGCTCAATAGGTCTCATTAATGCACTGTCACACCGGCACCAGGCTGCATCCTTTAACTATGGAAGAGAACAAATGAAAAGTCTGTGTTATAACAAATGAAATCTTCTGATACTACTACCACGGACTGATCCCAAAGAAAAGAAAATCCTAATAACGGCTGATTTTGGTCTATTCTGAAATTAGAATTCCATCTATAGCTATAAAGCTGGCTTTGAAGATTCACTTTAACTTATATTCTCTTTGAGAATGGAAACCACAAAGCTGTAATCTTTTGTTAAATTTGCGGATGTGAAAGCAAGATTCTCGCTGAGTGGAAACTCCAGTAGAGCTCCAGTTACCACCCAGTGAAGGAGAACGAGCTGAGGAACGTGCAGTCATGTGACCTCAAACAGGAAGAGGAAATACAGGACTGTAAAACAGCACGTGATGAAGCCAGAGCTCCACAGCTTCTACGTCAACACCAGAGAACAAGGACCTGGAGGCTTCCAGGTCATTGCTTCCAACAACCTGGAAGCCTCAGGATGCTCCAGGTGGAAGCTTCTCCTCCCTCCATCCCATCCCTCGCTCTGGCTCGGCCTTGGCCTGCACGCTGTGGGCCGCATGCCCAGCCTGTCCGGGTCTGACTACCTCTGCTGACCTTGGACCAGGCTGAGTTAGTGGCCAGGGTCTGTCACACAGGTCTCACATACATCCTGTCTGTCTGTGGAGCTACAGACGTGTAGCTGCTGTGGTCTGTAGCATGAACTCCTGGAGCTGATACCTGAACATCCACTAGAAGGTAGGAGAGAGAGACACACAGAGTGTGTGTGTGTGTGTGAGAGAGAGAGAGAGAGAGAGAGAGAGAGAGAGAGAGACAGAGAGAGAAAGTGAGAGGGTTAGATAGGGAAAGAAAGTTGGAGAGTGTGAGAAGGAGAGATAGAATTAGAGAGGTATAGTTGGAGACAGAGAGTGTGTGTCCATAGGAAAGAGATTGAGTGATAGAGAGAAAGAGAAATGGAGAGAGGGAGGAGAGCGAGGGAGAAACAGAGTTAGAGAGAGGGAGGGAGAGTTAGATTTTGTGAGGGACTCAAAGATAAGGAAAGAGAGAGGGGTACAGAGAGAGAGAGTATAAAAGAGGGAGAGAGAGGGAGAATGTCATCCAAGGACACAGAGAGATATAGGAGGGAGTCAGAACCTCTCATTTAATATTCCTGGAACTATTCTGGGTGGGGGGTGGAACAGCTCCAGAGCAGAAGGATGGAGAAGCTGAACAGGTACTTTTCCCCTCCTGGGTGTGGAGAGCCAGAGATGACCCAGCAGAAACCTCTGCCAGCCAGCCAGGACCAGCCAGGACCAGGCTGGCCCTGGACCAGGCTGGACCTGGACCAGCCAGGACCAGGCTGGACCTGGACCAGCCAGGACCAGGCTGGACCTGGACCAGCCAGGACCAGGCTGGCCCTGGACCAGCCAGGACCAGGCTGGCCCTGGACCAGCCAGGACCAGGCTGGCCCTGGACCAGAAAGGACCAGGCTGGACCAGGCTGGACCAGGCTGGCCCTGGACCAGCAAGGACCAGGCTGGACCAGGCTGGACCAGGCTGGACCAGGCTGGCTGGACCAGACTGGCCCTGAGAGCCAGCGCTAAACACCCCAAACCTATAAATACAGGCTGCGATCCGACATATGGAGCCAGACTGGAGAACATTTCCCAAATTACAGACCGACTCCTGGGAGGAGAATTAGCTGCATTACATTAGCTAAAAACTTTTCTTTTTTTTAATGGATCCTTCATCCAAAGTGGAATCCATCCAAAGCTGCAGAATTAAGACAAACCCTAACAAAGAGTGTTGGAAGAATCATTTGTTATATTCCTGACACTGACTTGTTTGGTTTGTGGGAGGTCTGAGAGGCGAGTTCAACCAGCAGGAGCAGGCGTCACCATGGTTCTCCTCTCTGTCGATACGAGACAGTCTGGAGAAGACTTCCTAAGCCAGCCCCGAGCAGGACCAGCAGCGAATCAGCAGAGACTATGACGCCGGATCCAAGGAGTCCTTCCTAAAGCTGCTTAGTCGTTTTACATTTCTGAACGCTTTAGTGGAGAAACCAGCATCACAACGCGACTGCTCTCAGAGATTCTCTGGCTTCTTTTGTTTCACTTTAACTAAAAGCAAACTGTGTTGGCATCATCGTTTTCCCTTCAGTCAACACGCGAGCCGACGTACGGAGCCACACCGCTGAGAACATTTCCCAAACCGTCTCCTTTCGTAGGAAGTGAAATCAAAAGAGACAGCCAAACTGTTCGGGCTTTTCCCCTTTGTCAGTACGTGATCCGACGTACAAAGCCAGACTGGGACTTTTTTTTTTCTACTTTTTTACAGGTTTGTCTTCTTCTTTCTGTCGAGAATCAAAGCGACCGCTCTCTGAGATTCACGTCTTCCCTCCGTTTGCTTTGGTGTCTGTGAGGCGAGTTAAATCAAAAGACAATTGTTTTGTCATAATCGCTGTTGTTGTTGTTTTCCCTTTTGTAAATGAGACAACAGTGAGAGCGGAGGATGGAGGGAGGGAGGGAGGGAGGGAGGGAGGGAGGGAGGGAGGAGGGTTTGCTCTGGCTGGCTCCTTCATTTTCTGGGCTTGGTGGAGAAGCCAGGTCCCGGGCTCGGTGACACTGATCTGTCACACTGATCCCGCGTTTCTCTTAATTATTCTTCCTTCCACCGCAGAGAAACAGAGTAAATAAAGGAATAAAACACATATGGGACCATATCAATGGAAAATAAATACAAAGGCTGAATGACACACCCCCCCACCCCCACCCCACCCCACCCCCAGCTCCAGCTCTGCTCAACAAGCCACTATGTAAACACAGATATCTGCTTCCTCCAGTGTATCACACACACACACACACACACAGATACACAACTAAGGCAAAAAGAGGCAGGCGCGCGCGCACACACACACACACACACACACACACACACACACACACACACACACACACACACACACACACACACACACTCACACACACACACACACACACCAGCAGGCCTTCGCCCACGCGCTGAGCAAACCGTCCACTTCATGAATATCAATACAGAATGTACAGGGCCACCTGCTGTACACAATACAAAGGCCGTTTGCAAAAAGAGGAAAAAAAGATGAGAAGAAGAGGCGGCCACCACAGCGTGTCAGGCTGGACCACATGAAGCAGCAGCTCCTTCCTCACCCTCCATCTCACTCCAACATCCAACCTCACACACCGGCCCGGCCCGTCTCCTCCTGCCCCCCACAGCTCCGGAGCTCCGGCTCCTCTCTGAAGGCAGACGTGAGCCGAGGTGTGTGTCCTCCACCAGGCCTGGTCCTGCATCCATACAGCGCTCCCAGCGGCAGCTCTCTCAGACCGCACATCAACAAGCCACCCCCACCCCTAACCAGAACCCCATCCTTGATTGGCTGCTGCCCTGTGAGTGACAGGCAGGCCGGAGCAGGAGGGAGCAGCTGTGAACCGCTCTCCAGCAGCTGAAGAAGAAGGAGAAGGAGAAGCAGGACTGAAGGTGGAGGGTGAGGGGTGTTGTGGAGATACTGGTCCAGCCAATCAACAGCATGGATTGTGATGACAGTGGGGGGGGTGGGCGGATGCTCCGTAGCATCCTCTTGGAGACGTAACCATGGCAACCGTTAAATGACCCTCCAGCAGAGCGGATGGAGGAGCATCGGTGCAGATTTCCAGATAGAGCCAACGCTTGGCCCTCCACCCACTGTTGTTATGGAAATGTTCACCTGCTTCAGTTTTCCTCCTAGAAACTACTCGAGTCTGCCTGAGGCTGCTTTTGCTGTCGACTGATCTGTTGAAACCTGAAAACTGTTCTACACAAGTCAAGAGAAGGTCTTTACATGACCTTTGTCTTCATCTCAGTGACGTTTGATTTTCTTTTCGCAGAAACTAAAAACACTGACTAATCAACAGTTCTTGATTACTTCATTCGTCAATTACTGTAAAAGAAAGTCACACTGCTATATAAGTCACAGTTCTATTGCTAGTCACTGATAAAAACCTCTAAATAAAAAGGCTACACAGTGACCTTTAGCTTCGGCTACTTTGCCGCCATCTTGTGGGTCGAATTTGGAAGAAAAAAACACACACACACACACACACACACACACACACACACACACACACACACACACACACACACACACACACACACACACACACACACACACACACACACACACACACACACACACACACACACACACACACACACACACACACACACAGCATAGTAGCCAACCAGCTGTAGTGGACTAATTGGGACTTCCTCCACTTGATCCATGGATCAGGTCCCTGACCTCCTGGTCAGGAGGAAGTGAGCGGAGCCCGGTGAAATTAAATGGCTGACGAGGTTAGCTGCAGCTCCCCGTTAGCGTCCCAGCTGGATGATGACAGATGCAGTGATTTCCCAGCACACTGACTCCATTATGACCAGCAGCACTTCCTTCAGACCCACCATGAGGAATCAGCCTCTTCAGCAGCAGCTCTGGGAGGAGCCGAGGTTTCTCTTTCTAGGTCTGCAGATGGAACGATGTCACTGCAACATGCTATAACAAATATATCTACATTACAACACCATAAAAACCGACTTCATACAAACTATTGTGATATCACAAAAGTCGCTTCCTGCCAAACGAGCCCCTTAGGTTTGACATCGATGTCCATTTACAGTGTCTCCATCTATGGATAGGACCAGACCTCCATAGCGTGGCAGGTGTCCTCCTAGTTAGTTATGTACCGCCTTGAGGATCAACCATGAAGCACTAGTCTCCTACCAACAGCTCTGTAAGAAGGACTTCCTGTTTCCAGCAAAGCTAAACACCAGAGCTCTGATTACTAAGAGAGGCCAAATTAAAGTTTTAACCCTAATTATTTCCCCCTCGATGCCAAGAAACGTTCAATAATAGGCAGTTCTGGTTGCGTACTGTGCTGTCAGATGAGAGATTATTATTCCAGATGGCTTGCGTCCAGGTGTCTACGTACGCCCAGACTAAAATGGGAATTAACCAGGCAGGCAGCAGCTGCTGAGGGAGCAGCTGAGCAGCGCACAAACTCCAGCAACACAGTGGCAGACTGAGCCCAAGATAAGCTCATCAAGTGACCGTCTCCACAATGTATTCCTCCTTTTCTTCAATGGAGACCTATAATTTGAACACAATCACACAAGGGGGGGGGGGGGGAGTAAGGAGGAGGGAAATTGGCCTCTTTATGTTTTCGTTTGTTTGTCGGAGGAAGAAAAGGTTCCAAATCACTGCCTTTTTACTCTGTAAATCCACCGTAAAGTACTCGAAGCAGATGAAGCTCAATATTCTGTCCATACCGTGCAGCCTGGAGTGATAATCACATTCAGACTCATTTTGCAAGCTACCCAAAACCAGCCTTTCATCACCGGCCAAGCACACATGGTGATTATGGCCCAGGGAGGACGCCAAGACTCACCTCGCCCGTCCACAGCGCAGGGGCCCAGCTACCACACAGGCTAATGGTCAGTGGTTAGTTGGTCCCTCTGTTCTCTAAACTGTTATCAACGCTACGCTCAACTCCTATTTACCATGTTGTCATGGAGCAGCTACTGCAGCCACCTGACAAGCTGGAGGATGTGACCAGAGCTGTCTCTGCTGGTCTAGAGACGAGCAGACAGCTAGGTTATAGTTATAGTTGGGTTATAGCTAGCCGTCGTTAGCTGTAGCATTGTAGTTCACATATACCACATGGAAAATGTAAATTACACTATAAAAGCATTTCCATATATACGTCGAACAATACTATGTATAGGACTGGTCAGGAGCTTCGCCTGTTTTCATTCAGGGCAGCCATCTTTGATTGTCAGCTCGGGTGGTGACGACTCTCCAGCCATGGAGGCCTGTCACAGTTTCACAACAAAAAACTTGTCAAGAGTTGGACCAGAATCAACACTACTTCATACCCAAACACATTCTACATTACATGCCCAACACATTGTGGAATGGGGGTTTAGTTACTCTTTAACAAAGTGTTTCACTTTTTTTTCTATGTTCAGCTGCAAAGAGGACCGTATTGTTCTCACACATACTCAACCATATCCGTGGCTAGCGTAGCGAGCGTGCTAGGGCTGAATTAAAGAGCAACAGGATGACCTCACCTCCCCACAGCTCTGGCCAAGACCATCATCATTTAAGCTCCAGAGTCTCCGCTCTGTTACTGTTGGCACGGCCCGGGACCGCTGCAGTTATGGATGGCAGCAGCAAAGGGCCTGGGAGCTGGTCCTGTTTGCTGAGCAGCCTCAGCACGCTCAGGGCCATATATGGACATACTGGATGCCAGTAAAATGACTACTGATGGTTGTTCTGTGATACAGCTGAGATAATCTGAGGACCAAGTCTGTGTGGTCTTCATATTATGAGTATCATCACACAGATTTACACAAAAGAGGAGAGTGTGCCAGTTAAATCCAGGGAGAGTCACACAGAACTCTCTTCCCCGGATGAGTCTGTCCATCTTCAGCGTGGCAGGAAGGACCTTCACATCCAGGTTTAGGTTAAACCCTGCTCAAATCATTATTGATTGCACAGCAGCGAGAGAGGTCTCAGGTTTTTAGCTTTGAGGTCAGAGGTCATCAGGATGAGGAGCCTTTATCTAAATTAAGCATCTTTTTGGGTTTTTGGTGTTGTGGTTGGGGGGTGGGGGTGGGGGTGGGGGGGGGGTGGGGGGGTTGGTTGTGATATGCAGCTCAGAGAGACAGAAATAGCAGAAGTCAGCAGTTACCACAGAAACCCGCTGGCTCTCCGCTCCCCGTCCTCACCGGGGTTACCACGGCAACAGAGGCAGCAGGGTGTCGTCAGCGCTGTCGGGCTGACATCAGAGGCCACGTTCAGGGAGCAGGCTCCACCAGGAGGAGACACGGCCGGGAGGAGACACGGCCCGGAGGAGACACGGCCCGGAGGAGACACGGCCCGGAGGAGACACGGCCCAGAGGAGACACGGCCCGGAGGAGACACGGCCCGGAGGAGACACGGCCCAGAGGAGACACGGCCAGGAGGAGACACGGCCAGGAGGAGACACGGCCAGGAGGAGACACGGCCGGGAGGAGACACGGCCGGGAGGAGACACGGCCGGGAGGAGACACGGCCAGGAGGAGACACGGCCCAGAGGAGACACGGCCGGGAGGAGACACGGCCGGGAGGAGACACGGCCGGGAGGAGACACGGCCCGGAGGAGACACGGCCGGGAGGAGACACGGCCGGGAGGAGACACGGCCGGGAGGAGACACGGCCCGGAGGAGACACGGCCGGGAGGAGACACGGCCCGGAGGAGACACGGCCCGGAGGAGACACGGCCAGGAGGAGACACGGCCAGGAGGAGACTCAGCCAGGAGGAGACACGGCCAGGAAGAGACACGGCCGGGAGGAGACACGGCCAGGAGGAGACTCAGCCAGGAGGAGACACGGCCGGGAGGAGACACGGCCAGGACGGGGATGTCTCCAGATTAACAAAAACAATGAAAAAAACCGTGCACTGATGAAATAGCCCTTACACAACCCTGCAGGGGTATGACTAAGGTTTGCCCTGCAGCCTGCAGCCTCCCATCACTACATGCCTCCATTTGCCAATTGCATTTTTTCCCTGAGCCGGTTCTTATCAGCGCGCGACCTGCCGCTGATCGAACATTAACCTTCGCACATGAACAAGCCTGATGGAGCGCTCCGGCACGCCATCGCTCTATTCCAGGACGCTGAGAGCTGCAAAGACATGTGTGGCTATCACACATCTGTTGGATCTGGATATGTAACCAGGATGTCATTCAAGTAAAGCAGCTGGTTCAAGAGCTGTGATAGAAATGCCAGATCATGTGTATTTTACACATATTACATGCAAATATAACATCTAACTACTGCATAACAACTATAGAAGAGCAACTGAACATCCAGGTCCTCAAAGGTTAACGAGCTTGTCCAGAGATGCAACAACAATCGATTCATGCACTAAAAATACTCGAGAACTATTTAATGGTCAGTTAGTTGGTTTAAAAACAAGTCCATTTAAAAAGAAGAATCTAAAAACAAGAATCTGAAGAGAAATCAGGTCAGGGCACTCTCAGCTCAGCTTCTTAAGTGTGAATACTTTCTGGTTTCTTTAGTCTCTTTCAACCTCGTACTGGATTTTGTGACTCAGATGTTTCAGAACATTTTTTACTTTTTTGCATCATTTTCTAAATAAAACATCTCACTGGTTGATGGAGAAAGTCATCAACAGGCAAATCAGCTCTAAAAATAATTATTTCCAGTTGCAGCCGAGATAAAAAGGCTGCAGACGCTGTGAGAAGCAGGCTGTAATTCAACACAGCTCGCTCTGCTCAGACCTGGGATTTCTCTGGATTACACTGTCTCTCCTCCTTCATTTCCTGCCATCCACCCACTGCTGCCTCCCTAATAAAGGCAGAGGTGAAATGTCGAAACTTTTCTCAAGTGTGTGAGATCCGTGCAGAATGATAAACAGCTCAGAGGCAGATCAGCAGGGTGAAGACGGGGGCATCTAGCATCAGGATGCTTCAGACCCCAGACTGAAGCATCACAGCACTCAGGACCTTCCAACTAACAGCCTAAACACAGAAACAAGGACAAACCCAGCGCCTGGACCCCTTCACTTCACATCGATGACATCAAGATCTCCGATCCATCAAGACGACGTCACATCAGACGATCCATAACCCCGAGGCTGATTGAATGGGCCAGGGGGCGTTTCATTTCATCACAAGTCACCGCTTTGAAGCAGACCTGAAGTTTTTGTAACAGCTTATTGAGCCTCCTTCCTCCTTCCTCCCTCCTCCCTCTCTGGTACACTTTACTGTGAGCTAATGATGAAGTTTAAATTACTGTACAGAACCGTCAACACCCCTGTGGGCAGGAATGAAGCCTTGCACCAAACCAGCGCTCGCCTCCTGTTCTGATGAAGCAGAAACTCGTTGCTTTCACCTCCAAACATCCTCCGAGACGCTCGGGTCAGAGGAGAGAGAAACGCTCAGCGATCACTCAGGCCTGGGAGGAGGACCACCCGTCAAAATGAGCTGTGTGTGTGTGTGTGTGTGTGTGTGTGTGTGTGTGTGTGTGTGTGTGTGTGTGTGTGTGTGTGTGTGTGTGTGTGTGTGTGTGTCCTGCACTGGGCTGACTGGTGAAGATGTGATGGACTGGAGGCAAATAATAGCTTCAATAAAATGAATAATATTGATGTTAACAATAATACCAGGGCTCCAACAACAAATATAATGATCGATTAGTTGTTTTAAGTATTAAAAGAACGACTTTGGGTAGTAGCGACTTCATTTCACCAAATGAAGGCGCTACTCTGATCTCGTCTTCCTAAAAGTGAATATTTTCTGTTTCTTCAGTCTCTGTGACAGAAAACTGAGGACAAACAAAACCATTTAAAGACCTTATCAACTACAAAAACTATCTGTTGGTCCCAAATACTGCTACTACCACTACTAACAACACCACTGGATTCATCCAGCTCTTTTCTAAGGTGCTCTGTCCAGGGTGTAGCATGGAACAGATTGGCTGATAACGGCCGGTTGGATGGATGTTTGGTGGGGCCTAATGAAGGAATATCTCATCTTAGTCCGTTTAAAGCGTCACACTCACAAAGGCATCGTTTCCTCTCATTTCAGCCTGTGAAACAAACGCCTCGGTGCCTTGCAGCCGTGCAGCGTGTCATCAGTGAGTGTCTGAGGATAATCAGCTCGACTGCAGCTCCACGTGGATCAAACTCCTCGACAGGTTTTATTTAGACACTCCAAAGAAGTAAACAGGGTCTGCATTGTTGTGTCCCTTCTCCGCTCTGAGCAGGATGCACACGTCTAGAGTGACTTTCCCAGATCTTCTCTCCCTCCTCCTCCACCTTCTGCAAGGATGAGGAGGAGGAGGAGGAGGAGGAGGAGGAGGAGGAGGAGGAGGAGGGAGAACAGAGTCGCCCCCTCTGGTGCCAGAAACCAGTTTGGCACATTCCCACCAAACCTGAGCACTGACCCAGTGTCAGCCGCTGCACTGGGCTCGATGGGGGCTGCTGTTTCTCCCTTCCAGTGACAGTTTGGCAACACGTCGTGCTCAGTAATTAAACTAATGACTCCAACCTAGCGTGGTTACTGAACTACCACAATACACAATACACACGAGAGCCGATCTGACGTGTTATCTAGACCGTCTACCTTTCAACAGTTTCAACAGTCATGTGGGATATTTAACCATTATCAACGTTCCTGGGGCGATTTCTCTGCCTCAAACAGCAGAAAGCAACTTTGGGAATGTCTCCACGTCGGCTCCTCGCTGCAGCATTTTGCTGCATGGAAATAAACTTGGAGCTGTTTCCTAGCGAAGCAATTCCAATAAAACAACCCATAAAAGGGACTCCACTTACCTCTGAGTGTTTCAACAAATGCTGCTGAGTTTACCACCTAACCCTACGGAGGAGTTCTGCCAGAGGAGGACAGGGTCTGAAACCCCAAACAGTCTGAGGCAGCATCCAGTTACTGGGCTCTCCTTCAAACCAACGATTAAAGGGAACGACACGTTTCAGGTAGTACCGCACGTGAGCTGAACTCTCCATTTCCTCCATGATTAAATGAAAGATGAAGAGACAAAAACACTGAATTAAACCAGAGTCTGACAAGTGCAGCTCATCAGTTCACCTTCGTTAATCTACTGTGAATGAGTGTGTGTGTGTGTGTGTGTGTGTGTGTGTTGCAATAAGCATGCAAAGTGAGCGTGTCTGCATTTGTTCCTCTACTTATCTGTTATTATTCCAACTTGTTTCACATCCAACATCCAAACAGTGCAGTCAGCTCTTTTAAACAGCTGAACTGCCTTAAAACCCACACGCTCCTAATCTTCCCTGACATGTTCTACGCTGCATCAAGACAACCTGCAACCTACAGATTCTAATCAGGAGGAAAAAAGCAAAAATGTTCCAAAGTGTTCATGCAACACGTCCCACAGGCTGAGAAACACGGAGCCACCGTCTGCCACTTTCAATGAGAGCATCAAGTTTGACCCTCAAACGACCTCAAGTTTTTGGACAGAAGTCACAATCTCAGAGACGCAAGCGTGAGAAGACCTCTGGGCTGAGCTGAAATGGGAGCTGTAACGAGTCTCTGGCTGCACCTCCAGAAAGCTCCGCGCTGTCATAAACACAAGAGGAAAGGAAAGAAGTGCTGCAAAGACGAGCGTCCGGGCAGCCACACGCAGCTGAAGCTGAGCTCAAGTCCAAAGAACAAGTTGGTTTTGGCAGCGTCTCTGCAGCTCAGACACATTCGATCCCGCCAGCTCAGATCCTGGGAGGAGGGAGCAGGTAGCGGAGGGAGGGAGGGAGGTGCTATTGATCAAAGTGAAAGCTTTATCTTGACAGGGTGGAGGAGGTGCAGGTGGAGGGGTGGGGTGGAGGGAGGCTCCTGCTCGGCCCACAAAGAGATCAACACTACAACTCTAGTGAGAGAGATGCTCTCACAAACACACACACACACACACACACACACACACACACACACACACACACACACACACACACACACACACACACACACACACACACACACACACACACACACACACACTTAGCAGCAGCAGCAGCAGGATGCTATGTTAGCTTAGGCTACGGCAGCTATGGCTGCAGATGCTTCTCTCACACCTGGCAGAGCTGGGACTGAGGCGGAGAGAGAGGACCAGGCAGCAGGAGGAGGAGGAAGAGGAGGCTGCTGATGCTGCTTCTGGAGCGATGCTACTCCGGCCAAAGCATCCATCTTCCTCCACACACACACACACACGCGCAAACATGTACAGAGACAGACTGACACAGCATTCAACCGGCACGCCATGACACTCCAGGACGGATGCAGAGGAAGAGGCTCCTGGATTGAGGCAGCAGAGGGGATGCAGAGCTGAGCCTGAGCAGCTAGCTGGAAGAGCGACCCTCCCTGCAGCTAAAATGGTAGAGCCCAGATTCCTCCCCATGCAGCGTGCCACCAGCAACCATGGAGGCAAAACAGGAAGAGGAGAGGACAGGAGGAGAGCAGGGCACAGGAGGGACGCAGGAGCACAGCAGGAAAGCCTTGCATCTCCCCCACACCCCCTCCTCAGACGGACAGACAGACGGACGGACGGATGGACGGTGAAAAAGATGCAAAAAACACAGAAACATACGTGAGGCGATGTGAGGATGTTGGTGGTACTTACATGAGGACTCTGTGCCGAACATGGCTGGGCCGGGAGCTGTGATGGAGAGGAGGAGGAGGAGGAGGGGGAGGAGGAGGAGGAGGGGGAGGAGAAGAAGGAACGAGAGGAGAGAGAGAGAGGGGAGGGTGACAGAGAGAGAGGGAGAGAGAGAGAGAGAGAGAGAGGGGAGGTTGATGAGCAGGCAGCTACACAGCGGGGGTCATCAAAGCAACACAATGCAGCCAGCCGGCCGTCGCTGCCTCGCAGACGGCCAGATGCTCCGGCCCCGCTCCTCGCTGCTCCTCGCTCCCCGCTCTGCTCCTCGCTGCTCCTCGCTCCCGCTCGCTGCCGCCTCGACGCTCCGCACGCTCCACAACAACAGGCCTCGTGGAGGATTAATCAGTCAACACACAAACAGCAGAAAAAAGGAAAAAAAAGCAGCAGGAATCCTTTGCTTTGGTTTGAATCCGAGGCTTCAGCTACGCATCTCTCCTCTCCCTCTCTCTCCCTCTCTCTCTATCTGCAGTCTACGTCCTGCTTCTCATCCTCTCCTCTCTGTCACTCTCTCACTTCTCATTCCACTGTAGGGTTTACTAATGGAGAGAGAGACAGAGAGACGAGGGGGAGGGATGGATGGAAGGAGGGTGGGGGGGAGGGAGGGAGGGAGAGGGAGGGAGGTTTTCCCGGGATGAGGAGAGAGAGAGAGAGAGAGAGAGAGAGAGAGAGAGAGAGAGAGAGAGAGAGAGAGAGAGAAAGAGAGAGAGAGACAGAGACAGAGAGAGAGAGCAAGAGAGAGAGCGAGAGAGAGAGAGAGAGAGAGGAGGCAGAGAAAGACCAAAAATGTGGTGAAGAGCTGCTGCTGCTGTGGCTGCGGCCGCTGTAAGACAATAGCTATGCAAACATAGTGACGTCACGAGAGAGAGAGAGAGAGGGAGGGAGAGAGAGAGAGCTGTAAAAAGACTGACTGACTACTGTGGGCAGATGGGGAGAGGGAGAGAGGGAGGGAGAGGTGAAAAAGGAGAGATGGAGCGGGGAGAGGACTAAAAAAATGTAGGAGACGAGTGAGCGAGGAGGAGAGGAGGTACAGTGAGGAAGGGAGGGAGGGAGGTGAAATAAAAGGTGACAAAAGAGAGGGAGAGAAAAAAAAAGAGAAGGAGGGAGGAAGGGAGGGCAAGACGGAGAAGGGGGACAGATAAAGAGATACAGAGGGGGGAGGAGGGAGGCAGCTGGGGCTGAGGAGGGAGGGGGGGTGCAGGCCAATCAAAATGGTTCGTCTGCCAAAAAAAAAACAGCGTGGATACACACACACACACACACACACACACACACACACACACACAGGGGGGAGCAAAGGGAGGGGGGCGGGGGGTTGCAGCCTGTCGGCTCGACAAATTGAAACGAGTATGAACCAGAGCAGGGGAAACGGCTGTGTGTTGAATACACACACACACATACACACACACATACACACACGCACACACACACACACGCACGCACGCACGCACGCACGCACGCACGCACGCACGCACGCACGCACGCACGCGCGCACGCGCACACACACACCTGACCACCAGGGAGTCCAGCAACACATTTTCTGTTCTAATCGAAACATCATCGATCAAAAAGCTGCGTTAACTGGAAAATACTGGATAAGAAACCCTGAATCACATCAAACCAGACTCTGTGTCAAATCTCATCTTTGCAGATGATTCAGACCTATTTTCACAGTTTTCTAGGAAGAAAAATCCTTGAAAATGTGAGCCGCTTTAAAAATGACGACAGCTCCAACATTAACATTGAGTAAAAATACGCTGTGGTGTGTCTGAGCATGTGCACAGTGAGGCTGGTTCCTTTGCCCCTGACTGTCTGCTCATCTCCACCATCACTGATCTCCAGATGATCCTGCAACCTGGACCAGCTGCTGCTGGTTCCTGCAACAGTGGATGTGCAGAGGACTGTCTGAGGAAAGGTCTGAGCTGTGGACGTCTGTGACGCCACGTCCAGCCTGCAGTCTGGGTCAGGTCTGAGGGGCTGCAGGATGGAGACGCTCCCACCTCCAGAATCACAGACTGCTGGAGAGCTCTGCTGAGGGACGGCTCTGCTCTGCACGCAGCTCCTCACATCACTATCAGGCTCCACTCTCTTCTCCTTCACTTCAGGATTCACTCTTTAGTACCTACTTTATTTTTGCAGTTACTTACACGTGCATTCCTCTCCTCAGCCCTAAAGTCTTATCTAATTTCTGTATATTCAGTTTACAGCTATAACATAATAATGACATAATAAATTAGGACTAATTGATGGGCTTGGCAAACGCTGTTAAATTGTTAGTGTTTGCATTTTGTTTTTTTACCTTTATACTAGTCATTTATATTAGGATCGAACACAACACATTGATGTTTTTCATCGTACTTGCAGCATGTGTGAAATTCAACATTTCTATTCTCAACCATCAGAAGGAGGAGAAATAAGGAAAACTAGGAAACCTTTTCTAAATCTTGGAAACAGAACTGACCAAGATTGCTCTCTGACTCTCCAGGTTTTCCAAGACGTTGTGGTAACCTGACGTGGTGGTTTGGTTCTCAGGAGCTCTGCAGCTTTCTTTCAGAGCTTCTCCATGAGTACCTGGAGCGTTTCTGAGTGGAAGCTGGGGACCAGGCTGCCAGAGTAAAACTTGAATGCAGCTGCAGGACGCAGCCTTCCAGAGAGCACCCTGACCCTCTCACCACGTCTGTAGGTCTCCACCAGAGCCTCATAACCTACATAGACAGCAGGTCAGCCGGACGTCCTCCTGCCCCCCCCACCCCGCCCCCCCCGCCCGCTGTGAATGGGCCGCGGCTAGCTAGCATGTGGATTAGCTCAGCGGCTGAATAGAGGAGCGTGTTCCGACCGAGGCCTCCATTCTTTTGTGTCTCGGAGCCTTTCTCCCTCCTCCTCTCCTCCTCCTCGCCTCCCCACGTCTTTGTCCTCCACACACAGGCGGCAGACCCCCGACCCGCTCCCGCTACGCTGCAGAAACTGCCTGATCCGACCATAGGAACTCGGCTGTGAAGCTTCAGGTTTAAACCCTCTCGTGATTCTGTAATGGCAGCCGCCTCCTCTGAGCGTCTGAGCCTGGGCCTGCTTCTTCTGGCGCGCCATCTTTGTTAAACAGAGCCAAAGGGCCTGCTTCAAAAGATCTTAAATTCATAAGATTAAATTATTGATACGATATGAACTGAGGATTTGCTGGGAGAATGCTGCTAAAAACTGCTGTGTTACAATGAGCTCGACAGACGACCAAGGACGCTTTGTTCATCGCTCCCAGCCTCAGAGCGACTCAGAGCGTTTCTCCTCCACACCTGCATCACAATCCTGATATCAAAGCCATGAAAATTTGATTTTCACACAGAACTGGTTCTTCCAACTTAATTATATATCTTACCCAGTTTGTACCCGAACCAGGCCACACACCATTCACGCTCACACACACAGCTAGGGTTAGCTCAAAGTCTCCAGTCCAGTATGTGTTTCTGCAGCCTGGGAGAACATGCAAAGTTCATACAGAACAGACCTCAGTCCAACTTGGGATCTTCGTACTGGAAGAAGACTGTGCTACAACCTTTGGATGGTTTCTCTGCAATAATCCGCTCTTGTTTTCAAGTTTTCTCAGAGCTGAGATGTCGATGTTTTTTGCATGATAAGCACGCGGTTTGAATTGCAATCGTTCAGAGAATTTCAAACTGGTTAATAAGTGGAATCACTTCTTATTAATCGACTCAGCCCTTCAATGCTTCCCTGAGAAAACACATACAGAGGCGACCTGTGACCACACAAACAAATTGCTTAATTCGATTCTGGACTTTAAGATGAAACAAGCGCTTTACACACAGGGCACATCTCCACTAGAGCCTTTCTTTCTGACTTAAACTAATAACAGTAACTGGATAAAGTAATCTGACGTTTGACAGTACAGTGTGCTTCTCTCCATGGTCTGAACATGAAAGCCCTGGTGTCAGAGTATGAAGCTCCCACTATCATCTCATCACATGATGGAGACAACCCACAGCCTGCACGTCTATATTTAAACCACTGAACACAGAGGGATCTCATATCACGCAACATCACACATAATCCTGTGTATTTTTATGCGTTTTACAACCGTGGCCTCTGAACGGCTGTTTATGGGGGACTTGTTGGGCTCTGTTTGTTTATTTGTGTTTAATAAAGAGTGTGGTACAGTGGATTGGTGGATAGCACTGCGGCCTCACATGTTCAGGCTGACTGGAGACTGAACAGTGTGTGCAAGGACTGGATACACATCCAACTATCAGGCTGTTATTGTGACAAATCTGAGAGATTTCCTCTGCATTTCTTTGGAAATGCACATTTAGACGGACCACAGTCTGAAACTAAAATATGATTGGGGTCCTGAGGCTCATTTCTCTGAGCCTCTACTCTTGCATTTACCATAATCTATGTAAACCCAGTTTGCATGTGAGCATTGCTTGTATCCAGAATTAACCATTTTAGTCCATTCTTTCCCTAATACAATGACCCTGGGCCACCTGAGGTGTGAGACAACCATATTCCTGAAGGGAACACTAAGTTTTCCCAACACTGGCTAATGCGCTGTGCAGAAGTGGCCTGGATCAAATCTGAAAGGTTCTGAGTCTCTGCATTTCTATGGCCATGAATAAACATGAGGTCTGGCTCACGTGAAGCCTGCAGTGGAAATGCAGCCAAAGCAGGTAAAGTAATGGATGGGAGAGAAGAGTTTGGTGCAGAGCGCTGTCAAAATAACATTATGAAGTGGGACTTTAATGAGGTTAAACTGAGCTGCCTCAGATGAGCCCAGAGAAAGCGTCTCGCTGAAGACTAACGAGTGATGGTGAGAGCTTCTCGCTGTCAGCGCCAGCCTCCTCCTCTTCAGTCGGAGTGTTTGAGTCACCGCGTTATCAGTCACTGGCAGCGGCCTCCCTCTCACTGCCAGAGCTGATAAGCTACACGCAGAGCTACCGCTAACCGCTAACCGCTAACCGCCGGGCAGCACAGGTGAGTGCAGGTAGCGACCCAGTCACACAGACCCAGTTAAAACACTGCTCCTGGTGTCTTTACTGGGAGCGCATCTATTCCCCAACAAAGCTCACCTCACCCCGCCCCCGCTCCCCTCAGCACCACCCTGGAAGAGCATCTCCTCCCGGTTGCTAGGAAACTGAAAATAAGCGTGAGAGGAGAGCGGCCATCCTTTGCCAACAGGAAAAAAAAACAGAGGAGCAAGGATGAAAGGGGAGGAGGTAGGAGGAGGAGAGGGACGGCCTGCTCGAGACGGCCAGGCTGAGACTCGACGCTAGCGCTCGAGTGTCGATAATGAGCTGCGAGTGATGATGGCAGAACATCACAGACAGTTATTCAGGACTGAAATATGTCTGCTCCTGTCTGTCTGCTCCCCAGCCCTGGTTGATGGAGACTGAGCACTGCTCAGCACCAATCACACATACTCTTAATACTCTTAATGGGCACATCCCACA
Source organism: Karalla daura (assembly GCA_029224185.1). Lineage (NCBI taxonomy): Eukaryota > Metazoa > Chordata > Actinopteri > Chaetodontiformes > Leiognathidae > Karalla > Karalla daura. The sequence goes on from CM055196.1 coordinate 24,022,056, forward strand.
CATATCTGACAGGCTAATGGAGGAAATGTTCACCCCCAGCCTGTTTCCACATCTTCTCAGCTTAAAGTGGACCTACAATAGTGGAATAGAGCACTTGTTCTCTGGTGTAAGCATAGAAGCTATGAAACATTGGTATCATCAGAAATGTCCCATCTGTGGGATATTACAGTCTGATCTGGCACCCTTTCATGCTTATTTGCTACAGCTATGGAGCTTTGATGCGTCCACATCCAGCCTGATATGCTGGAGGTAGAAGCTGAGGAGGAACCTGAGTCTGAGGGAGAACCAGAGGAGGAACCAGAGCCTGAGGAGGAACCAGGAGCAGAGGCACTGACATTTCACCAGAAACTGAAAAGCTGCAGACTCTCGGTCGTGTGCTTATTTACTGGTGTGTGCTATGGGTTAGGTCACATTCACAGCTTACATCGTGTCTGAGATTTTACATGAATGCGGACCTGCGAGACATATTTGACCAGAGATGGATGAAATAGTCTATTATTATAGACTAGGTTTCTATTCACCAGAGCAATAAGATAAGATTCTAATGGAGTAGTTTCACTCTAACACGCTGTAAAAGACATTCATGCTACAATGCTGAGCATGCTGTTCTGATTCCATGGAAAGTCATTTCCTGCAAAACGAGCCCTTAAGGTTTGAAATAGATTTTCATCCCAGAGTGTCTCTGTGTATGGAAAGGACCGGAACTCGATACTGTGGCAGGGTTCCCACCAGTGTTGGGGGTGGTGGTGGTGACACAGGCCCGAGGCAGGTCTGCTGGTGGTCAGATTTGCATCTAACTGCCTGTCATCTCCTGACGTGATGAGAGGGAGCTCCAGCCTGAAGGTGTGAGGAGCACAGGCCTCAGCCACACAGAGCGTCACGTCCACCGCTGCCTCCCGCTGACAGGGACCACAGCCCGCCTCCACAGCCAAGGTCGTGAGGCTCTGATTACCTCCGCTGGGTCACAGTCATCCGGCTAACTGGGTCAGGGGACGCTCCGGCTTCCACTGCTGACACCAACTGGTCAGAGCAGGGAACTGTGCCCCTCCAGGAACCCACGCCTGCTACTTCCCAGCCACCCAGGCCTGGAAACCAGTGACATTTCAATATGTAATATTAAAACCACTAGAAGATAACAGCCTGTCCCTCTGAGCCGAAACTAAAATTCTCCTTCTGAAGAAGTGAGAGCAGCAGCAGAGTGACGTTAGTGTCCACGTTCCCCTCCATCGATGAACCCCTTCAGAAGACAGAAACGCACCAAGAGTCAAAGAACTGACAGAGACGGGGGCAGCGGGCTGTCACTGCTTCTTCAGCTGCTCCTTCGAATGCCAGAGCTAATCTGACTGGATCCAGACAAAGTAGGCTCTGCCGGGCGGGATGAGGCAGAAAGGATGAATATATTTCTGGTACGTCTCTTTCTAGGATGTTGGTCCTGAAGCGCTGACCGTCTCTCCAAGCCTCTCTGTGGTTATGGTGGGAGAGGACTGAGATCTCTACGGGCAGGAGAGTCTCTCCTCCACATTCTACCACTGCTTTAGTTTAAGGAGGCAACATAGCACGTCTTTCACCATTCATTTCCATGTAAAGGTGTAAGAAAAGCAACTGGCCTGGCTCTGAGCCCTCAGCCCCCTCTTGTGTTGTCTCCTTTCACTGCGTGCCTAAACTCCATTTTTCAACAGCTGACAACATAGTTTCATAATGACTGTCCTCAAGCATTCACACCCAGGAGTGTCCAGAGCAACCAGCGCTTCCTGCTGCTGCCAACTACTCCCACTTGCACAACTTGGGTTTGGAGGTTAGTGGAGGCAGACGTTCTGATCTTGTGACTAGTTGCATTTCCATAACAGCTTCTTTTGCAAAATGAAGGCGATATTACAATGGCAACTTGTGGCCGTTTCTGTCGAAGGGATTTTATAAGATTATTGAAGACGTTTCAGTTCAGTCTCACTCCATACCATGCCATCTTTCTTAGGGAAAGCAGGTCATGTGACCCACTAAGACCTGTCCAGCGACATGTGAAGACAAAAACAAAGTGTTTTCATCCATTCACTTCCATTCAACTGCAAAGTTTTTTGCAACATTTGAGAGGTTTTGTTTTGTTTCCATGACCCGTTTTTATGTTTCATGCATTTCTTGAGCTCATGGAAACACACTAGTGATGGAGCAATCATGTCATCCGCTTGATTATTTATCTGAGTGAGAGTGACTGCTTTCATGCAGTAATGTGTTTAGTTTGGGGAAGCACCAAGTGTTTTGTCTGACCTCCCTAACTGCTGTTGGCCTGTACTTCCCTTCCTCTTTCTCCTTGTATATTTATCTCTGTCTCACAGTGAACATAGTGGCATGCTGAGACCACTGCTGGACGGAGGAATGAGACATCCTGATCTAATATACTGGAAAACAGTGGGCCATTATACTGACCTGTGGACACACACAGGTTTAACTGCACAGAGGAGGGAGGAAAAGCAGCAGCTCTGGACTGGAAATGTGGCAGAACCTGCCCACAGATATAAACAGTACAAAGCCCTCTCAACATAGCACTGAGAGCACAGGACTGAGGAATGAGGACGGACATGTACCAGCTGTAGCACATCAAACAACTTCAGGTCAAGGCTGTAATTTCGATATCTACTGTGCTAAAAAGTGTGAGGGTGCACCAGGACATACCTGACAGGCGCTTCAGGTAGACTGCCTGCTGTTACTCACACTTGTGTTAATACTACTGAACAGTTTGCATAGATTCAAATGTGTTGCAGGCAGTCAAATCTAAAGGATTTTGAAGTGCGCTGAAACGCAAGCTGCTGGACTCGTCATTCATCAAACTGTCTCTGTATGCAAAGTAGGAAGCCCTGATGAGGAACAGAGGGTGGGGAAATAACCACCACCCGACTGACTGTGGCCGCAGGCCTCGTCTGATCAACTAATGTCTTTGGCACATGACCAAGCACTGCGGTGCCATTTTGCGACTGAGACCAGCACACGTTTGCTGATGAATCCACACACGCTGCTCTGAGGACGTGTTCTGATGGCCTGATGGCTCAGATGGTTCACTGCATGGAGCTGGTGTGTCAGCCAGAGGAACACGCTGGTCCACTTCCTTTTACCTAAAACACAACGTCTTCACAAATCTGCCTCCCCGGGCGTAGCCAGACCTGGCAGCGCCACCGTCCCAAAGATCGGTTTGTCTGGGCCAACAACAAGTGAAGGTGGTCTCTGGTTGCTGCGGTACGAGCCCGGAGCAGTTTGTTTACAGCGAGAAAACAAACAACTCGACTGGAAAAATAGAAAAATACCATGTCGAAATCAGTGACCACTCCTGAGCAGGATGAGCAAGCCTGTGGCTGAGCTCATAAGTGATCTGGGGGAGGACGGGGAGAAAGTGTTGACCACAGCTGCCAAACTCACCATCTCCTGTGGAAGCTCTGTTTACTCTGCTGACGCTCCATGCTTGTCAGGTCAGCTTTCTGGCCAATCAGTGAACAGTTGATTCACACATGGCTTTTGTTTACAACTTGGGACTGGAACCTTGTAAACACAAACAACCCAAAGGAAAAATGAAAGAAAACAACGCAGCTAACTAGGCTTCGCGGAGCTGCGACTCCTTTCACTCAGCTTCAGCCTGGTCTGAGGAGCAGCTCTGGGAGTGATCGTCACCCAGCATCGTCTGCTGGTTTGACGCTTTCAGTGACCCCCCCCCTCTCAATCGGCCAGCGGCGTCACCACACTATGGGCTAGACATTACAGAGAGCCAGCTGTGACAGCTCTGGAGTGTTCGCCTTGAATTACCCACTTTGGGTGCTTCAAGGCGCAAGAGTCTCCGGGCTGGTCCGTGTTTCTGCTCTGAAAGCTTCTGGTGGGTGCAGTGACTGACTGCAGACACAAAGTGGACCAAAAAAACAAAAACAGACATTGATTGTGGACTGTTTTCCCAGGCAGGCAGGGCAGGCAGGGCAGGCAGGGCAGGCAGGGCCGGCAGGGCAGGCCGCCCCGTCAAAGGTAGGGCAAACATTTCTGGCCCGAGCTCACGTTACCAAAGCTGAGCACCGGCTCTAAATAAAGGTTCCTGACCGGTCTGATCTGGCTTTGTGGTGAATGTGTGCTGTGTCTGAGTGTGTCACATCGTTCAGCCAACTCAGAGGGTTTCTTTTAGATTGGCCTCGGTCTGTCTTCTTTTTTTCCTTCTGCCTTTTCTGGAGTACTCTGTGTTTCATCAAAGACCGAGCTCAGGGCACGGAGGCTCTGCCGCCTCATCCCGGGACAACGTCGGAATCTTTGTGCAGTAAAAAATTCAGTAGGAAAGATTCCAGCCCTCAAAGAGATTTAATTTCTGATGCATGAATTTGTTCTTGCTCTGAGGAATATGAAGCCTGGGAAACATGCCCAGCAGAAACCGTCAGAATCCAAACACCAGTTATCATCAGTGGTCTTCAAGCTCCAGCCTGCCAGCACTCTCCATAATGCCATTTCTGGTCCAGACGTTTTATTATGCCATTTCTTCAATTACAGCATCGCTCCTATGGTCACTGAGGACTGCTAGCAGCTGATAGGGCTGCACAGAAAGCCCAGTAAATCTCACTTTATGCTCTGACCTTTTGGGCCTTATGGCTGTGCATCAAGTTATGAGGCCGTCCAGAGACCACTCCGCAGGGTTTGGACTGCAGCTTGGGTTGGGGTTAGCTTGCCTCAATCCCCAAACTCACAAAAACCAATGTGACTTCAAGCCGAGAAACATGCAAATGGCGGCGTGAGAACTTGTTAGATGGACCTTCGTCTATGCAAAACCAACTGTGCAGGGCGCAGAAGCCACACCGTGTCTGATGGTGCAGTTTCTAAATTTAAGAGTGCGTATGCAGCGAGGAGCAGTCTTGGGTGAGCTTCAGCCTGACAACTACTCTTCCTCAGAGCATCATCTTTAATTCATCAGATGTGTTTGGAAATCCCACCTCTATCAGAGTGGTGTCTGAAGTCTTGCTAAGTTTTCTTTAACTTAGATATTAAAGAGAGCCAGCTGCTAGCCAGCAATTAGCCTCCCCGTGGCCCTGACAGTCGCAGTAACACCTCGAGTATTCTGGTTGATCTCAGAGTCACAAGTCTCTTCTAGGACCTGTAGAAAACGAAACCAGGCGTGACCTCCGACGTCTACGCATGGAGACAGGAGAACTGAAAACACTTGGAAACAGCTGCAATATGTGGAGACAGAAATGCAAGAAGCACTGAATGACTATGGATTTCCAGCAGGTTGTACAGCACCATTCATCCATTCTTTACATTACAGGTCATAAGGCCAAAGACAGGAGTCACCACATACCAAAAGCATTGGCAGTCTCTCCTTTTGTCTCTTCGTCTACCCTCTGCTTCCACCTCAGAGTCTGTCGAAAAACCTGCACTTCTCCTTCTAACCTCACGTGATCCTGCAGGCTCTCAGTCCGACCCATGTATTATTAACAGCACAGCGTTAACAGTGAACCCAAACCATTAGCATTGGCTTGTACCAGTCTTTTTATAGGCCAGCGGTTCAGCACTGGCACAGACCAGCAGTGAGACGCGCTGCCTCTTCCTCTTACTGTGCAGACGCTGAGTCAATCTTCTCCTAGTGTGAGTCGTTGATTCATTAGGAGTTAGTAGAGACACACGTGTGATTCTAACTCCCACCGTGTTTATTCTGTGGATGACGCTGAATTCCTTTTTACGTCTCTATATTGTGTCGACCAGTCGGGCAGGTCGGGCTGCTGGGACTGAAGCCTCTCTGACTCAATCAACACAAAGTATTTGCACACCATTGTACATAATAACAAAGTCATTGCTTTATTCCCTGTTGGGACTGGTCTCTCTCCAGCTGCTATTAAAGCAGCTGCCACGTGAAGTGTTTACCTGTGACCAGCCCAGGACACTCTCTGTGGAAGTGACTCTGTGGAATGCAACGAAACCACAGACTCAATCAAACTTGGAGCCAGCAGGTTGAGAGACCCATACTAGTTCCCAGGGAAGTCCCAAAGTTCAAAGAGCACCTTTTTGTGGTCGAGTGAGAAAGAGGAACCAGTGTTAATGGTGTCAACCCAGATTAATGAGGAAGGGGAAGAAGAAGGATGTGAACAATGTCACTCGTTGTGGTCAGACGGACCATACCATACTAGCCATACTAGCCAGAGCAGAGGGACGACCTGCAGGTCGTTAGCTGGATCCTCAACCTCCATCTCTGACCTGGTCTGAATGCACACGGCACGGCAACATGTCACATCTGAGCAGCTTCTGATGCTCCGAGGGAAACATCTCTACCTCAGCGTGCTTCAGTGTTCTCGGTTTGCCTGTGTAAAGTCATCCTGAAGCGAAAACAAAAAGAAAGTGTTTTGTAAGAGCGAAACTATGCGAAACTTCCCAAACATTCAGTAGAAATGTAACTGACACAAATCAGTCAGTCATTTGAGGCAGTGCACGGGCGGAGTTCACACCTGCCTGATCGCCCTACCAGTCATCACACCTCCAAGCAACGTGCAGTTTCAGTTTTTACAGAGGTAATTCAAAAAAAGATCAGATTAGATACTTGTCCCTTTACTTCTGCCATCTCCTTTAAACTAGTGCTTAAACTCTGCTCTTGTATTGGTAGTTAATAGAGTAGTGGTTAGTCTGAATAGCAGAGCACGACTGATGTAAAAAGGATCTGATGAAGGACTGAGAGTCAATGAAAATGCACATTTTCCATTTAGAAATGTGTTTTGCTTGTTAGAGTGTAATGACAGTGCATGTGTGTTAGACGAGAGGAAACGACTTGGATCAGATAAGAAGGATGAAATCATTTCCCCCTCTGTTTGAGCCGACAATGAGTGGTTGCCATGTTGGTTGGACTCCTGCTTTTGTGCGTTTAGTTTGCGCTATGAAAAAACAAGCATGATGGGGTCATTTGGAGACTGTGAACTGACTCTAGGTGTGTGTGTGTGTGTGTGTGTGTGTGTGTGTGTGTTTGCCTGGGGAGAGGCACCAGCAGTGCGAAGTGGATAAGAGGATGGATGAACAGCGGCGAATGTTAGAGGGGCGGAAACGACTCATCAGATAACAAGACGGCAAAGATGATCTGAATCCCCCCCACCCCCCCCTCACCCTGGTGCAGGAGGTCAGGTGTCCATCAGATCTATAGATGCTGCACATTCACACCTGTCTGAGGCGCCTGGGGAGGGGAGGGGGTGTAGGGTTGGGGTTGGGGGGAGTTTGCAACACACACACACACACACACACTCACACTGATTGTAGCAGGCCTGAGTGCGCAGGGATCTCCTGGCCTGCTGGCTGGAGCCAGCTGGATCCGTGAAAGAGCACATTCTTCCATCTGCTGCTGCTCTCCAGCCCCCAGGTCCACAGACTGGGAAGCACTGGGACAGATCCCTGGCGTTTCACTGGGTTTCACTCAGTCTCTTGGACGTAGATACCCTCAAAACCACGAGGACCAGGCTCCAGAGCTGGGGTGTCCCCTCTGGTGGTCTCAGGCAACAAACCTCCATACTGTCCTTCAAGTAAACCCTTCAAACACATCTCTTCACAAATACTCTCTCCACTCTTTCTTTCCAACTAGCCACCATCTGTTTTGCTCTCAAGGCTGAGCAATATTAGGACACTTCTCTGGTATTTCCCTCCAAGAGAGGAGATAAAACCTTGGAAACCACTCAAGACCCTCCACACTCATTCAACATAATACGTGCCACATCCTGAGATACTTTTGGCGATATCAGGAGAGGTTTGGTAGATGAGCTGACAGACAAATGACAAATGAAACTCCCTTTGGAGGATGAATGAAGTCATTCCTATGATCTGCTGCCTCAGGTCCTTGGATGCAGATACCCTACAGACACACACACACACACACACACACACACACACACACACACACACACACACACACACACACACACACACACACACACACACACACACACACACACAATAAGAGAGTGTCTTCTCTAGTCTGACTTTGCCTACAATGCATCCCTGGTTTCCAGAGCAGGAGCAGGGGGCAGGAGTAGGGAGCAGGGAGCAGGGAGCAGGGAGCAGTAGCTGGGAGCAGGGAGCTCCAGCCTGGGCTCCTGCTGGACTCCGTCAGCTCCGGAGAGGAGCTCCTGACGGGACATCTTCATCTTCTTCAGCTGGAGAACATCCTCCTGATGCTCCTGCTGAGGACCCTCCACGAGAGCGAGCAGCTAAGCCTGGGTTAGCAGGTTAGCAGCTAACGGGGCTAACGTTAACAAACAGCCAGACACAGAAACTTTAATAAAAGTGCAGCGGCGGTGGCGGCGGCAGCGGCGGCGGAGCGGAGCCGCACAGCCCGGGGACTCACCGCATTCACCACGGGAACAGAAGCCGGTTACAGTCCACTCTCCACAGCTCGCATTTCTCGCCCCCAGCAGCTGAACATGTGTGCAGGGGCAGCGGCGGCGGCAGCAGCGGGATGTGAAGACGTGTCTGTGGACTCTGCTACCAGTTAGCCACCGGTGCTAACGGCTGCAGTTACCGCAGGCGACCTGCAGGGGGCGCCAAACGCCCTCTACCTCAGTGCTCTCTTTCCGTCTAAGACGATGAAAAGGTACAGGCATTCAGGAGGAAAAAGTACGGATATAAATAGACACGAATACACACAAACCAAGAAAATAAATAGATGGATATATTTTCATTTTCACAATAGCATATAATAAGCTTAAATGTAAAGGAACAAAGTATCACCTGAAGTATCTTCATGTTAAGCAATGAAAGGGTTCGACAGGTTTACTCTGTCAAAATAAATCGAAGTGTACCGTTTTAGTCTCATTGGACATGCAATATTTATAAGCCAGAAGCCCTCTTTACCTCAGTGCATGGATCATGTACTTACTGCGTTATGAGGTCAACATGTTTATGGGGATGTTTATGTGTGTATAATGCTTGTTTAATAAAGTTGCTATTCAAGATTCAAGAGTTGTATTTGTTATGTGCAGTTTACAATACACCAGCAGTAAAATGCAGTTGTGACACACCAAAACGGTAAAGGTGCAAAATAAATATATCTAAAAGTGTGAATTGACATTGACTTTTCATGATGACTGAGGCTTCAACCTTCATCTCCGACCAACAGCAACCACGAAAGCACCTCTTCACCTCACCTGGACAACAGTCTACAAACATCCTGCAGGTTCGCTCTGTTTTCAATGAAAGAAGCTCCTCTCCTGAGCAAACTACCCTCTCCACATCCACTAGTAGTTGAAGAGGAATCACCCTGGTCTATGTTTTGGGTCATTTGGAGACTGAACAAAACAGAAAGAACATGGGATAGATGAAGCACATGGCACAAAGGCAAAGCCATCGTCACCTTTCGTTGTAGGTCTGGAACAGAAGGACAAACCAGGCCTGGTTTTAAGTACTGAGGGACCTACTGATGCAAGATCTCCTGGGGTCCAAAAAAAATCATCTTACAGATGAAGAAAAGATTCTTCACCAGTTATTGAAACTGAATTGAATCTGTACTTGTTCATTGAAAACACTGTTATGCCCTTTAGATACTGTTTTACCATCTTGCCAGATCAGCACCAATACAGATATAGTCGATCCTACAACTCCTTAAAACTGCAGCCACGTTTCTCACTCTTGTTGAAATATTTTAGTCTGTTCCCATTTTTGTGATTAACTATTTAATCCCGCTCACTCTTGAGACTGGGTGGTAACAGTGTCTACATGTATGAGACTAGACTGAGTCAAAGTGTGAAATATAACCATTCACTGTAGTTTCTAAGTCCCACCTTCACTCATTTCACTGGGTTTATGTCCACATTTAGGTTGACTGGAGACTCTAACCTGCTCCAAATGGAGTGTGAGTGATTGGGAATGTCCTGGTGTTTCTGCTTCACCTTGTGGAGGGTCACCCCTGTCTATGAACCAGGCTAACATGATGAACCAGGCTAACATGAACTCGACTCTATGAGCTCAGTTTGATGCTTTTTGTTCCCTCAGTGCACTGAGATAGTGATGCTAGTGTGATGGGTGTGAGGAGGCTTAGAAACTCAAAGAAGCATGAGTCAGAGTGAATTAGTCTTTGTTTATGCATTTCTGTATCACAGTAAATATTAGAAATTATGAGTGAGTCAGTAAATAGAAAATTTGTCATTTAATGCAACATAATTGTGACTGAATTACAATTAATCTCATGGAAATAAATCACCAAACTGACAGACAGGATGTTTCATACAGGTATATATTACAATGTGCCTTGTTATATAATACAGTCAGGTTCTGTTTTTTTCCTTTTAATAAAAATAAGCACTGGAGGAGAAAGTGATACGTTTTGATTTTATTGTAAATTGGACATTATGCACATTACTTAGCGACTGATGACTTTGTTAATTAAGCTTGTTAAGTGGTCATAGAAACCCCCGACGCCGAGTGAGAGTTCCAACCATGTCACGTCAAAAAGGCAAAAATTGAGCCCGGAGCACTGTGAGCCGGGGCCCACGGACAGGACGAACGGTGAGGGAGTACCGAGACGAGGGCGAGGACAGAGCGGCTGACACTGCTGGGCCGTGGATACCAATCAATGAACACAGAGAAGTTTGTTTTCCATCTGCTGACCGTAACAGGACGTTAACCGTGAGGTGAAGGGACGCCAAACTCTTACTGAGCTCTTCAGTGAATTCAGACTAAATTTCTCCCAAAGTTATGATTGATTTCCCCTTTAATTGCAAATTCAAACCGTTTTTTTTATTATTATGATTCTGCAGGTCAAATAAACTGCTTGGTCTCACTGACACAATAAATACTGCACACAGGATTTTTCATCAGGATGTTGGTTGCATACAAGTGTCCGCTCCGGTTCCTATGTCTTCGCATGTTTCCTCAGGTTTTCTTTTTTAACCCCAAATACAATTACGTTTATCTCGGATTGACGATACAGAGGAGTAAACAGTGTCTGCATAAAAACAAAATAACGTCGCTAGAAGTAGACATCCAATGTGTAACGTGACATCTGGCTGTGAGACCAAACATTTATTTGTCCCAGTTTCTCTAATTTCTGTACAAAGACGAAACAACTATCCAGTCATGCAACGTTGTTTGGTAGGGGTGGGGTCGGGGGGGGGGGGGGTGGGGGGCTGGGCTGGGCTGGGGGGGGCGGGGGCGGTGGGGGGGGGGGGGTTGTCTGTTATGTTCTCCGTCGTTTTAAGCGTTCTGCATCTCCTTGCCAATCTTGTAGCTCAGGATCTTGTTCCAATCGATCTTGGTGCGTGTCACAGGAAGCTGGCGGCGTAAGGCTTTGAAGGTAGTGTCCGACATGGTCTGGTAATTCTCGTTGATGGCCGTCTGCAAAGAGCCAGGCACGCACACACACACGCACACACACAGAGACACACACACACACAAAGAGGGAGGGAGAGAGAGGAAAGGAGGAGGGAGATAAGAGCTCATGATGAATTTGTTTCGACACTTTGAAATCATCTCCATGTGCCAAAAAAAAAGAGTCTTGGTTTGGTATAAAAGTCTTACTCTTGTTTGATGAAGTTTTACAAAGTCAAATCAGGTCTTAACTGTCTTTATGTGAAAGGTTTAAGCATCCAAATTCATTGGGGTGGCTCAGCTCTCTAAGAACGTGTCATTGTGAGGAAAGTCGTCTCGTCTTAACATCCAGGGTCTCCACAGGAATCCTCACGTTCAACTCAACAGTTTTAAGACTTTGTCCTACAAAAACCACAAGACCTCATCTCCTTTTCAAGCTGTAAGCAGCAGAACAGTTAGCAGTCGCAGTTAAAAAGTTAATCTATGGAGCACAACAGACCTCAGATCAGCTGGTAAGAAACATAAATGAAACCAAAGGCAAAGTTTATTAAAATGAACCTTTGGTCACAAAAAGTCACTCTCTGACTCAATTATTCCCCATGAATACACCAGACTTTTCACTGTCAAACATTTTGGAAAGAAAATAGAATACCAACATTATTTGATACCTCATTACATCACTATTTAGACTTTTTAAGAGCCCTGAGTTTCGCAAAATTGACGTTTCATCTTTTAATACTTCTTAAGATTCTACAAACACCCTGATGGCCTGTGAGACTAAAAGATGACACCTCGTTTCTATCACTTGTTTATCTGCCATCTCACACACACACACACACACACACACACACACACACACACACACACACACACACACACTTCAATCACCCTATGAGTCAAAGGAAGTTTGTCTTCCGGTGCACCAAGATAAAATACAAACACAGATAGGGAATTATCAGCCTCTCATCATGCTTCTCATCTTCTTTCTCATCTCAGATACCTGGTAGCTGTTCTCTGCAGCCACCATGATCTTGACAAACTCCTTTGCAGTCGTAGCCTCGTTCTGAAAGACGACAGAGACGCAGCGGTTATGAGAGGAGCCAGCGAGGCGGGCGGCGTGAGGAGTGCTGCGGTCCTACTCACAGAGATGGACATGGGCTCCTGCACCTCTTTGTGGCTCACCAGCTGCACGTTGCCATCCTCATAGTAATGAACCTGCAACCATTAAAGCTCGTCATTCTCTCTGAAGCTGAAAGCAATAAAACAAGCTTTGTGAGGTGACACTGGGATGCCCAGGACTCAATAAACGAGTCTGAAAGACTGAAAAAATAAAGAAATCAGAGGAAAACGACAGGTGGGCACCGGGGAAGTAGGTGCTGGAGAGGCAGAACGAGTGTGGTGTTGGGAGAGAGACAGACGTGCTTACTGGAGCCGTCTGAGGCCTGACACCAGGGCCACAGCCTGACATCAGAGAGTAATACCTGGATTTTCATGATTCCTGCCACCTGAGTGGTGGAGGGGGAGATGGTGAACTTCCATTCTGACCTCCAGCGTCCATTCCTGCAGAAGGACACACCAGACAAATGGAGAAGCGGTCAAAGCGGCTCTTTTGATGGTCTGGGTAGCCGAGCCCTGATCTGTGTCTGTCTAAACTTCTCCCTCTATCTCTCATCATCAGATGTAGAGAGGAGGTGCAGACAGCTGGAGTCTCTGGCAGCCTCCTCCTTCCAGGGACGGCACATTACAGAGGCTGTGGGATCATTACACCCAACAACCTGTAAGTCCGGTCAAAGCCGGCAGCAAAGCCGATTGGTGCGCTGCTTATCCAATCAGATTAACCTGATCAGCCACAGCTCAGAGACGCTTAGGAGGAGCGGCGCCCGACGCTCCGGGGCTGAGGGCCAATTAAAGTCATGCCTGAGGAGGACGTGTCCCACCATGATGCAGCACCTCCACAGCTCTGAAAACACACTCTGAAGCAGAAACTAGAGAAACAACGAGCCGTCCTGACGTATTACATGCTGTGCTCTGAGGATGGAGTGTGATGCTGATAGTATTGTGAACCTACCAGAAGTTTTTTGGTTGAAACTGATGGCACTCGATGCACACGATGATGGTTTGATGTCCGTCGATGGTTTTCCCGTAGATCTGAGGACAGAAGGAAACAACGTCTCACATGCATCCGAGTCTCCTGACGCCCACACCTGAGGCCCAACACACACTCAGAGGAAGACCAGAACACCAGAGGCCTCCTCAGGGTCAGAAAACAGCTGTACAGCTGCAGGTTCATCTGAGAGCACACTGACAACTCAACATCTCAGCAGAGTTACAGTATCTCTGTAGAGAGAGAGAGAGAGAGAGAGAGGGGGGGGGGGGGGGGCTCATCCTTCACAAGCCTGTGTTTATGGTGCTGGTCTGGAGCAGCCTCCACAGGGAAGCTTATTTATAACCAATGGTTGTACCAGCTATTATTAGACTGGAGTACAGTGGGAATTTAGCAGGTTAGGTTGTGGATTCTCATTCATCTAGCTTTTCTGTATCTGTTATTTATACAGGACTCATTCTCATTAAGAACCAGGGTCCAGTTTACAAGAGGCGCCAGGTCTAGTCATACAGACAGTCTTAAAAAAACATGTTTTACAAAAACTGATTATACACACTATACACACCTATGAGTTGTCGGGGCAGCTACACCTAATTTCAATTAAGTATATCAGTATATCTATTTTTTGTATTGTTGAAAAAAAAACCTTCAAAACTTAAACAAAAAAGTTATATAAAGTTATATAAAAAAGGAGTCTTCTGGTTCAGAGCCAGCTGAGGTCTGCTCTGAAGCCTCAGAAGACAGGACAGCTCTGTGTGGAGGAGCCAGGAGGAGCCAGGAGGTGCCAGGAGGAGCCAGGAGAGCCACCCACAACTGAAGAAGGTGAAACATCTTCAGGAAACTGAGTCCACTTGCTGCCATTTACAACTACGTGGAAAACCTGTGGGCAGGAGTCAGTGAAATGCAGGGTCTGACCCTCCCAGGGACGGAGCCCTGGGCTCAGCAGGCTAAAGCTCAGGCTGCAGCCTGGACTCGAGTGTCTGTCTGTCCCTGCTCAGGCGGCTGCTGGACTTACGGTGCAGACACCGTTGGGATAGTGCTCCTTGACGTAGGCCCTGACGGCAGAGTCCACCGCGCTCCTCCAGCCCTCCAGGGAGCCATCCACGTCATGGGGCCGCGGGTCGCTGGCCTCCTTCCTCAGGTGGTCGAACTTGAAGGAGATCTTGTTCTTGGGGTCCAGGACCCGGCCGTTCCCCAGGTCTCCATGCTCTGTGATTAAGACCTGGTAGGAGAGAGAGAGAGAGGCGGGAGAAAAACCAAGAGGTTCATTAGTAATGACAGAATGAGAGGAGGAAAAACAACAGCAGGATGAGAGCTTCTTTCCATCTTCCATGCCTGTCCTCAGCCTCTGCTGGGAGCAGACAGGGGAGTTGGTCCCAGCGACGTGGAACACAGGGACATGACGACATCTCTGAGTAACACGCTGCAATCCTTGCTTAGTGTTAGCGAACATGTTCAACCTTCACAGGAGCTCAAAGACGTGGAAATGAAGCTTTTTGAAGTGGTTTTCCTGGCGAAGCTGAGGAGAAGCCTGGGACCCGTTTGATCCGTGAACGCATCCCTGGACTGTGAGGCCCCTGAGACGCAGCATCAGCGCAGTGAGACGGCTGCTGAGCACGGCTGCTGAGCACGGCTCGTCTCCCTGCTTCCTGCTCCCTCTGTGACTCATTTGTTTTGTTCTCTCTCTGCTTCACCCCCCCCCCCCCCCCCCCACCACCACCACAAGTTTTACATATGCAAAGCACATTAAAACCCAGCTGTATCAAACGGCCTACTTAGTGTTAACAATTTGACTGCTTTGATGTTCAGTAAACAAATGCCTCTGTGGCCCTGACCTCCATGTCTGTTTTTTTTAAGTTGAGGTGAAGATGCACACATATCAGCTCTACTAGAGCTACGGTTTCATGGTTTCATGATGTGCGTCATCTACATGAAAGCTGCAGCTGTGTCTGGAGTGAGATATGGTGGTTAATCACTTCGCTTGTGACCATTTTCCATTATCAGCACGTGGCCACGGATTTCCATAGAAATCGTGTTGTGATGCTCATAACCAGCTCAGATCGGCTGTCTGATCTATGCAGCGGATGCTGCAGCAGCATCATAACGCCATGCTAGGAGCAGCGAGAGAACGACATGTCTGAGGGGGGGGGGCTCAGAGCGACAGCAGAAACCAGAGTCAGCAGCTTCACATCCGTGATGTCATCCCACTTCAACCAGTCAGCTCACCTGTTCGTCATAGCCCTCCACTTTCACCGGAGTAAACTGGTCCAAGTTGTACTGTGCAAAAGCACTGCGGAAGAGAGACGAGGGAGAGAGAGACAGTCAGTCAGCTTTGGATCCTTGTCTGAGCCCGATGGGCTCTGCATGGAGAATATTGTTCTTTAAATAGAAAAATGCACACGTCAGCAGAACAACTTTGGGTCCCACTGCTGACATGTTAAATTCTTTAAAGCTTCTTATGCAACGCTGAGAAACATGCAGAGACTGAGACTTACTGCGCAGCACCTTCCCTGAGAAGATTGTCATTGTTGAGCAGCAATCGCACATCTGGAGAGAGAACACACACACACACACACAGTGAGGGAGGAGCACACACACACATAAGACAAAGCAGCCTGTCCACAGCATCTACAGCAGCAGCTGTGGATGAGCTCTGAGGATGGAGGAGACTGAGATGAGACTGGGACAGACTCCTCCAGCCAGAGCAGGACGTGTTTCTGCATCTGCCTGGCTGTGGAGTCGCGATAAGAAGCAGACTGGCTGCTGCTCTGAGGTGACAGCGTCCACCGAGGCAGGACGATGCTACAACACACACACACACACACAAACTGTTCTAATGCAAATGAAACAAAACGCTGTGGGCTCATGTGGTCCAGTGAGGAGGTCTGAGCAGATGTGAGGACACCTCCTCACACCTGCTCCTGAGCTCCTGCTAATCACCTATAAAATCTGCCTGTACAGGCCCTTCATTTGTACCTTTTATGTTTATTTATTTACAAAGTACATGAACAAGGCGTCCGTCAAGTGTCTCTACTAGAAGAGAGAAAGTTTCTCCAGGACTTCTTATTTCATGATTAATGACCTACAATTCCTAACCTGGGACTGTGAGTTGTGGGTAATGATCCAAAAGCCAGTTAACAAGATGCTGAAATGGGGTTTCACAAATTTTCCAGGTTTTCCAGGATGTATGGGAACCTAGACTTTGCTTCTACGATGCAGCTGAAACTGCAGCAACTCAGTTCTATTAGTGTAATTGGCTTTTGGAAACAAATAAACTTGACACGTCATTAACCTGATGAAACAGATCTGGTGGGTTTAGCTTGTAAATATTTGTGCAGTAATAGGCCCCAGCCTGGAGGTGGTGAGTACACAAAGGCTTGGTTCCATTCAGGTAGAGCACAGACCCAGACTGTGAGCTGCGTCCGCTACCTGTCTGCCTCAGATCAACATGGCTGCACACAGCAGCTTCTACAACCGCTTTGTTTCCATGACAAACTGCTCCTCAAGGGGCGAAGCCAGGAGATTAAACTCTGTTCATATGCCACATTTAATTAAAATGAAATTAAACAGAAATCACAGTTGTGACAGTGTGAAGCTTCCCCTGAGAGTCGGTGGATCCTGTCGCTGTCCTACAGTGGTGGCGACACTCAGAGCCTTATTAAGCTGCAAAGCAGATTCAATCCTCCCAAAATAATTAAAACGACCACTTTCTTTATGTTTCCTAAATGGAAAAATAGAAACTTCACAGTGCTCATTCGCATGAGCAGCACAGGAGAACATATGGCAATTTAGAAAATGACTGAAATGATAATGAAATCCCTTTGCTGCACATAATGAAACTCATCATGGACATTTACTAATTAAGATAACTGCCAGTGCTTTTATTTTGAAACACTATGTTTTTTCCCCTTTAACCATCATGTGCATGTCCTTGTGTGCCTGTGTGTATGGTCTGTGACAAGATGCTACTTAGCCGTTAGCACTCAACACGTCCGCTAAGACTGGTTTGAGGATTTCAATGTGTAGATCATTACATGAGTAAACAGAGGGATACGAAAACTTCACTAATTCTGAGCAGATGCAGATAGCTGAAGCTTTGTTAGCTACGACTGTTTTTATCTTTTACCATATCTTACACATGCAGAGATGGAGGACCTGTGAAATAGCCCACCAAATGACACGACCAGACCAGTTCTCTGAAGCAGAGTCAAGCTGAGTGACTGTTGAACTCTGCAGCCACAGAATGATCTGAGAGAGAAGATAGATGCAACTCCCTGTTTGTTTGTAAGGTAATCTGAAGCTCGTTCTTTAGATACTGCAAAAACACACATTTTCATTTTATTCTGCAAAAACTGCTCAGATAGTAATATGTCAGTGTTTTTACTATACCTGTGCCACAAAATCACTCAGTATCCATCCCCCATCCTCATATGCCCCCTCCAGAATTAAAAGGCCCTCCTCAATCTAAACACACACACACACACACACTACTCACCGTTAAAAACTTCGTTGAACTCTCCTGGCGGGGCGTGGATGACGAAGTTAGCTGCTATGCGTACCTGCAACGACAAAAAGGGAAAGCTGTTAACACTGGATGTCATTCATGAGACAATACCAATAAATACAGGGTTCAGCAGAAAATTTACATTGCTTTGCAAAAAACAAAATCTATGCATGTATGAAATATAGTAATAAAACTATGATAAAGATTACAACACTGGAAATGTGGAAAAAACAGGACTAATGTCTATTGTTTAAAGAAATTCACACGACCTGATCTGCACCTTGCTCCACATCATACATGACAGTGGCTGATCAGATCAACCCTTAAGAATTTTGATGTGAAATTTGTATTAATCAATATTAAACTAAACTCATAGACTGCTATTACAAAGAATCATGAAGTTGAAAAATAAAAGTCCATGACTTTTCCAGTACTTGGGTTTTTTTCCTTCAAACTGAGTGAGCCCCCTGCACACAGAACATGTCTCCTTATTTCACAGTGACACTGTTGTTAACCCCTCTAACAGGGTGAGGGTCTGTGGGCCACTTTAAAGCTGCTGCAGCTTCACTTCACCCCGCTGCGCCAATTACAGCTCTAAAATGTGTACGGTGCGCAGCAGCCCGTCTGTCGGCGTGTGCCGAGCGGCCAACAGAGGGTGTTAGGTTACTGTGTCAGTCTGTGGAGGGTGGACGAGCAGCTCTAGTCGACACCCAGTCTACACCGAGCCTCTACACTCCCTTTCCCCTTCCTCACTTCTTCTTCTTCTACTACTACTGCCGCCTCGGCTGCTGCACCACAGCACTTCCTGTTTCCAGGTCACATGTCAAACTGACAGCGAGGCAGCGGCCCCTCCCTCCCCTGCTTGGTTCACGACCATATAAGGACATAAAAATGTGCTGAGGACTCTAGTACACACTCTCTCTCTCTCTCTGTCGCCCTACCTCTAGATTTCTCCACCTCTCTATCGGTGGCCGAGGCTCTGCCAGACAACGCCCCCCAGCCTCAGCCCCAACCTCACCCCCCTGCCTCACAAGCTGCTGTAGCAGGGAAGGTGTCCATATTCATGTGTGTGTGTGTGTGTGTGTGTGTGTGTGTGTGTGTGTGTGTGTGTGTGTGTGTGTGTGTGTGTGTGTGTGTGTGTGTGTGTGTGTGTCCCATGGGTCCTTATTAGCAGTGTGTGTGTATACAAGCGCTGTGGCAGCGGCACAGAGCTGCAGATTGATTCTTGTTAATGAGCCACTGAGAGGAAGGACCACACTTGGGGAAGAACGTGTGTGTGTGTGTGTGTGTGTGTGTGTGTGTGTGTGTGTAAGAGATGGAGATATCAAAGTTTATCTGCATTTGTCTGATCCTCCATCAGCAGATCATCATGACCCACTTATGCCGAACAATCCAACACAATGGAGGTGTTTGTGCGTGTGTCTGTGTGCATGTGCGTGTGTGTGTGTGTGTGTGTGAGCCGCAGCCCTGGGTGAAGCAGCTAAAGGAACAGTGTTTGTTTGCATGGAGCCTTGGCACCCCTCAGGGAGGAGTCATTTGCAGCAGGTCTCCAGCGCTACGCTGATGAAGCACTTCTACACGTCACTCACTGAACGAGGGAAAAAGTTGTGTGTGGCGTTTCACCCAGCTGCAGACGCCCCCGTGGACACGGATATGACTCAAAACACGTCTGCAGCTGGAACGGCTCGCCCGGCTCAGTATACTCTGAGTTTTGTTCACACACACTGTTTATTTCTGTTACAACTGCAATATAAATACATTGGTGCTGCAGCCATCGATTGTTTTGACTGACTGTTGCATTGAGAGTGTGGGCACACTTTAGACCTCGTTTCACCACGTGGTTTGTCTATTTCACAAGTATGCGGTGCTGTCTACGGTGACCATAGTGTTGGTAGAGCTGGCTCGGCCCTGCCTCAGAAATAACCCGTATGGTTAACCCCGGCACCGCGGCACATTCCCCTCTGCTTCTGAAGCCTTTATGTCTGAACACTGAGGCGCTAACGTCTTCGTTTCTGACCACTGGCAACAATATCACTGACTGGCTCGCTCATCATAAATACAGGTATTAGAATTAACTTTAAAAAACTTTTAGAAGGACATCCTTCATATGTCAAATATATGAGTTGCGAGCATATGTCAATGCCGTTTGTAAAGTCAGCAGCTTGTTCAGCTGAGCATGATGGAGCTGTCTGGATAAAGCTGTCTGTGATGAACTATAAGAACTAGAAAATTATGATGTCATACTAATCAATCAATCTCTAAACCTATGAACCAAGTATGTGCACATATTTTGATTTGGTTTTGTTTATGCGACCGTAATGACATAATTAACCATTTACCACCGAGTCAATAACTCAATAAGCGTCAGGGTTTGTGAACGAGTGGCTGAAAGTCCAGCACGTTGATGTGGTTTTATTGAAATCTATAAATAAAGTGGAGGAGAAGTGCTGAGTCAGGGCATGTAAAAGCCCTGCTGGACACCCGGTGTAGAGTTTCCTCACCAGAAATAACAACATTACATTACATCAAGCTGTTCGAAGGTGTCTCATCTCTCTGCCTGAATGTAATGGCATGAAGTCATGACATCTGTGAATCCATTTTCAGTGCTTTACAACAAAATAAAAAGCTCGGGCAACCCTGACAATCCCCAATGTTTCAGCAAAAAGTGTTTCAACTTAATACTGGTGTGATTTTTATGTTGGGGAGCCCAGATTCCTGCACCTACCGAACGTTGTTCTGGTGCATATTGCACATTTTCTATGAATCCAATAAACCTCATTTCACTACTCAAATATACTCGTGTCCATCAGTTATTTCATCAAAATGAAGTTGATGATCTATAATTACCAAATAATAATGGAATACTGCACTAAAGGAAACTGTCAGTGGTGCCCAAGCGACTGTAGGGCGAGGAGGAGAGCGTGTAATGAGCGTGCAGGGATGGTCTGGAGCTCACACCCAGCAGTAAAAACACAGCCGAGGTGATGTGTGGTGGTGGGAATGAGTCACAGACAGGAGAGGAACAGAGCCGCTCCAGTAGGGACTGTAGCAAACGCTTTAGACATAGGAAACACTTCCCCCTCGTCTACGAGCCTCAGACCAGCTGAGAGGCGAGTCCACATCTTCCCAGGACGGTAAAACCACTCAGTCACAGTTGCCTGAATAATGGCTTAACCTCGTTTCTGAGCAGCGGCCTCTCTGTTATGGTTTCAGGAATTGGATGTTATTCTACTGTGGACTCACATAATTTGTGATAATACTTTAAGTCTCCTAATGTGATTCAATAAAAATCATACTGCAATCAAGGCAATATTCTAATTTGCTGACATAACAACATCAGATGTGGAAGAGCCAGTTCCAGAAGAGGCAAAGACTGGTGGTGTGGACGTGATCTGGTTAGCACAAAAGAAACCACGGTGCATACAAACTGCCTAACAGACTGGAGGAACTAAAGGTGGAGACCAGTCTGTGATAATGTCACAACAGACCCTGAAATGTTGTGCTGTCTTAATTCCTATCCTAAGTGTGTCTCCACTGTAAGTTGTTTACTGTGAAGTCAGTTCTGACCATCTCCAGATGAGTGTTTATGCGGTCCTTAAAATGTGATCTGTATCTGACTCCTGATATGAACCACCAGTACATCAGACAGGCTGTATCATCTGGAACACATCCATTTATATTGGTCAGACTAAAAACCGCTGGAAAGGCATAGAATCTGATCTTTCCAGGTCAGATTCAGGCCATTTCTATTCACTTTTTACTTTTTGGCAGCTTTTTGTAACATTGCTCTATTGGACAGTCTTTGTTTCCAGGTCATAACAGAGTTGTTTTGGGGTCCCCATGTTGCCCCTCTTCAGAGGAGAGTCAATACCTTCCCTCTTCATTGGATGAGACCTGTCTACATAAAGTTCAGGCTTAATGAGCTTAGAAATACAATTTTATGTTCAAGTGAATCAGTGTTAAGGAGTTAGAGATGGTGCTGAATTGTTTGCATGTCTAATGTTTAATGCTCATTTTCAATTAATTCTATGAATCTCATTTCACTGATGAAATATT
Organism: Karalla daura; assembly: GCA_029224185.1. NCBI lineage: Eukaryota > Metazoa > Chordata > Actinopteri > Chaetodontiformes > Leiognathidae > Karalla > Karalla daura. The sequence continues at coordinate 24,044,000 of CM055196.1, forward strand.
ACTCTGTCCATCATATTTGACAGATCTAAACAAAATTGCTAATCCAAACACCCAATGATTTATACAAGGAAATAGTGGAAATTGTCAGGGCTTCCCAAACCTTTTCATACGACTGTATAGACCAAACCAACTCTAGACGACTGAGGGAGGGAAGATGGTACAACCCATCTGATTTACAGTTATTGCATGCACGTCACGTCAGACAGGATTAACATTTACCTGGAAGGAAACTTCAGAACTGCGCACTCAGGCCTGGAGCAATTTCCTTGACAGACATAATTACTGGAGTGCAGCCACTTGAATGTGGAGCTGGGAGGCTAAACGTTCCCCTGCCAGACTGGGACTTGGGCTACTGGGACACTCTGAAAGCTCCGAGGCTCCGTTTTGAGCACCGCCCGTCGGCGTGGCACATGAAAGGCCGTACTCCAGGCGAAGACTCTCTGCTGGGAGTTTGGTTAACTAACTCAGAGTTCCTGGTGCTCGCTGCGCTGTGAGATAACCCTCCTCGACCGGTCTGAATGTGGGATCATCTGAGGACACAACCGACGGTTGGTCAGAAAGTGTATTGAGCTGGAGATGAAGTGGCACGGGCCTCAGGGAACCTGTGATGGGCGGGTAATTGGACGGTCATTTCAGCACTGGTCGTTTTATTTCGGTTTAGGGGCAATTTCCACAGAAAATCAGACATGGTGGAGGCAGTAATGAAGCATGTCTGATGGAGGGAACTACGCGGCTGTTAAACACACATGAACATTCACATATCCTCCTGCACTGAGGAAACACTGACATTCAGCTAGAGAAGTGGGGAGCCACTAATGACTGTTTTAAATCTCCGATATGATAACCGATAACTTCCTGATTCTCATAGTTGAAACAGAGAACATTTGAAACTTCAGAGCCTCAAATGCCTCGTCGATAAGCAAGAGGCTAGCTAGGGGCGCCTCCATTACCATTAGCTGAGCCATACCCCATTGTTTCGATGGTGAAACCTCTAGAGATCATGTGTTGAAATATTTACCAGCTCTTGGAACTTCAGAACTACAGCTCACCACATTCACATTTCAGAGTACAAGTGACTCTGGTATTCATCAAAAAAAATGTAATCTGTGTGACACCAACTCCTCCCCCCAATGTTGGGCCGATAGTGATGGTGCTGTTGGACACAGTCTGCATTATGTTGGACTCACTGTCCTGTTTCTTGTGCAGAGCGTGGACCAGTGGAGTGCGAGGAGCTGGCAGACAGGCGTGAGCTTAGCGAGGAGCTGGAACAACAATAACGGAGCACACAAAGACCGTGGGACTCAGACACCCTCCCGTAGTGGGAGTCTTTGTGCACTCTTGGCCTACACACCAGCTGGTCCCCTTTCTTTCAACTTGCACACTGTATATTCATCCTCATATTACCCAGCAGCCCCTCCTTTCCTTTCAGTACACTGCGTCTACTGGCCTGTCAGCCAACGCTCTTTCTTAATCCCAAATGAGTCACGACACCCACCGGCGACCGAAAGCCACGGCCGCCCTAATCCCAACATCGAAATCGCTTTATCACGCCGATCCAGAGCCACGAAAATAATGATAATAATAGTAAAAGCACAGCAGGAATAAACTCGGGCAATATTTTGGCCCACGGGCATTTTAAGCTTCATCATCTCCCAGAGTTTGATCCCCTTCCCTGGCATGTTTCCATTTCAATATCCTAGATAGATAGAAAGAGTGAGGGGAGGGGGAAGAGGGCCCCGGCGCCTTGAAAACACTACAGCAAAGAGTGTGATGTGGGCGAATACTGAGAGGGAGGGGGGTGATGGGTTTGGGTGTGGGTGCAAGAATGTGCATAATAAGTCTACAGTGTGATGGCAGTGAAGAGGAGGCCCCACAGACAGCTGCGGGTGAGAGAGAGATGTTTCTGTGCTAATTAAAGTGAGAGGGGAGGTTAGGACTGCTGGCTTCACGATTAAACTGAAGAAACGAGGAGAAACCTTCTGAGATAATGGACCATCAGAGCGACAGGGCATCACTCCAGGCAGGAGCAGAGTGGGAGGGCAAACAGAAACAGAATGAGTATTTTATCTCATAAAATAGTCATAACTCAAGGATTACTTTCATCGGACATCAACATGACAGTATGTCCCGATAGCCTCCTGGCTCAAAGTGAGACAGATGATCTGGGAGAAGAGGCTACGACGACTCTCAGTGCATCTGACTGCAGTTGCAGGCACTTATGGCAGAAACCTGGACAGAAACAACCAGGAGTGTTTTAGATGTGTCGGTCACACACGCTGGCTCGGCCCACCCCTTTCTGAAAGATGTGGCTTTAACTAAGGCACGTACTTCACCTATGGGAGTATACAACTTTATTTGTGCCTCATGAATAAAACAGGAAAAGGAATAAGCATAAAATAGGAATATAAAAAGTCAACACACCAAAAATGGGACCGTATCATATAAATATGCATTTGATATATTACTGAAGACAATAAAAGTCAGAGAACAGTATTTCAGGTACCAACATGGGTTAAAATAAGTCACTTGTCTTTGGAGTGATTTCCCTCTACTTTCTATGACAGGGCTCAAAGCTGTGACCTTGCATTTCCTCATCAGACTATCACTGTGCAGCATTATAATCTCAATACTGCTGCCGTCCTTCACCACTTCAGATGCACAGGTTTATCCTCTGCAGCCTGCACTGCTAGGACTGTCCTTACACTGCAAAACTAAAAGTAGTGTCCATTTACCTCACACAGCCAACTATGCAATACACAGAATATCGCTGTCTTGTGTTACCATTCTGAGTGTATGGATACCTGAGTGTAGAGCCAGGGCTCTTAAATCAACATTTTGCGTTTTATAAGGAAGTGTCAGGGTCAGACATGTTGTCGTGGTTTGGAGCTCTATTTCTTAACATTCAGTACAGACTTGGAGACATTGTGAAGCTTCTTCAACAGGACACTAGTTTGTGCTCATACTATGTTTAGTTGTTCCCCAAGTTCCTCAAATCTCCTGCACCGCAGCAGCAGACACGTACAGACAAGGCTCCTCTGCATTCTTTAGTTCCTGAGATGCCACTGAGTTTTTTCAACTACGGGCCTGAACTGGGAGACAGATGTTCTCCAGCTGAGCTTGGGGACACATACAGAGCTGCTGGGAGATTTCCAGTGGCTCCTCTCTCAGACCAGGGAGCTTTCTTTACGCTCCTTCTGGCCCAGACAGCTATAAAACTATCCAACTGGAAAATATGAGAAAAACCTTTTGTGAAAAGTGAGGTGATGTCATCTCCAAAGTTATTGAGGAAATGGTGTTTACATCTCATCTTCTGTCGTTTCTGCATGTTATGGTGTACTATTACACAACGCTTTGTGTTTTCTCCGAGTGTGAGGGCATATGCAAGCACATTTACCTGCCATCCTAATCTGTGTACACATCTAGAGGAATACATGAGACAAATACTAGGACAGGGTTTATTCTATACATGAGACCTTCCTGTACCGTGAGAACGAACGATATTTACATTGTAATCAGGTCACTCCCTCTGCTACTGTCTGCACCGAGACCGCATCCTTCAGTCACACCGGACACATTCCAATTCACACTGAACTCAAAGCATTAACTGGCTGCTGCCTCAAAGACCTGTCAGTAACCTTAAGTAACTGCATTAAAGGCGTATTGTGCCATCTAAACACACACTGTTAAACAGTGTGGATTGCATAACGTTGCAAATACATTAGTGTGCCTCGCTGCACACACCAGAGATCAACTAGTGTAAGACTAATCTGCCTGTTCAGTATCTAAATCATTACTCTAAGTATTCTCAGTGGGAGAGATGGTGGATTGGGGAATGACAATGTCACCTAAGAGCCAAAAAAAATTGACCTGGTTTGTATCCAAAAGTCCATGTATATGAAAACAAAATGACCCCACCATGCATCATCTCAATGCATCCACTCTTTTCCCTTTACAGACAAAATACTGCTGCTCAGAACAGAATGAATAGGAATGAATATGGAACAGAGCTTCAGCACTTGAGACTTCTGGATGAAGTTACGTAATGTAACCATTTCACTTTTTCCCTTTTATGAAAACAGGAACAACTAAACAGACACCTCCATGTTTCTTTCACACAGAGTTCTGACAACTTCTGTGGCTTTTAGATTCAGCCGAGCTGTACGAGCTACAGTGACCACGTCAAGAAACATATTCTGTGGTTGTCAGGTTCATCTTTCCGGGGAAATTAATCCAGGGTCAATGTGACCTGTGAGTGCTTGGCTTTAGCTGCATGTGCAGGTGAAGAAGATGCATTGAGTAACAGCAACTTCCCGTCAAACCCATGTGTGGTTAGTGAGCTGTAATCAGGAAGTTGGCAGGACGGTTCTGAAATGACTCAAAAAAAAAGTGCGACGACTTCTCTGCATCTACGGCAGGGGCGAGACTCTACTCACTGTTAAATCATTTACAAATGAAGAGACTCCAGTGAATCCCGATGTGGGAGGTTTCTGGTCTTTTTTTGGAACTGCAAAGTGAAGCTGACAGCAGCGGGGCAGAAATCATTCAATTCCCATGGGAAATATTTAGGAGGCATTTCACAGAGACAAACTCAAGACTATTTACTGCACTCGGAGTCTCCTCTTATCAAGAACAAATGTGCCGGGTTCTTCTCTTTACGGCCACGCAGACATCACTACTTTGATGCCAGTGAGAGGCTGAGGGAAATACTTGGGCTGTCACACTCATTTTTTTTTTGTAGTTGTATAATCTGTTAATTTTCTACTTATCTAGTTGTTTGAATGCTAACATTTCATGAAATGGCCAAAAAGCAAGGAAAGTCCTCCAACACCTTGTTTTCTGTGCAAGATATTCAGATATTCTGCTCTACTTAAGAAAATATGTAAAAAACCTGAAAATATTCATCTTTAAGAAAATAATAAAGGAAGTAAAAACAAATCTATTGTTATAGCTATTAAATGTTGCATCTCTAGACAACACCCTGAGCTGCACCATCAGCTTTCTTTTCATACCCTGCGACACCAGTGGGTATGAAGATGAATGAACCTAAACAACGAGTGGATTTTGGAAAGTGTAAAATCTGTTAAGCAGATGAAAACGCTCATTTCCTTCCTTTGCAGTTTTGTTCTGGCTTGCACAAAACAGGCAGAGGGGCCGGACCAGACAGCTGATTGCTGTGAGCTAACGTACGGCGGCCTTCAAAGTAGGAAACGCAACTGTGGCGCTAGCGTGACAGCGCTTTTAGCAGTGCAAACCCACAGTGGATGCCTGCATTCAGAGGCGGAAATGAACGGCTTCCACCCGTTGAATATTGCATTTTTGGCTGTCAGCCTGGTTCTTTCTGCTCGATGAAATGAAACTATCTGGACAGACTGAGAACGAGGCTCCACTGTTGTGGAAACCAGCTTTGGTTAAGAGGTGAAGGGAACTCCCAACGCAGTTAATGATTCTACTAACACAGAGTTACCATCACAACCAGGTCCTGGAGTGCAAGGCCTGGCGAGCAGCTGATGCCTGTGTGTCGATGATGCAGTCACACCCGAGGGTCAATGAGCAGCCCGATCCCTGAGACGCCTGAGTCAGGCTGATGTGGTGCACAGCTAAATAGAAACAGGCCTTGTTCTAACTCTGAATGCTCTATTACATAATCGACAGAGGGTTCAGAAACCTTTTTATTAAGGCAAGCGCACCCCATGGTTTACCGAGAGGTCAATACACACATCACGCAGGGTGTAAACATGTAAGAATACACCTTCACGTGTGTAGACCTATTAATAAACATGGGGGAGGCCGCGAGCATGGCCTTCTTTGCACTATTCAGTCATTTACGACTACCAAAAACTAAATAAACTAACTTTCACTGCTGGATGCACATTAAATTCATGGAATATTTACTGATCTGTCGATTAAGGAACAAACTATTGAAACATTACACGTCTCCCTGTCGCTTGTTTTGAGCAAACACAGCTTCAAGCTGAATGAAACGTGCAACCAATTAAATAAAAACAAGAAATTTGAAAAGCGGTGCAAGCAGGATCGGTGCAGACACAGAGGTGTTGACTCTGTGCTCTTTTAAGGAAATGAGAGGGCGAGCGGAGCAGCTCCTGCCAGGGCTGTAATGAAGTACAAAACCTGCTTACTGGCTCTTTTTGACGAACTGTATTTCGTAATATAGTGATTTTAACAATAAATAAATAAATATTACATTGCAAGCGATACAAGACTCTAGATGTGGATACTTTAGCAGGTAAAGCACCTTTAAGTGCAGATTGTCGACTCGAGCCGGGTGTAGAGTTACATGTTGGGTGGTTTCCATCACATCTTTAAACGCAATTTATTAAGGACTGAGCGGCTAGCAGGCTAGCTTACACGGTGTGTACGGATGCTGGCATAAGAGGTAGTATGCATATATTAGCTATGATGATCTGAGAGATTAGTAATCGTGATATTTCTGGGCAGCAGCGACAGAAAGTGGTTATGAAAGACACAGAAAAGGGCGTGTTTGGGGAGAGTGGCTGAGCGTTAGCAGCCTGCGGCTAGGCTAACAGCGGCTAGCAGCGATGCTTGCTCAAACAAAACTTCCACAACACCGAGCAGCAGACACACAGTAAGGCCACGGAACCAGAACCCGGCTTCTTGTGGACTTACAATATCTGCAGGACTCCTATTTCCAGTCAGGACCTTACAAGGAGCCTCGGTCTGAGCTCGTCAGTAGAGCGGAAGTTGAGCTAAAAATAATAAGAGCAGCAGCAGCGGAGGAGGTGCTGGCTCAGGCCTCGGCTTTTACCCGCTTTTAATAATCGGCGATCGACGCCGGCACACACCGACACACCGAGTCATGTGCGCCACGATAACAGAGCCCTACCGAGCCCCGGTGGGCTGTAACTGCAGGTAAAACAGACATCTTACCTTCTCCTCGTCGGATAGCTGCTCCTCATGATCCGCCATCTTTTCTTCCGGCACCACCAGCTTGTCAGAGCCCCGTGACGTCAGCGCCTGGGTGGATTCCCGGCTCGGAGAGCAGAGTAGATAGTAGAGCTCAGCCCTGTTGAGAGCTCAAATCTCTGCCGTGTTTCGAGCCCAACCCTGTTTAAAGAGTAGAGCTCAGCCCCGTTCAACTTCATCCACAGCTCTTCCCTGTTTAGAGCTCAGCCCTGCTCAAGGCTAATCCCAGTTTAGAGAGCAGAGATCAGCCCTGTTTAGACCTCAAGGCTCAGTCCTATTTAGAGAGCGGAGATCAGGCCTGTTAAGAGCTCAACATTGTTCAACTACCTACAACTCAGCCCCGTCCAACCCAGTTTAGAGTTCACAGCTCAGCCTGAGCTCAGAGCTTCAGTTCAGCCCTGTTAAAAGTCGGACCCCATTTAGAGCTCAGCACAAGGTAGAGTTATAGTTCAACCTCTGTTTAGGCTTCAACCCTATCCACAGTATGAGAGCCCAGAGCCCAGTTCAGTCCTGTTCAGAGCTCAGCTCTGTTCAACCCTATCCATAACTCAATCCACTTCACAGCTCAGAACTACACAGAAGTTCAGAGTTCAAAACTTGTTTCAGCCATTCTCAGAGCTCTGCCCTGTTAAGAAAGCTCAGGTCAATTCAGCTGTTTTCACAGCTTCACAGCTCAGTCCTGGTTAACCCTCTTCAGAGCTCAGAGTTGAGTCCTGTTCACAGCCAAGAGCTCAACCTGCCTATCTAGCCGTCTGCATAGTCTGGATATTGCTGTGCAATTAACATTGTGTATTTTGAAATCATTACACCGTGTTTTCTATTGTCTTGGTGTCTCTTAAGCAATAGTCTTGTTTCAGTTAGTTATTGTCATGCACACACAGGAATTATTTGTATTTCTCTGCAATGTAAAAGAATTCTATTCTATTCAGCTCAAGGTTATGAGATGTGAATGTGTGATATCTATATTATCTCAAGTGAGTTCTTCGTTCATATGCTTTTTGACCCCTATAAATCCTGTGGAAACCCTGGCGTTAAATAGAGCTGTCCCACTGTGCACGTCATCCTTAGCACCACTAGGTGGCGAGATAAGACCAGTTTCTAAGCTATTTTATAACTTTTGCCTCAGCTTGTAAGGACTGAGATCAGTTTCCCTTACTGACTCATTCTCTTACACATAGAGAAAGGATTACATGTAACTTTATACTCAATACAAAACCCCTGCAGCTACATAGAGAGAGAGAGAGAGAGAGAGAGAAAGAGAGAGAGAGAAACACAGAGGGATGAGTTCAATATTATCACAGGTGTTGGTGGTAGAGAGGGAAGAGAGGGAAGTGTGGCTGAATGTGTTGTGCTGGTCACTGAGGTGTTCGTCATTGACTTCTTCCTGATAAAACCGCTGTGACGCATCCACATGTGCAGACACACATGAGTACAAATACACACAGACACACACACGGATGCATGTTGCTCAAGGATCATTGGACATTAAATATTTGTTTCTTCCAATTATGGAAGAAATATTTACTTCCTTTTTTATCCATACTGAATGAGATACTTTGTTAGAAGTAAAAAAAAAAACACTGTGTTACTGACATGACTGTGTAAATCGGTGTAAGTGGCATTAAAATCAAATTGTAATGTTTACTAATATTGTAATAAAGTTACTCACTGTGTTGCCCACAGGCCACTTTGCCGGTTTGCTCACTGGCAAATTATCTTGTTACCTGAGCTTTGAGTAAAAGCAAAAATAGAACAGAGCTGTAACAGAGTAATCTTTCAGCAAAGTCCACCTCGTTAAACTACCTCACAGGTCTACTATAACATCACTAAAAAAACTGCCTACGGCTTATTATCCGCTGGTAGACTTATCAGGCAAAAGGTCGTTAGGCCGCCACAAAATGAGCACTTGAGCCTGAACGGCTGCCTCGCGGCTCGGTTCTTCCCGTTCGCCTCTTCCTCGGCCTCTCCCACCAAGGAGCACTGTAATTTATACCTCCTTTTGAAAAGACTCAGCCTTTGTGTGATGCCAACTGTGCAGCTCCGTGTTTGTTTAGGAGGACTCACTTCAGTTCTCCCGTTGCTACTGTAATATCCTGTTCCTGCAGGGTAATCGCAATGAGATGATGACAGTGATGTCTTCGAACAGGAACAAGCTCTGTCATTACTTAACACTGAATCTGACACATTTACAGCACTCTATGTGTATTTGTTGGTAGATACTTCACACGAAAGCCCATCAAACCTGGGTCTTGGCTGCCTGTGTTGTTGTTACTCTGCTGAGCAAACGTGTTCTTTTCACAGCAAAACTTGAAATTATGATTGATGAAGACCAAGGTCATCATACACCGCCCAGAGTGAGGAGGCCCCACCATCAGCACAAGTGGCTGAATAATTGCGCAGCTTCAGATTTGGGGATGATGAGGCACTCTGGAGGATCAAACCACCAGGTTTTAAAAGCCCTGTAATCTGCAGAGGAACTGAATGGCCCGCAGTGCAGCCATTGTGTCGGCACTGGAACTACTCATCACCTCCAGGGACCAAAGGAGCCATTGAGGATTGTGCCTCTGAAAAGGGGGCCGCTGTGTGACTCACACTCAGCCATTGGTTAGTCACCTCGGATACTCATTACACTGCTTCCACACTGACAATAATCACCCAGAGGATTCAAAAGGCTCTTAAACGGCGAGGTATTAAAGATCAGAATGACAAAATGTTAGTGGGGGAAGAAGAGTAGCACAACTTTAATGCACGAGTATCATTTTTAGCTGTGCCACGCTGAGTGACTGTCCCTCCTCTGTTCTCCAGACACGCCAGTATCAGTGTGAGAAATGTCTCCCTGGCAGCGCATCAAGGCGGACGAGTGAGCTCGTATTTCCACACCTCCTGACAGTATCTAACGTAGCCTGCTTCGTGCCAGTTCAATAGCTGCTGTGTTGAGATGTGGGCAGCAGCGCTGTGGACGGATGAGCGCCTGCACAGTGGAGCTGATGCGGAGGTTTAAACCTGCACGGTATGAAGCGCTCGGCTGAATCAGGATGTGGTTTCTGGGAAATGTGAGATGATGCATGCAGGCTGGTTTTAAGCCAGTTTAAAACCAGTGCCAGTCCATCGGCCCACGCCTGTTCTCAAATCTTCAGCACCTCAATAACATTGTAGGAATTGTTTTGAAGTTTTGTCCAGGCATGGGGTCCTAACATCTTGTATCAAGTGTCTCTGTGATGTTATTGCAGGATTATTTACTATTTGATTGATCCACATCAAGTTTGTCCAAAAACTGAATCTGGAGTGATTCTCAGGGTTTTCCTCACATTTACAGGCTAATTTATTCCTTACTATATGGCTATTTATTAAAAAAATGGTGAACACATTTAAGTAGACTATGTGTCACAGGTCACGTCAGGGTGACCTCAACAGTGTTGGATCAGGCCACCATACAGACACATTCAGCTTGTTATAAAGAGCTAATGCTTGAGTAACTAAACCACAGTGGTCTTTGTTTTCAGCTGATTATTCCTCCATGAAAGAGTATCATATTCATGTGTGTCATGTTACTGTGCTTTTCGTAATCATGTAGGCTTATCTTTATTACCTGTCTGGGCTAGTTTCGTAATTCTACAAATTCCAAATCTTGCTGAATGGACCTCAATTGTTTTCAAATTTCCTTTTATTTTCTTTCATTTTTGTGGACTTTGTTCTGGTTCAGTGAATGAGACCCTGAGTGCCACTGGTTCACACCCTCCACGTGGCCCTCTGAGACGTTGGTGCCCCACAAAGCCGCAGATATGGGCTTTCAACGCCAGTCTGGCTGTGATCGCACTCCCCTGGAATTCCTCGGAACGGGAACACTCCCATTCCTGATTACTGGTCCCTTCACAGCGATTACATTTCTGTCTGAGTGATTGTGGAGTTATTCTGGTGAGGAGGCTACAAGCCAGACTGGTTAGCCTGTGAGAAATTTGAGAATTTAAGTTTACGTTTCTGGATTAACTTCTGAGGAACTCGCGAGCTGCAACGAAATGATGGTTTGATGCTAAATTCCTCCTCCTGTCTGTTGGGTTTCTACGCTCATGTACAAGAATGTGACACTTCAGCTACAGACATCGTCTCATCGAGTGAAAAAGAAAACTTTTCCCAACTCATCCGGCGAGGTCACACAGTGAGATCTGCTGACCTTGGAGAGGATTGGATGCTGGAATGAACATCCTCGGCCAACAAGCCTGTAGGTCTGAATTTCATATGAGTACCTGGGCCACATTTTGAATTATGAATTAAGGCCCAGCACACATACACACTCACACACGATGCACTTGAAGGTGAAAAATGTGAGAAGCAGCTCATGCCTGAGCTGTTCAAAGCAGAGACGAGACAGTCTGTGATGAATAGTGTCTCGTAAAGGGAGAAGAAAACCGCCAAAACGACATGTTCATCAGCTGAGAAACAGTGTGTGTGATCGATTGGGAATGAGGATCCAGAAATCGTGTTGTTTCAACAGGGCTCAGGCACTCAAATCCATTTGATCTTTCTATGGAAATATTGACATAAACTCTGTGTTTCAGACAAATTCAACCCCACCAACAAAATTGCACATACATTCATACAAGAAAAACACAGTCTCAGTCGTTTGTCTTCTACGCTGAAAGGCAGCAATTTGGGAAATACCTTCACGGAGCCTTCCGGAAAGCATCCATATCTCTCTGTATGTTATCATAGCATCCATGAACTGCGTCACTACAAGGAGCTTCAAGCACAACATTTTCCATTTGATGTGTTGAATCTACACACCCTACACTTGTTTGCATGACATTCCTGTGATGTTCTGTGATGTGATGTGTGTGTGTGTGTGTGTGTGTGTGTGTGTGTGTGTGTGTGTGTGTGTGTGTGTGTGTGTGAGAAGGCTGTTATCGGCACGTGGGGCATGGCAACATCATGAGGAGAGATTTGAATCTAGCAGCAGGATGCTGGTATTGCGTCTGCTGGCGTTAACCTGCAGTAGGAGGCCCGTAGAGCTGATGGAGGGGAGTCATCACACCTCTGCTGCTGGTGCTGGTAACAGCCAGATATGTGTCTCTGCCTGCTGTTCTTGGACAGGAACGGTTTCCTAATGTCCCGCTGCGTCATAAATTCATGCAAAACTGCATTTTTTGACACTTTTATGGCTCAGACGTCGATCCAATGCTGCCATGATTACTGACTCTTCTGCAGCCTTGTTAGCGCTCTGTCACATCCCTGCCAGCGAGCTTTGATTTATTTGTCTTATTTCTTGCTGAAACTGTTGCTGTGTCTCGTCCCACAGAGATGTTCTGAGAACAGTGCTGTAATTTGGCTTTTTGTGCAAGTGCAGAAGATTAAGAGGGAAAACAATGTTTCGTCCTTGCATGTGAATACTCACGCACATGAACAGTGTCTTTGCTCTGTAATTTGCTGTTTTATGGACTCACATATCGAGTCGACACTAATTGTGATGCTTTATGACTGTCCAGCGTAGCTCCTCAGCAGCCCATCTGTGACTCACCGATTCAGCTGCACTGCAGCAAAACTTCAAAGTTAGAGCACCTTGCTTTCATGTGGTGTTGGCATCATTTTGTTCGGTACCAGCACCAGCACCCACACAAGCTGGGTGAGCTGCTGCTGGGTGCAGACACAGCGCAGCATCAATAGGGGGCGCCAATACTTAAAAAACTGCGACGTGATGTGAGATTCAGTCGAAACTAAACCACGGAACCTCATGAGAATTAATTTAACAAAGGTTTAAAGTAAGCTCTGTGTGTGTGTGTGTGTGTGTGTGTGTGTGTGCGCCCACTTGGGAGGTGGTGTGTGTACCTTACCATGCAGTGCCATCTGCCTCCCTGGTTTCTCATGGATCATATTCATTAAGCATTTAATGATCTGAACTGACTCAGCAGGTCAGGGCGGCACTGACTGGATGATAAGTGTGTGTGTGTGTGTGTGTGTGTGTGTGTGTGTGTGTGTGTGTGTGTGTGTGTGTGTGTGTGTGTGTGGAAGTGGTGCTCATCTTTGGAGTCTCGCACACTTAACTCCCATAGGCTTGAAAAGTTAAATTTGCAGGAAAAGTATCTGAAACTCACTTTTTTTCCACTCTGCAGGCGAGTCTCGAATACTCATCAGTGCAGATGGAACATAGAGAGTCAGCCCTGCAATATCAAGCAGCTGCTTGATCTCAAATTAAATTATATCTGTATATATAACAGCTGCTCAGTATCATCCACGCAAGCCTTATTTCAAAAAGTTACACTCGGTGTGAACACACAAAAGATGTTGACATAGACCCAACTGAAAATAGCACAAAGAAAGTATGTTTAATGTTTGACCTTGTCAGTAATAATCACTGATTTGTTTTGATTGTGAATTTGATGCAGCAACAGGTTTCAGACAGGCCACATTAGAGACACTAGTACGGCTCATTTAGTGATTCACAGTTGATTGGATTCCAGATGGTGTGAGGTTAAAGCACTTGAAACAACACATGGTCGTATTAAGATGTGTATTTCTAGGGACTGTACTGTTTTTTTTGTGTGTTACATGGTTTTGATGCTGTGGTGAGTTCAACAGGGTAGGACGAGCAACATTCCTGGAGCCACTCCAGGTTTTTGTTAATGTTTATTTAATGTGAAAACAGTTGCACTGGTATATAGCTGCACTGTAAGTTCAGCTACATTTAGTGATTCCTTAATTGCAGGGGAACTCCACCAATGTTACACATTCACTGGCGTTTACTCATCAGGCGGAGCACAAATCAGCTCGTGTAAACAGCTGCACACTTTCGACAGGGGCTCCAGAGGGAGCGTTCAAATATAATGAGAAAATTCTTAAATAACCCCAAAGACGTCTCAATTTGAGCTTGGAGACTGCAGATACATGACAGACGGCCTCTGTTACAAACTGGAGATATGGTGTTTCAGCAATCTTGGCCTTTATCTGCCACAGAGGAACCAACAATAGCAGCTATTGAGCCGTGTTATGGGAAATGTTGCATCCAGCGGTTGTTCCAGTGTGACCCAGACTAAAGGTTACGATAGTTTGGCCTCAGTTGCATCGATTGTGACAATACTTCATTTTGTTATTTGTCCCATCTCTCACATGATCCCCCAACTTCCTTAGGTTTTCCTTGCATTGTGAAGGAAAACCAAAAGTCCAAAAGTAGTGAAATAAAATGCGACTTTTCCAATAGTGTGTTAGAGGCATAAAGGCAGAAATGGTGGATTATCAAAAAGTACTGCTCCTCTGTTGTGCTATCATATTATTATTGTCCCACACTCTCTGGTCCTTTTAACCTCTGAGAAAACTTTTCCATGTTGAAAAGTGCTGGTAACTAGATCTGAGCCTCCATTAACAGAGAAACTAAACACGTTTAACTACCACTTCTGAGACCTGCAGGAGGTAGACGTTTGAAATGCAGAGGTCTAGTCTTAGGTGCTTTTTTGTACTTTATGATAATACATAAGTACTCATTCCCTGCATGTGTGTAATGTGAGTCTATGACTTTTGTGTATGTGAGTGTGTGTGTGTTCCTCTGACACACATACCAATGCTACTGAATCACCTGATGACTCCTGAGTAAAAAAGGCTGCATCACGTTAAACTTCTCACTGAGCCCTGATCCAGTGCCGCACCTGTCCTCTCTTTGAACATGTGTGTGGTCATGTTTTTGCTTTCCGTCTCTTCTGAAAGGAGACAAACACACACACACACACACACACACACACACACACACACACACACACACACACACACACACACACACACACACACACACACACACACACAGGAAGACGACAGAGTGGGGGGTATAAAAGGCTGCTGCTTTTGACTTAAGTCAGGATTAGGAAGAGGGAGCAGGGAGTGGAGGAGCTGCCATGTTAGTGTTTATGTGTTTATATTATCGTGTCATCAAGACACAGATTACAGATTACAGATCTTTCTGTTTGCATCATCTGCATTCACTACATTTTTGACCTTGTCAATTAATCTGAATATGAGTAACTGTATTCCCAGATAGATGCAGTTTACACAGTAATCAGGATACAGTTATCTTATCACATGAAGAGACTTATCTACTTCACATGTATTAACTGGACAAAATGACATCTCGATGTTCTCTATATTGCAATTGACTGTTCACGAATAGAAATCATGAGTGTATTTATTTACTTTTAAGAAAAGAATTGTAAGAATAGTTTGGAGCGATCTGCAAACTTTGGAGTGTTTTGAACAATCTAATGGAACGTTTAAGGGTTTGTACATTTTGTAATGTGTAGTGAAATGGGTTTTAATCCTCCGTTCACTTCTCACATGCATGCAAAAGGCTTTTGGGTGTCAAAACACCAGCTTGAGAACTCCAGATGAGAGGCAGCAGTAGCGCTGCAGGCCACTGAGTGACGGAGTTAGACGGGGATGAAAGGGGGGATGAAAGACAAGACAAGCCTGGTGTGGCAGCAGAGATGGATGCTCGGAGTGAGATGCAAAGACAGACATGCCTCATGCTCGTGTTAGCACGGGCTTAACATGGATTTCACTGGGATAGTTTAAGCCCTCGGACAAAGATGCTTCGGCGAGGTGGAAGATAACTGCGTCTGGTCGTCCGTGTCGTTGATAGCCTGGAAAATTCCACCTCAGACCCCTCCACTGCAGTGATTCTGAGTCTCTCACCTGTGAATGTCAACATTTAACAAAACAACCTCAGACTGAGGGAGCAGGAGTTCAGTGGAGAGTTTACAGAGTGGAAGACGTTCACTCGGCTGTTCCGGTGCTGCTACCTGAGCAGCATCCCAGAAAAAACCCAGCAGAGAACGTCAGTGATTCCTTGTTGTTTTTGCTCTCCGCCTGTTTTAGTTTCTGTGTGAATGACTGATTAGTACAGTAGATCCCTTGAGTCACGTTATCGAGAGCTGGGCCACGCCTTTCATACCCTGCTGCTGTGGGAACATAAGTCACGTCCCTGCAGTCGTACGCCCTTACAGTTTTGATTGTGTAGTGGAGGCTTTTGAGCCCTGGAGGTTGCAGCATTTGACTCCGATGGAGCAACACTTTTGAGGGATTATTCCACTAGTAGAAGATATAATGAGCACTGAGCTCCTGAGCTTTGCTCTCTTTCAGTGAAAGATTTGGTTGATTGCAAAGCTTAGTTTACTCTCTTGTGTACCTTCAGTTGGCAGCAACTAAACATGTCCAGAACACTAACACTATCTATGAGAATCAGTGCTGTTTCCTTTGTGTAATTATCAGCTTTTGTTCGAATTTTCAATGTTAATTAGAATCTGATTTATACCATATGCAGATATGATGCAGTTAAAGTGCCACTGTGGACTTAGAGTGCTATCTTTCAACCGGTTCTGTTTATGCTGCAGCGATCAGGCTTGGTTAACGTGCCTGTAAAGGTTCTTTCAGTGTAATGGTGTCTGGGAGGACTTTTCACTCCTCCCCAGTGAAATCAGGCCACCGAGGAGAAGGGGACACTATTTCATTGTGTTTGACAATGCAGCAGTGAGATAATCTTTTTTGGGGGGTTGGAGGCAGTAAAAGCAGCAGTAAACATTATTTCAAAGAACATTCCAATGGACTCTCGGGTGTTTTACTTCAGGCCAATGCCAAAGAGACCACAAATATGCCAGAAGTGGACAAATAATGATAGATATGTGTCTCCTGTGACTGATCACACTGTTGTGGAAGGGGGGGGGGGGCGACCAAGTCCTACACGCGGCACGTTTCTCTGCTGGTGAGTGAACCGTGCTAATCTGTCAGATGTTGTTGTAATTTCTTTTTTGCCTCAGCATGTCTGTGGCAGTTTGCATACAGTATGTCTGCACGTGCATGTAAAGTAAACAGATTGTTGATAGGATCTTACCCGAGGACCAGAGATCTCCCGTTTCCTTGTAGACAAAGTAAGAGAGACAGCGGACCATACGAAAGCCACAGTCACGGCTCAGTTAAGGAGCAGGACAAGGGGTGAAAGTCCAGACCAGAGCAGGGCAACGTAAAGGGCAAAGAGAGGAACTGGAGGTGAGGGGTCAGAGGTCAGACAGCCAGTCAATGAGGACAAAAAACAACAACAAAAGGCAACGACTGTGTGTTTAAAATGTTGTGGCGCGTGTCCACCTGGACTGGGAGTAATGATGATGGTATTTTAGAGGTGAAATACATTTTTATGTAATGTCATGGACGTTTCAAACCTCCACGCGTCTCTGTCACTTAGACACGGCTGCACAATAACTGGACAATCCCCACAAAATAGAAAGTATGATGCAGGAGTGAACTATGTGTGCAGGCAGTCATTGACACAATGGGCACTTGTAGCAACAGGTGTGACAGTGGTGCTCTGAACTCGCCTCCGGGGCAGATTTTTTTCTTCTACAGTGAAAGCGGTAAACATGGATGTTACAGCTGTTTGTCGTGTAAAACAGGAGGAGTCGACTGGTAGTATTATAGCTTTATTACACTGACAGAGTTGGTTTGACTTTACAGAGGAACGTGTACCTTCAGGATTTCTTTATAGACAACGGAATCATACAGACACCGAGACACAGAACAGACAGTGTTAACAGACAGACAGTGGCAGAGAGTCACACGGTCGGAGCCACAGCAGTCTTGGACTATCGTGAGGTGATCAGATCCGCTCTCTGCACCCCCCCCCCCCCCCCCCCCCACCAGATCCCGAACCCCTCGTCTGTATTTACAAAATGGCAGTGGTTCTTCTTGAGGAACAAAGGACCCGATCAGCGTCTTTCCGCTGGTCTTCCGACGGGACCAGATCTGAAGAGGAGGCTCATCGTCCATACAAAAATATATAGTACAGCAATTTTCTTGTCATAGCAAACATTCATACCTGTCCATCAATGGCCCAGTCACATCAGCAGCCATTCAGAGAGAAACAACAAAAACAAAACTGTGCTACACAAAACAATGACAGAAAGGTTTTTTTTCTACAATGTGAAAGTCAATCTGGAAACTCTCTACGCCACAGGGAGCAGATGTTTGGCTGTTTTCTACTTTTTTTGTAATAAATGTAACACATTAGTCGTGCACTGCTACAGGAAACTAGAGAGAACCTGTGAACGTGTGATGGCTCACCTCCACCAAAAACAAATCCTCAGTCCATTCAGCCGTCACACTGTCTCTGCGTTACAACACAGTGTAGCTCAGGCAAAAACATTACCACACGCCATCGTGATGCATTTGTTAGAATGTGGCTTTCGTCTGTGATGGATTACACAACTCAAGCAAGGTTCAAAAGTCTGATTCTTTTCACCCCGGGGAAAAAAAAAGAATGGAAGCCAAACAAAAGTCTAAGTCAAGTTGCTGCAACCTGCAAACGCGTGTTTCTACAACATTTATCTATGAATCTTTATGATTCAGACATCACTGACAGTAAAGCCAGAGGAACAGAGGAACCTTTTAAGGTAAAAACTTCAGGGAAGTAAACACTGTGTTGTTGAATAACTCAATGATTCTGCATACAGCTGAACAGTTTGTGGACCGGGGACAAGACTTTGGTCTTGGATGTCGTGAGGAGGCTTCGGTTACATGCAACTCCTTTTTTTTTTTAAAAAAAAGATTATTCATTTTTTTTTGCCCCATTCTCATGCCTCCAGCTGCAAATCAGACTGTTAACAATGACATATATCAGTTGCAGTCCAGAGATCGAATCCAGAGGCTCCCAGACTGGTCCCAAGGCTAATGAAAGGATACAAAGCTGAACATTAAGTACAGGTCTCTGGTTAACTACATGTGAAGCCTCCCATCTTTAGTCTGGCCATCGTTCCAGTGAGCTGCAGCGTGCTCTCTGTCAGAACAATGTTGGCTCTGACGTTCAATAAGTAAAGTGGAAAGTTCATGATCTGACAGAAAAACCCGGGGACATGGTTCTCATTTGTTCTTTCCTCTCCTTTCCAAGGGAAAAAACCTTGAAGCTTTCAAGCATGTGCATGTTAGACTTGCACTGTTTTGACATGATGGGTTGTTTCGGGTTTTAAAAAAAAAAGAAAATAAAAAGAAATTGAAAGGCGTGTCGAGCCCCCCTCATTTGGGAACATCTGGGTTTTTTTTTTTTTTTTTACACACAGGTGAGTCATGTTGAAGTCTCTTTTTTTTTCTACTCCAAGCACATTAAGAGCTACTTATCCAGAGATAATTACACAAATAAAGCATCCAGTGAACTGCACTCAGGCAGCAGGGCTCGCCCCCCCCTCCCCTCACACCTACACTCCCCTTCCACTGTTACCCACCTCCACACGGCCCCAGGCGCCTCCATCCATCTCACACAGTTTGTGGGTACGGATGCGAGGCGTGCGAGGGAAGCGTATAGTCCTGTTGGCGCCGGGCGACATCTAGACGACACAATACGTGGCCATTTGTCAAACATTCACATTACGAAACAGCGGAAGAAAAAGCGTCCGCGCCACATCCTGCGGGTCGAAGCACCCGGAGGAGGGCGGGGGCTCGTGGGCGTTTGACGGATGGCGTTGTGCTTCTGCGGCAGTCGCTTTTGTCTGCCGGGAGGCGCTGTCTCTCCGAGGACGCAGGAGGGTCCGATCTCCGGCTCCTCGGGGTCGATGACGGGTCAGAAAGGTCGTCCGGAGTCGATGAGGTCGGCTCCAGGTCTCGGAGGACCCTGCTGTTCAGGGATGCTTGAGAAAGTCAATGATCTATGTACACTGTTTGTTTTTCCCTCAGCATTCAGTGTCCAGTGTTTGGCAAGTGTGTACAGTAGTTCTTCATCACTTCACTGCATCCTCCCTCCCTCACTTCCTCTCTGTCTTTCTTTCTTTCTCAGTTTTTCAAGTCTTTTCGTTTTTCCTTTTCTTCCCAGCTCCCTCGTCTCAGGTGCAGCAGTCCCGCTCCACGTGGCAGAACAGGTGGGACTGGGTGGGCAGGGAGGAGGAGGTGGAGGGGTCGGCCGTGCTGTCGGCGGTGGTGGAGGGGGAGGAAGAGGAGGAGGAGGAGGAGGAGGAGGCCAGGAGGGAGGGGTAGGGGCTCATCTTGTCGATGTTGACGTAGGTGGTGTTGAGCAGGACGTAGTGCTCCCCGCTGAAGCTGGAGAAGATGCTGGAGATACGAGACACCAGCTCCGAGAAGGAGGGACGACGCTCCGGCTTCGGGTGCCAGCACTCGATCATCACCGTGTACCTGGAGGAGGAGGAGGAGGAGGAGGAGGAGGAGGAGGAGGAAGAGGAGGGTGGTCAGGGTCAGCTAGAGCAACTGTATACACTGTATATACGTGGTATATTTCTGTACCTAAAGTCAATACTGTATAGTTTAGATAAGTTTAGATTGTCTTCTTTTAGATACTTTGTGGGTAATGAGAGGACTTGAATTGATATAAAAAGCAACATCAGACTATTGATAATCAGTGAAATGACTACTTACTCACAGGAATTTAACAGTTCAATGAAAAAAGATTGAAAAAAGAAATTGAAAAGAAGTCTCCAGATAACATGATAATGACATGTTGTAAGGCCTGACTGAATAAATAGTCCTGAAAGGATTTTTTGATTAAACTTTTTTAGAAACAGCAGAAACTGTTCCAGCATGTGAGAATAAATAATCTACCATCTGAAAACTCCTCAGACTGTCATTTCTGAAACAGACATCAACAGTTCACCTCGGCTTTTTCCTCCCTCGCTGGTGTTTTGTCAGACCATCATTTCTCTAATCATTTTGCAAGAAAACTCCTTGATTTTGTCTGACTTGACAGAGATGCTCCATCACTATTAGGAGCAGAGAGAAACGTTACCACACCTCAGCGTTATCTGCCAGCGGCTGCTCTCTCTGAACAATCAGCGCTGAAGAATGGCGGGAATGTTTGCAGACGTGCATCACCCCCTCATGCCTCTGTTTAATTTACTGGTTGGGAACTTTGGGCCTCTGCCTCCCTCACCTGAAACACTCCCACTACCCGGTAGTTTCCACACACACTCACACACTCTCTCTCATGATGTTATCGGCACGTATGACCTCACACTTGGCGCTGGCTGCACAGACTTTATGGACCCCCTGTGATAAGTGCCGTATTGACATTGAGATGCTCTCCTGCGATTTGTTCGGACATTTTTATATACAAAATCAAACGTTTGGCTCGACGGACGAGAGACGGGGTAACAACGCTGCCACTACCTGGCACGGCTGAAACCAGAGCAGGGGATCTGCAGGAATGCTGAAGTTCACCTTCTTAAGACTTCTTAAAGACCTGAAGGTATTAAAAAGTATTGCAACGTATCTACGACTGAAGAAGCAGTGTGCAATTAAATCTATAGATCACAACCATACAACAGACCTGGGATCAGATGGAATGGACAAAGCTCCAAAGAATACATTAAACCAAAGGAACAGTTTTCCCAGGACTGATGCAAGTTTTGATACTTGATAAGAGCCTGCGGAGGCCCAGACATCAGCAGAGGACGAGCTGCTTTTACTACAAGGCTGTGGCTGTGTTTCAGAGTTCACCTGAAACAGTTAAACGGTCTGTTTTCCCTGCAGGATGCCAGCAGATGGTTTTGCCTGGCAAACACGGAGGTAAACGGATCCAAAGAAAACTAAAATATCCTAGGAAAAAAAGGCTGACGCTCACGCCTGCCAGCCGTGTGATGCCCTTCAGTGTGCTTAGCAACAACAGAGACAAACAGACTGACACGGCCGCTGATATGGATACGGCCCGCTCTGTGTTCAGTTGTTAAAGCTGAGAAAAGTGACTTTGATTGTAATGAGATGTGAAGCCGAGTGAGTGTGTTCAGTAAAACTCTTTCTGATGAAGCTGACGGACGCCTCATCCACCTTCTCTGTGTTCCCCTCGCTGCCCTGGCCTCAAGTCAGACCCTGGTCTTGCTTTGACATCGAGTGTGTTTCCATTACAGTTTTTTTTAAAGTTAAAAGTGTTATTTCTAAAAAATCTGCTCCAGGATGATTCCAGAGTGTTCCTATCAACAGTTTTTTCTTGCGATATTTAGGTTTTGTACATTTCACCCACACTGAGTGTCAGCTCTAACAGAGGATGTGAAGGACAGGTGTGTATGCGTGTGCGTGCGTGTGTGTGTGTGTGTGTGTGTGTGTGTTTGCTCTCACAGGGCGTCGGGGCAGAACTCGGGCTGCAGCAGCCTCCTCCCCTGCAGCAGGAACACGGTGATATCGAAGGAGTTGACGTCAGAGTAGGGCGGCGCCCCCCGGGTCATCAGCTCCCACAGCAGCACGCCAAACGACCACTGTCACAGAAACACACCAGGGAGCATGATGAAGCTCAGCTTCAGGGGGCTGCGTGTATCAGTACTGGTTTGGTGCGAGGAGGCATGGGCAGGACGGGCTGGGAGGAGGATTTCCGGGCGTCCTCACCACGTCAGACTTGGTGGTGAACTTGTGCGTCTGCAGACTCTCCAGGGCCATCCACTTGACGGGCAGCTTGACTCCGCTCTTGTTGTGGACGCTGTAGTACTCCTTATCGTAGACGTCCCTCGCCAGGCCGAAGTCTGCCACCTTCACCGTGTAGCTCTCATCCAGCCTGTCAGTGAAGACAGAGGACCTACTTCACCTTGCTCTGACTCTCTGGCTCTATGTGATGGTTACTGTTTGGTACTATCCAGTGTCTGATCCTGTAAGACCCATTATTGCAATACTACAACCTCACTATCTGCCATGCTTTAAAAAAAGACCCTCAAGACAACATTACAACAGTCACTGGGGTCATATTGTAGGTGGTCACCGACTGGTCCACACAGATGTGCACTGGGCCTGAGTGGATTTGAGTATTACTCACTCCAACCTAAACAAATCAGTAAATTGCTGACTTTCACCTCTATCTGGGTCTGACAGGGTTAATATCCTGATTATTGGAAAGCAAAGCAACAGAGGGACTCACATGCAGTTCCTGGCGGCGAGGTCTCGATGGACAAACTTCTTGCTGGCCAGGTACTCCATCCCTCTGGCCACCTGCAGCCCGAAGCCCATCAGGTCCTTCACTGTGGGGTTCTGAAGGAGACACAGTCCGTTGTTTATCCGGTTTGACTAGAAACATGGCTGCAGCTCCTCTTAAAGCCATCCTGAAGAAGAAGCCTGAGAGTGTGTGTGTGTGTGTGTGTATGTGTGTGTGTACGTACGTGTCCCTCGTCGCGGATGAAGTTGCGCAGGTCGCCGTGCTTCATGTAGGGCAGGACGACCAGCGGCGAGCCCTCGGGCGGCAGGCAGATCCCCAGCAGGGACAGCACGTTGGCATGGCTGAAGTCCTTCATGATGATCCCCTCCTTCAGGAACTGGGAGACCTCCTCCAGGTCCGTGATGCCTTCAAGGAGAAACGTCAACATTTAGGAGACAGGAACAGTCTGCAGCACAGTATTAGTATTAGGAACACAGTGTTAGCCAGCCACGGAGATGGCTGAAAGATATCTGGAAATGTCTTTTGAAACACAAAAACTGCAGGTGAGAAATGATCTTTACAGATAACATTTAGTCCCTTTCACTAGATCAGACACAAAGTAAATACAGGGTCTTGGTTTCATTCAGATACTTCTGCAATAAGGAATGGGAGCGTCTGAGAAACAATACCACTAAAAACCAGAATAAACAAAGGACAAGTCAAATTTTAATCTGTAACTAAATTCAATTACTTAATCGCCCTGAAAGTACTCATTATTTATAATCTCTGGTTTTATCTGGAAAAGGTTAAAGTTATTTGGCTGCTGAGTCTAAAGTACAGTACAGAGGAGGGAGACTCAAGGTCTTTAACCCATGTTAACACATAAATATATATCACATTAGGTGCAATAAACGACTGTTTTGTGCTTGATTAATACACAAAAATATACAGTGATGCAAACATAATTAATGCCCGTATCCCAAAGGCCAAGATACGGTCTCTAAATGCTTGTTTTTTCCTCTCACCTCGACAACTCTTCTCCTACTGAAGTAGTAGTTCTCCTACTACAGTATAGTACATAGTATAGGCACTGAGGTGTTTTGTAGTTCTATTCAAACTCCTTTACTTCTCTGGCAGAAGAATTTCCCTCTTGATGAATGAAGTTAATCCGATTCTGATTCTGACTGCAAAGCCAAACCACACATTCCTCTCAACCAGTCACAGTCCTGGAGCAGTTTTGATGACATTGCCAAATCAAATAGTTGGCAAATGACGGACGTCCGCCGGATCACGACCTCACCCAGACCTGACCCCAGGCAAACGCTCATTTACCAAATGCAGGACCGTGGCCCGGCCGGCCGGGCTGTAATCTGGTTAGAGACGGAGCCTCTCCGCGTCTCCAGAGATGGAGGAGGAGACGACGTTCGAGTTCAGAGCACCACGTTAGAAAATGAGCTGGAACACCACACATCATGTGCTAATCATCCCGGACAGCCCTGGCTCCTTCTTAGCGATGCTCACATTAGGATAAAAGCATCAAATCAGCATCCCAAACGCAACAAAAGAACACAAAACAACAGCGACAAGGTGCCCTGAGAAATCACTAAACCTAATAAAGGATCCAAATCCCAGAGGAGCCCCGTCGCACTGAGGCCGGAGCCTCTCCTCCGTATCACTGCGGCATCAATCTCCACCTGACAGGTAACACGATTAGAGGGAGGCCTGATGCCGTCCTCACCATCAGACCCTCATTCATCACCATGATCCGAGGAGGACCCGCAGCGCCGGAACGCTATTGGAGCGCCGTGATATCATGGAATAAATATGATGATATACGCTGACGTAAGGTTGGATAGGACTGGACCAAGACTGTGTGTATGTGTGTGTGTGTGTGTGTGTGGGTCTGAGAAGTCACCCACATTCTCCATCTTTCACTTATCACCAGGTGACGTAATATAATATAATATAACATAATGTAATATAACATAGTATAAGAGAACGGGGTGTGGAAGTCGAGGTGAAGGACTGGCTCAGGTGCAGGTCACTCACTCAGCAGCTTTGAACCGTATGTGAAATTAAGAAAATAAAAGAGGATATTGGAGGTGACTGAATCCTTGTCTGAGCTGTAACACTGTCAGAGGAGGTTTGTTCTGTATGTGGTACATTCTTTGGAGTAGGAGGCATCTTTTTCCTCAAAATAAAAGTGATATTCCTGAAGTTCTGCTGGGTACAGCTGCTCCATGTTTCCACTGACAGGTGTCTATTTTAGTGACATCCTAAAGTTTTTGTAAAGTCTCATCCCCCATTAGACTCCATGACACACTGGTGATGCATTTCAATACTGACATCTCAACCAACAGTCTGCAGGAGGCAGCAGAGTAAGTGCTCCCCACGCTGACCATGCACTGGCCAGGCCTGGTCTACGTGTCAGAAACGTTCCTCCTCTCTCATGCTGGGATCTGGAGGACGCTGCAGGTGAATGTGTGCCGCAGAGGACAAACGTGGAGTCGATGAGCTCTGGGCATGTGGTACTCACGGTTCAGAGACTTGACGGCACAGTGCTGCTTCTGGCCATCTGGTTCCAGCAGGGTCCCGTGGAAAACGCAGCCGAAGTGACCTGCGGGTTCCAACGTGAGTCACAGTCAGTGGGTGAGGAAACCAAACTGAGAGCTCCTGTTCAGGCTCCTGAAGCTCTTCCTAGAAGCTTCTCTGTATCTGCACCGAGGCCCCGGCTGTGACCCGGCACCTCAGGATACATAACAACCGCTCTTTATTCTTATGTCCTGGTCTCGTTTGTGGAACTTTGAGGTAAGACATTTCTCGACCAGTCTACCATGGAATGACTCTGACTGTGTTCATCACCATCATCTGCTTTTGCTTCGGGCTCCGTCTGCTCAGACGAGTGAGTAAAGCACAGTTTCTGCTTCTTTCCCATAAATGGCAAAGCGATGTAAACCAGCAGCAGAGCAGGCAGGTGAGACTCGATGCAATCAGCAAACGTCATTTATATCTTTCAGCGCTCTCGCTGCCAGTTGGCTCCACCGGCTCCACGGTTCCAGGAATCGGATAAAAGTTATTATTGTCCACGCATGACAAACAAAGTGGAGCTCATAAAGTAAAAGCAGCTTTTACTGCACGACCATCTACAGCCCGAGAACAGCTCAGGTCTGACCGCTCACATGTTACAGCTAATTCTTTTCCTCTATTTGATAAGATAAGATAAGATAAGCACTTTAATTACTCCAAATTCTAAAAGAACAATATTACCAGATCAATACACACAGATCACAATATACAACAATACACAAGTCAACACAGAATCTTTACAATACACAATAATAATAGAAGGCACAGTAAATAAGAACAATAAGTAACAAGTCAGGAGTGCAAAATAAAGTAAGCTAAATTATAATAAAACACTAAATTATAATGGTTAAAATAAGATAAATATGAATAGGTGAACAACAATAAAAATAAAACTATTATATGTCACAATAATTGTAATAATAAAAAGATTGAAATACATTTTTTAGACCTTTTTTTCATTTTGTATATTTTTATGCACATTTTAATGATTTTATTTAACGTTTGTCTTCATTGTTTTATAGCTTTTACCTGAGTCCAGTCTTAATGCAAAGCTAATCTGTTCTATGTTTTATACTAGTTCATATTTATTTACATTTACGCATTTCGCTGTGTAACTATAGTGGTTGTTTCTAAAGTGCTTTATAAATAAAGTTATTATTATTATGGTAATAATAATTCTGACCCCCCCTGCCCTCGACCTGCCCCCTCTCCGAACCCTCTGTGAAGCTTCATGAAGCTTCATAGGCTGTGCCACCCCCCCCTGAGTGATCGTGCAGTGATTGAATGATTCGTGTGTAAGTCACCGGAGCTCGGGCCGAGCGGGGGGGCGGCGGGAGTCAAACGAGCGCGGCGCTCTCCTATCACGTCCCTGCAGATGGCTGCGGGTGTTGGATTACGATTCCCAACAAAAGGAGCCTGGGAATCCTAGCTGTGAACAAATCATCCAGCGCCACTTTAAGAAATCCTGCCCCCGAACCCCGGCTCGTTTCTTGGGCGGGGGAGCTGAAGAGGCTTGAGAGCAGTTTGGGCTCTTTTCTCCTCCTGACATTAAATCTGATCTACGGGTCGGTCCCACCGACTTAGACGGCATCATGTGAGGTGTCGAGCCTGCGGTTTGATCGAGGAGGCAACTAAGCTCTTTTGCGGGCAACTTAAGAGTCTGCATAGCTTTACATAAATCTCAAATTGAATGTGAGATGCCTGGATCATGGTAGCGCTGCACGCTGCCTGCAAACTGTTTGCAGAGGAACTGAGTTTTTCTGGTTAGTGCTCCTCTTTCCCTGAAGCCTGGAGCTGCACATGTAATATTTTAATCGTTCTGGATGGAAACTCTCAAAACTGTCATTGGCAATTGTTTTTTTGGGGGGGATTTGGTTGCATTTCTTCTATATTTTATGAAGTGAGGGTTTGTAGTGTTTCATGCTGACGCTGGTTGTTCAGACATTTTTGTGTCTTATTGATCTGAGCCTTTATTTTGTGTCTTATCAAGCTAATCGAGCCCAGAGTAAAGTCCTGCATTGTTGCTGCACTGGCACTTGGATTAATGGGTGCAGTTCTGACGCAGCAGTTTGCATCGACCGGATCATAAAAGTCTGATTTACTGTTTGATTTTACACATTAACGGCCATTAACGGCTGAGGATGCACGGGAAGCAACAGCAGCATCAGGAACCTGCAGCGAAACAACCCAACGAAACCTCAGAGTCATGGTTCAAGTTGTGCTGGAACATAGGGAGTTGATTTCAACACATTTTTGAGACTTTGAGTTCTTCCAAAAACACTTCAACACCTCAAAGCC
This sequence comes from Karalla daura, assembly GCA_029224185.1. NCBI lineage: Eukaryota > Metazoa > Chordata > Actinopteri > Chaetodontiformes > Leiognathidae > Karalla > Karalla daura. The sequence goes on from CM055196.1 coordinate 24,071,679, forward strand.
ATTTTAGGCAGTAATTGGCAACACATCTTAAACTTCTATAAAGCACAACCATACAACAGACCTGGGATCAGATCAGATTCGACCAAAATAAACCATTGGTCACAAAGATACAAAAGACTATTTACAGTCAGACTATTTGGTTTGAACTTGAATACCAAAAACATCTAATACCTCATCTTCTTCTACTTACTTTTTAAGGGTCTTAACTACCAAAATTGTTTTAGCAACTTTTAATACTTTATAACACCCTGAGGACACACTGCCTTACGAGACGAAGAAAAGGATGACGGTGAACTCCCTGGAGATCCTCATCTTGGTCTTCACCTCACTTCTTCTGCTAGGTATAGCCACCAAGACGTCTTGTGGTTCTCTTTTTCATAAATCTTTATATCACATATTCATCATATTGTCTTTGAACCTGAATTCTCTGATGAAAGTCTCTAAACCAGTCACAGTCCTGGTGCATCCACATGGGATTCATTACCTGTTGATTCTTCAACATTTAACTCTGTATAAGCAAAACTTCCTACGTCTCTGCACAACCCTGCGACATCCTGCACAGGCTCATGTCCCCTGCTAACCTTGTGACTGTGTGTGTGTGTGTGTGTGTGTGTGTGTGTGTGGGACCCACCTCGGCCTATAACCTGGTTGAGGTGGAGCAGCAGCTGCTCTCGTGCGATCACCACGTGCTGCACCTCGGTCAGCAGGTCCGGGTGGAGGCAGGACGGGTCGATGTGGACCGGCGCCATCAGCAGCGGGGACACCAGCTCGCCATCCATGCCCAGCACGCCGCCCACCCCCACCCCCGCCCGCAGCCCCCCCAGCCGGGGCGACAGCAGCTCCCCATTACCGCCGTAGATGGGCGGAGCCGCCCGGCACGTCTCGGGCCTGTCAGTGCCCTGATCTGGAGGAGGAAGGAAGGGGGGGGTGAAGGGTCAGAGGTCATCGACTGTAACAGCGGGGCCTCCAGAGGTTAAGGTGTGTGACATGAGCAGAAAGGAGGGGCTACAAAGGCAGAGAGCAACGTGACACTGCAGCAGAGGAGAAAACAGAGGGTCTGATTTCTCTGCCACTGGATGAAAAACGTTTAATTTGTTCTTTTTTTTTTTGACTCTGGACCTGAATGGTGTCACAAGGGTCTGCAGAGAGCAGGGGACTCACTCTGGACTCCTGGACTCCAGTAGATTACAGTTTTTCACAAAATGAAACAGATATTTCTCAAGTTTCGACAAATCGCTATTCACGTTAAATCTAATCCTAATCCAATCACCTAATTTTTATCAAATCTTGTCCTCAAAAATCCACTTTGAAGAAGGTTTTTGGGATAGTTTGCAACAGTTTTTTATTGTAATATTTGCGTTTTGAACAGCTCTGCTCCAGTGTGGACTGTAGCGTGTGCAGCCACTGATCATACGCTCTTTCTCTCTCTCTCCCTCTCTCTCTCTCTCTCTCTCGCTCGCTCCCTGAGGACAAGCATTAGTGGGTTGGTGAGTCCAACCTTCTCACATTTAAACCTTTCAAGTAACTTTTGTTGCAGCGGGAAAATTACTGTGCCCGTCACACTCAGGATCGTAATACACGGAGCCTCTCTCGCCCTCGGGATTCAAGCTTAGGAAACCAGAACCACAGGTGCTGAGGCTGGTTGTCCACACACACACATACACACACACACACACACACACACACACACACACACACACACACACACACACACACACACTCACACACCAGATCAGTGTGTCTGAGGGTAATGAGTGTGTGAGTTTACATTTTTCACACAATAAAAGTGATATTTTGATCAGATCCAAATGCTACTTGCAGGTGTTTCCATTGAAGGGTGTTAGCTGTAAATCTACATAAAGTCTGTATCACATCTTTCTAATGTCTCATTCTGCAAGGCTCCACCTTGACGTCTAAAGCTTTATGTTTTCAGATATGTGAATCAGATTTAGCCCTGTCTGGACATACCACAGCATCTTGTCTCAAGGGAACTGGTCATGTGACCTCTGCTTCAGGTCACGTGATGTGTGAATGTGGAAAAAGAGTTTTCATCACACTTTGGGACAAACTTCTAAAAGTGTCTAAACTGATCTCATGAGAGTGTAGAGATGTTTTTTTGTATGAATTGTAGCTGTAATGTTTCATCACCATCAGTCTGTGTCCGACGGTCAGAGCAGCTGCAGAGAGAAAAGCTGATCAGCTTTATCGATCAGGAGAAAGAGAGAAGAGGTCCGGAGATGTAAATGCTGAGAGGGAAACTGAACAAACTAAGTGCTGTCATCCCAGAATTAGAGCTCAGCAGGAACTCCACAAAACATGACGCGGAATCTTCCACAAACGTATGTTTTCCTGCGGGCGACGTGTGTTAGTTCAGAGCATGTGAAGCATGCAGAGCGAGCTCAGCCCCGCAGGGAGGGAAGCAGCTAGGTGGGAGGAGGGTGAGTGTGTGTGTGTGTGTGTGTGTGTGTGTGGGGTGGGGGGCTGGGGGCGGGGCTTATCGGCTGACGTACCCTCCAGCAGGGTGGTTCTATAGTCCACAGACTCGTGGGAGACCATTTCGTTAGTGGGGCTGACGCTCCTCGCGTTAGCCAGCCTGTCCAGATGCTGGATGTGACCCCGGCCATCATACCACACCTCAGACAGATCTACAGGGGGGGGGGGGGGGCACAGTGTGGGAGGGGGGGTAGAGAGGCAGAGGAATGGGAGAGAAGACAAAAGTGAGGAGGAGGCAAAGCAGTTCACCAGTGCACCCCACGCACACACAAACACACTAACACCAATCAAGCAGAACTATACCCAGCAGATACCCATGCATACAGGTTAGAATGAACACACACACTCTCTCTCTCTCTCTCTCTCTCTCTCTCTCTCTCTCTCTCTCATACTTCAAATCACAGTTACATTCGACTTGACTGACAGGAATAAACATTGATTCTGATTCCCCGAAACATTTTTCATCTCGATTCACTCTCATTTAACTGCAGTGCCGGCTTCTTATTGCAAAATGTTTTAACACACAGTTATTATAATTTCATCAAGTCAAGCCAAGGCAAGTTTATTGCACCGTATTGGCACCATTCAATTCATAGTCCTTAAGAGAGGAAATGAAACATAACATAATGAATTCTGAATTTCCAAAAGGAAACTCAATAAAGTTTCTCTCCGTCTAAGTTAAAGTAGAATACAATAAAAATATGTTCTAGATATTAAAATGCAATTCAAAATCAATAAACTAAGCAGACAGCAAAGCTGCAGGAAAGCTAGCTACCATAATGTTTCTCAGGTGTACCAGCTATTCAAAATAACTTTACGTCTTCTCCAAGAAGACGTGGCGCTACATAACATTACTAAGGACTGTCTGAATGCTCTGTTTATGTGACTGCAACAAATCTGACCTGACCTTTGACCCCCCCAGCGTGACCTCTCCCTCCCTCTCTCTCTCTCTCTCTCTCTCACCGTCGATGCGTTTGTTCCGCCTCCACATCAGCAGCGTTCCCAGCAGCAGCAGCAGCAGACTGACACACACGCAGCCCACGATCAGAGCCGTGTAGTCCTGCTCCTGGGCCAGAGTCACCTTCCCCAGGTGTCTGATGGAGTCCGCCTGCCGCCACTGAGGGGGGAGAGAGAGAGAGAGGGAGAGGGAGGGAGAGAGAGAGGTCAGAGGTCACGTCTCTGCTGGAGATTCAGGGCAGAGGTCTGAGTCTGAGCTGTGAAGTGAATGTGTGTGTAATGCAGAGTTTCCAGTCTCACAAAGTGCAGAAATGATGATTTAAGTAACACAGTTGGAGCTGTGTGCGTGTGTGTGTGCGTGTGTGTGTGTGTGTGTGTGTGAGAATGGGTCCAGGTTCTGCACCATGTCCAGAGCTGAGAGAACAGATCCATGATGGTTTTAGTTTTGGTGTGTTTATTATGTTGTAGTGCAACAGCTGAGAGAACTCACCCTGCAGCACAAACAAACCACATTCATTCATTCATTCATTTTCAGGTTTTACTA